>BLSH010129414.1:1093025-1150026 GCA_018402905.1 Glandirana rugosa | reverse complement strand
ACCAAAAGTACAATTGGGACAATTGGCTGCTCAGCTGTTCCATGGCCAGGTGGGTGTTATTCTCTCATTATCCCATTTACAAGGAGCAGATAAAAGGTCCAGAGTTCATTTTAAGTGTGCTATTTGCATTTGGAATCTGTTGCTGTCAACTCTCAATATGAGATCCAAAGAGCTGTCACTATCAGTGAAGCAAGCCATCATTAGGCTGAAAAAACAAAACAAACCCATCAGAGAGATAGCAAAAACATTAGGTGTGGCCAAATCAACTGTTTGGAACATCCTTAAAAAGAAAGAACGCACCGGTGAGCTCAGCAACACTAAAAGACCCAGAAGACCACAGAAAACAACTGTGGTGGATGACCGAATAATTCTTTCCCTGGTGAAGTAAACACCCTTCACAACAGTTGGCCAGATCAAGAACACTCTTCAGGAGGTAGGTGTATGTGTGTCAAAGTCAACAATCAAGAGAAAACTTCACCAGAGTGAATACAGAGGGTTCACCACAAGATGTAAACCATTGGTGAGCCTCAAAAACAGGAAGGCCAGATTAGAGTTTGCCAAACAACATCTAAAAAAGCCTTCACAGTTCTGGAACAACATCCTATGGACAGATGAGACCAAGATCAACTTGTACCAGAGTGATGGGAAGAGAAGAGTATGGAGAAGGAAAGGAACTGCTTATGATCCAAAGCATACCACCTCATCAGAGAAGCATGGTGGTGGTAGTGTCATGGCGTAGGCATGTATGGCTGCCAATGGAACTGGTTCTCTTGTATTTATTGATGATGTGACTTCTGACAAAAAGAGCAGGATGAATTCTGAAGTGTTTCGGACAATATTATCTGCTCATATTCAGCCAAATGCTTCAGAACCCATTGGACGGTGCAGATGGACAATGACCCGAAGCATACTGCGAAAGCAACCAAACATTTTTTTAAGGGAAAGAAGTGGAATGTTATGCAATGGCCAAGCCAATCACCTGACTTGAATCCGATTGAGCATGCATTTCACTTGCTGAAGACAAAACTGAAGGGAAAATGAACCAGGAACAAGCAGGAACTGAAGACAGTTGCAGTAGAGGCCTGGCAGAGCATCACCAGGGATGAAACCCAGCATCTGGTGATGTCTATGCATTCCAGACTTCAGGCTGTAATTGGCTGCAAAGGATTTGCAACCAAGTATTAAAAAGCGAAAGTTTGATTTATGATTGTTAATCTGTCCAATTACTTTTGGTCCTTTAAAAAGTGGGAAGCACATATACAAACTGTTGTAATTCCTACACAGTTCACCTGATTTGGATGTAAATAGCCTCAAATTAAAGCTGAAAGTCTGCAGTTAAAGCACATCTTGCTCGTTTCATTTCAAATCCATTGTGGTGGTGTATAGAGCCAAAAAGATTAGAATTGTGTCGATGTCCCAATATTTATTGACCTGACTGTATGTATATCGGATGTGTGTAAGATACGGAGGCTTAATGGAACCGTAAAAAGATCTCAAGTGAAAGACAGAACTATTAGCCACAGTTTTCATATATCACTACCGATATTACAAATGTGGATAAATGAATCAACAATCAATGAGGCTGGAAAATAAAAAATATATATAAAAATCCCCAGTAAATAGTAATCAAAAAATCATTTAAATGTTGAGAGAAAAAAACAAACGTAAATGCAACAAGCTATCTCTCTAGGTATAAATATTACTGGGTTGGACCCCTCCCATGATGTGAAGACGGGTGTTCTAGAAAGGGGAAGGGGAGGGGAGATTGCAAATGAAAATACTACCCCCATAAGGAATGCATATAAATATAAATATACTTATGCCCATGTCTAAGACTCATACAGGTATCTAAAAAAGGAGTTGATCCTTATACAAACCTATATCCCAAAATATATAAGTATGTAAAAAGCACCCCTACCCTAGAAGATATCCACCCAAACACATACGGGGATTAGTGTAAATCAATAATTACATGTTATCCGCAACAAATAGGAATTCCATTCAATTGAAAGATTCCAGCCTTATTGATTGGCAACAGAATGAATACCTGAATGATACAACCTAGAATTATACAAACTAGAAAGATACAAAAAGCCGCCACACTCAGGACTCCGACTACAAAAATAAACAAATGGGTTTAAATGACAGATAGACTAACTGAACCTTGTTCCTCAGAAGAAAGTCCCAAAGTCTGAGGAATCTCAAAACCAGATGTAACCTTATGAAGTATGCATAGAGCAGGTATACGGGAGGGAAAGAACTACTATTTAACATAATAGTGTGTAACATTCCACATTCCGGGATCCTGCTCCTTAGTTTATGAATCCAAAAAAAACTTCCGTTTGCAGAGGAGACAAAACAGGTCCCCTCAGGGTGGACTAAGGGGGCTTTCTCTATAACCTGCACCATCATACATGTAGTGTCACCCTGATGTGCATTGTTGAAATGTCAGAATGCCTTCTGGTTTTTTATGTCTGTCAAGTGTTCCCGAAATCTATCACGGAGCCTCCTGGTTGTTCTACCCACATATTGCAAGGGACACTTGATGCAAGTGATGGCATAGACGACATATTGGGTGTTACAATTGAAAAATCTATCATTCGAGTATTTTCTATTGTCTACTACAGAGCAAAAAATGTTACCCTGCAAAACATGTTTACAGCAGGAACAATCACGGGCACCACATTTAAAATTACCCTTGCAATATAACCAGGTTAAAGAAGGTTGTACAAATTTCCTGGGTTGAAAAAAACTGGGAGATAAATAATTCCCTATAGTTTTGGCCCACTGTCCAATAATTGTGAACAAATGGGATCTATATTGAGCACAGGGAGATGTTTCTTCACTATGTGTTTTATTTCTTTGAATTCGAAACTAAACCCCAACACCAGGGATAAACAATTATCCCTACGTTTGTTGTGATGGACTGGTTTGACCAACATGCTTTTGTACTTGTTATCATTTTTGTTTGATTTGTGGCGCTTGTTGGTGTTAGTACCCCGAACTCGAATTCCCAAAAGGGCCTGTCTGTTTTTCATGCGAGCTATACTGTATGCTCGATTGAGCATCCACTTGGGATATCCTCTGTCAAGAAAACGTTTGTAAAGTCTAGCCGATTCTGCAGCGAATGTCCTGTCCTCACTGCAGATACGGCAAAGATGTAGGAATTGTCCCACTGATATGCCCTTGACGGTATGGTGGGGATGTCCTGAGCTCGCATGTAGAAGACTGTTGCCCGACAAGGGCTTCCTATATAAACAACAAACAACTTTTCCCTGATCAGCAGTCAATCTAACATCCAAAAAACGAATGGTAACAGTGTAAATATCCCTGTAAAATGTAAATTGAGGTCATTAGCATTGAGATGTTCAATGAACTCATCGAGGGAAAAAGGACCCTGGCCAATAAGGATCATATCGTCTATGTACCTATAGTACAAGACGATCTGAGCTCGAAGGGGGTTACCATCTCCAAAGATGTGGGACCGCTCCCACCATGCCATGTAAAGATTGGCCAATGAGGGTGAAAATTTGACCCCCGTGGCAGCCCCACACTTCTGGAGATAATAGGTCAGACCGAAAAGGAAATAGTTGTGGGTAAGCAGATATTGTAAAACCTCAACAATGAAGTGACAAATGAGAAGTTAGTGGCTCTTTCTAGCCAAAAGGATACCGCTTCTAAGGCCAGATTGTGGGGGATGCATGCATATAAGCTAACCATGTCACATGATACCCACAGGTAGCCTGGTATCCATACAAAGTTGTCCATAACCTGAAGTAAATGATTGGTGTCCCTCAGGAAACCAGGCTACATGTGAACTATGGGTTGTAGCTGGCCATCCAGCCATTCCCCCAACCTCTTGTTTAAGGACCCGATGCCAGAGACTATGGGACGCCCCTGGGTGGGAGAAATGGCTTTGTGGACCTTAGGTAAATGATGGAACGTTGACAGGACCGGGCACCTTTGGGGTGAAGGCTCCGATTTCCTTATCCCTTTTCATCAAGCACCCAAGTAAGCTTTTATACTTTTTGGTGGGATCACTTTTGAGGACAGAGTATGTACCAGTATCACTCAACTACCTCACAGCCTCTTCCCTATACTGGTCTGAATCCATATCTACCACTGCACCACCCTTGTCAGCACTACGGATTACAATGGTGGGATCTCTCATAAGGGACTTGAGTGACACTCTCTCCTCTTTAGAGAAGAAATATGTATGGTCAAATCAAACAATTCCCCAATTCCAACACTCTTCTGAAATGTATCCATTTCTGTGTATCTGGATTGGATGGGGTAAAATGTAGACGGGACCTTTAGGGGGATACGATGAGTGCCTCCCGTTTGTGGTTCCGACTCAAGATAATCTGAATTTTCAAGGTGCAACTCCTCCAAATCAACAATAGCACAATGTTCTTTAAATGTAAAATGAACAACATTGTCCGGTGATATTTGGTCTGGGGCAGTGGCGGAATCATCATCATCGATCATTTGAAAGTAATGTCTATGGAGGGTCAGGTTTTTCACAAATCTGTTGATATCTAAAATAGTTTCAAATGGATTGAAATGTGTAACCGGACAAAAACCCAGAGCCTTACCCAAAAAAGACAAGTCACTGTGAGACAGTACCTTACTGGAGATGTTGATAACGTTGTTGGTTATTTCTTCTGTAGATGGGTCCTGAGAGAATAGTGGTTGTTGGCAGCATCTCTGGTTCTTCTGTCCTCCTCTCCTTGTTTTTTTGTATGTTGCTGTTACTTTTTTGAAATTTCTTCTTTTTTGGAGGCTGACAGTTTTTTGGGGCCATCAGTGTGCTAGACTGTATAGCTGCATTGGACCCTGATATATCCGACACGGTAAGGGCCATGGGGTCCTCGGCAGGGTCAGTTTCTGCCTCTGAAAAACTGACTTTTTTCTTGTTGAAGCGTGAATGGTATGATTTGTTTCCTATATTGTATTTTTTCCATGTATAAACATTGTCTAATTCATAATCCAATTTATCACGCAAAAGTTTTCCTTTCTTGCCCTCTATAGTATCCTTTTCGATGGCACTGATCTTATCGTTAAGTTTGCGGTCCAGCTCATCAATCACGGGATTGTCTTTAAGGGGCAAAATCTCTTGTTGGTAGACAGCGATTTCACTTTGTAACTTATCTAGTTCCATGCTCTTGGAAGCAATAATAATCCGCATGAGCCCAGCTGAACAAGAAGATAGCGCCTTTGTCCAATCCTTCTTCATTAAATAAATCAAAAATTGGAAAATTTTTAATGCGGAGTCCTCTGGGGATGCGCTCAACCAATAAATATTCAGTCAGGGTAACCTTCTCCCAATAGCCTTTAACCTCCTTTACAAGGCATTTTTCCAATTTATGAAAGACTAGTTTAATCTGACCAGTCACTTCACCTTGTCCTTGACTGAAAGCGTTGTGTGTGTTGGTTCTTAAAGGATTGTCCCCCAAAGTCCGGAGTGTGCGACTGTAAACAGGTATATCAGGCGTGTCAACCTTATTGTCTGCCATAACTCACCCGATATTTGCTGATTACCACTCAATGGCTTCTTCGAATGTACGGGCACATACACATGAAGACGGATGAGAAGACACACACCGAGCAGGCTCCCACATGGAGTATATGAAATGCAAAAGTGAGGAGTTAGCCGCTCCAGGTGTGCATTAATGAATGCCAAATCAAGTAAGCAGGTGCATGTCCAGTCCGTGAGCCAGGATACATAGAGAGAACAAGAGATGTGACCGCACTCTGGAGCTTGAAATAGTTGTAGAATTTATTGAAGTGAAATTTCCAAATACATGTCAGGCAGACAAAAAGGAACAAAACCACAAAGTAGCAGCAAGGTTGACGCGTTTCATGGACTACATATCCGCTTAATCATAACCTAAACACAGAAAGACCATTGGGACATTAAAAGGTGAAGAATCAGGTGCAAAAAATTAAACCTTATCCAATAGTATCCCAGTGAACTAATCGTTAATGTGAATCCCTTGTGGGGGACACACTAAAGCTGCAAGAGTTAAAAACCTCCCGTAAGGGAAATAAAGAACAACAGCTGAGAAAATCTAGGAGTTGCCCATACATATGTCAATCTCATGGACGATCTGTTAGGTGCAACCTCCTAGAACATAATGTAAAAAGCAATACCAATATATGGGATGTGTGTAAGATATCAAGGCTTAATGGAACTGTAAAAAGATCTCAAGTGAAAGACAGAAAAAAAAAGAATTTTACAACATTTCCATTGTGCACCATTAGCCACAGTTTTCATATATCACTACCAATATTAGAAATGTGGATAAACAAATCAACAATTCCAGCCTTGTTGATTCATTTATCCACATTTGTAATATTGGTAGTGATATATGAAAACTGTGGCTAATAGTGCACCAATGGAAATGTTGTAAAATTCTTTTTACGGTTCCATTAAGCCTTGGTATCTTACACACATCCGATATACATATATCCTTTTTCTCTCTTGGTATTGCTTTTCACATTATGTTCTAGGAGGTTGCACCTAACAGATCGTCCACGAGATCGACATATGTATGGGCAACTGCTAGATTTTCTCAACTGTTGTTCTTTAATTCACTTACGGGAGGTTTTTTAACTCTTGCAGCTTTAGTGTGTCCCCCACAAGGGATTCACATTAACAATTAGTTCACCGGGATACTATTGGATAAGGCTTAATTATTTGCACCTGATTCTTCACCTTTTAATGTCCCAATGGTCTTTCTGTGTTTAGGTTATGATTAAGCAGATATGTAGTCAATGAAACGCGTCAACCTTGCTGCTACTTTGTGGTTTTGTTCCTTTTTGTCTGCCTGACATGTATTAGATTTTTCATGTTCGGGTCCCATAGACTTTAACGGTGTTCGAATGTTCGCACAAATTTTTTACCTGTTCGCATGTTTGGTGCGAACCGAACCGGGGGGAGGGGGGGTGTTCGGCCCATCCCTATTGGCTGAGCATTCCATCCATCTATGTGTTTCTCAGTTCGCCTATCCTGTCAACCTTCTGCTCCCTCTTCTACTGTTTAACTGCTTCTGCGTGGTCAGCCGTGATGACTATCTTACCCAGTTCTTATTGTTTGGTTCCCCATTCCTGAATGTTTATTTGTCCCCCTGGTTTTGTGCTCCTTTTGAATCCTAGTATTATTCTTATTTACCTGACACCCTTCATTAGTTTTATGTTCTATTCATGTTTGGTAAATCGTATTATGTTATTTTTCTTCTCTTAGTTTCTACTTTGCTGTTTGTCCTTATCTGTCTGAGGCACTGCGTGTCCCAGTTTCACAGTCTGCCTACCTGTATTATCCTGTTGGTGAATCATTTGTTGGATTACTTTGCAGCTCCCCAGTTAAGCTGTCAAGACCATAATCCAATGTTACCTGATTCCTTTGTTCTGTTTTTCATCCGTAGCAGGGGGGGAATGGGCTAAGAATATTATCTGTTAGACCGGTGGCCTTCAATGAAGATACTCCCACATTCAGACCTCAATCAGTGTGTGACCCCACAGTCACTGACAGCTGCTGGGTGTTATTGTGTTGCTATGGCTATTTTAGTGATTTTTATAGCATAAATATAGAATAATGACCATGTATTGTTTTAAAAGCTAGGCATCCACTATTTGTGTGCTAATGAACCTGCTGGGCTGCTTCATGAGTTTAGGGTAGGAAATGATGCTACAGGAATTAGGGGGAGAGAAAAGACTTGAACAAGCCATGTGGTGAGAGACAAAGGAGTAGTTGTTCTGGAGGCCTTTGGAGAAGCAAAAAGTCTCCCGGGAGTAATTTAAATAACTGTTAATGAATGCCTATTACATATATTGTACATGCTTATTTGCTAGGAAGAGTAGATAGCTTGCACGTTGTCAGTCTTGTATCGTGTTCCTATAATTGTAAATGGTTTGTATGTGCAGCATTTACTTAGTAAAAGCACATTAATACTGTACAAAGGTTTTAAATGCTTCCTTGCTTTATTGAAAAGTGACCTTAATTGACACAAAGCAAAACAGTTATACAGCTTTCTGGTCCCTATTTAGGCTTGAGATCACAGTGCCTGGCAGAGAAAAAAATTCCGGCATGGACTTCCTTTGTAGCTCTGAGATGTAATGCGATTAATTGCAGAGAGCAGTAAAGAAAGTCAATGCTGGAAGAATGAAAAACAGTGAAAGGTATTGTGCTCATTTGTTTGGTATTTTCTTTAGTTGAGTTAATATCATGTTTTAGAGTCCAGTAATCTTGCTTAGCTCATAAAATACTTTTTTCATTTACATTGAATCATTTACAGTATAATGCCCCATTTTTAGCATATATTTTTGAAAAAGTATGTTACAATAAGATATTTTCCATAGGACAACACCCAACTTTTACTATGGCCACCAAACACAGCAGTACCATAGCATAGTTTATGAGGTGCTTTCTGTTTAGCCCATAGAACAAACTGAAAAGTACAGTTGGTGTCCCCAAGGTCAAAAGTTTGTAGTAACCCCCCGAGTCTTAGGGTTAGCTTGCTTTCACTCTTCTGTCACACTCTAGACCACGGGTGTCCAACAATTTGACCTCCCTGGGCCACCTTGGAAGAAGAGGCACTGTCTAGGGCAGTTGGGCAGATCACAAATTAGCAATCAATGATATACTGTAGATGATATACCTATCTGAGTAATAAAACTTCATTTTTTTCAAATTTTTTTATTATAAAAGTAAAAGAGGGCAACATAAAACTAGTGTGATATTTGATACTGTTTTTGATAAACCAATGCATCAATATCTGTTTGGATGTATGTAAGTGCCCATTAGATATTTTGGTTCTAATTTTGCCCTCCATGTGCTTCATCCTTGAAAATAGTTGCTCACAAATATAGGTGCTGCAGAAAACTGATGATATGAATAAGAAAAAACTTATAAAAGTCAACTAAAGAGACACTGTCAAATTTTTTCTCGGCCTCATATGTTCACTAAGTGTAAATGCATTTTTACAAAAAATTCCCCCCAAAAATTCTGCATTTTTACTTAAGTCTTTACTATTTTGTGTTGGACCGCATGCGTTCTTGGACACTCCTGCCCTAGACTCTTACCTTTACCTGCCACAGGTATAGGACATGGTCTGGTAGATTGTCTCAAAGAGGGAAGGGCTCATATAGAAGCAGACCCCTTCACCAGTGGCTATGTGCCATGTCTTTTTCCATCTTGTGTTTAATATTCTGTACTCGACTTTAAAGGTGTTGTAAAGGCAGAAGGTTTTTTACCTTAATACATTCTATGCATTAAAATAAAAAAAACCTGCAGTGTGCGCAGTTCCCCTCAGCCCCCCTAATACTTACCTGAGCCCCATCTCGATTCAACAATGTCCATGAGTGCCTCGGTCATCCAGGACTCTCCCTCCTGATTGGCTGAGACACAGCAGCGATGCCATTGGCTCCTGCTGCTGTCAATCAAAGTCAGTTAGCCAATGAGGAGAGAGAGGGGGCGGAGCCAAACGACAGCTCCATGTCTGAATGGACACACAGAGCTGCGGCTCAGCTTGGGTGCCCCTGTAGCAAGCTACTTGCTGTGGGGGCACTCGTCAGGAGGGAGGGGCCAGGAGCTCCGACCAGAGACCCAAGAAGAGGAGGACCCAGGCTGCTCTGTGCAAAACCACTACACAGAGCAGGTAAATATAACATGTTTATTATTTTTAAACTTTAACTTACAATCATATTTCTCTCTCAGTCCTCAGCTCTTTATTTGTTACTGTTATTGGTTACTGGTTACAGTTTGCTCTGTTCCTTACCCTCCACCCTAGCAGTATCCAATCTCTCCACCAATGATAAGCAGGCCTCTGCTGGTTTGATGCTAGCCTAGCTTTAAAATGTTTGCAATTTCAATTGACTTGAATCACTGTGGTGACTTCTTATCACTTTCAGAATTATGTCAGCATCAAGGATAAACATCAGCATCTGGTAGATTTCTTAACGGCGCTTTCTTCTAGTCTTGTGTTCTCTATGCCTGTGATCTTCTTATCTCACGCGTTTCATCTATGTGTCAAATGTGCAAAAACAACAGTGTTTAAAATTCTCATAACATAGTTTATGAATTGAAAAACATCCACTGAAAACATATTGCCTTATCCCTTTAATCTGTCTTGTTATAGACACAACTATTTTTTACCCAGTATCAGTGGCACTCATGTATATCCTCGGTGATAATGTTGAGGAAAACATGTACCAAGCAGCTATTAATAGTATGTCCACCATATGATGATATTCCTGGGGAATTGTTAGAAAAATATCTACATATGTGTATCGTTACATTTAATAAAAAATATGTTTTGATTCCTTTTTACTTAAGATTTGTTTTTCTTTTTTATAAAAGCATTTACTCTAAGGCTACATTCACATGGGTGATTAGATGTATACAGTGGATATCTGTGCAAGATTCTTGCTGCCCCGATCATAGGTTTAGGCAAACAGCTGCAGTGGGGAAGCCGGTAAACAATTACATGACTGGTGTATTGCTGATCATTTCAGTCTGCCAAGACCAACTCCAATTCTAGACTTACCTCCCTTATATAAATAAGACACAACCACCTCCAAATGGAATTTAAATGGCCATAGCAGCCTTTTATGGACAAAAAACACAAAATTAAACAATACGTTCTTTTTATTACCATATATTACCATTTATTATCAATAACATATAAACTTTACCCAGCTAAGTGTATAAAAACTGACTTTTTTAAGTCCAGGTATTTGGAGGTAAGCATGGTCTACCGAATTGGCTGTATCAAGCACCAGGTTGCATACCATGGCCCCCAGCCGCAATTACACAGACTCGGGGACAATTAGTTACCACCCAATACAGCCCCAGTACTGATTACGCCATACTGACATCACATCTACTAACAGGTACCCATACCCAAGATGGGCCCAACCAATCCTTCTCCACCGACAATTTTTTGACCATGCCCACCTTCAAAAAGCCTGCAACCCCTGCCCCTGCTATGACACCACCCTAGCCCCCTGCTAACAGCGAGCACCAATGTACCTACTTCCCACCAAATAATGACCAGAAAAAGAACCCAACAACAATAAAAGGAAACAAGAACCTATTACCCACTAATATTGTGGGAGGGAGGGAGAGAAACGTTTCTCTTCTGGCTGCAGACTCCAACTGACCCCAGATCATCACCCCTTTCCTACAAACCAAACATTGTCACCACCCTGCCACACCTTGCCCCGTCCTGGCTACGTCCAGTCCTAAAAGACTCTAATCTGCCCAACTGCAAACACAGCCTAGACTGCAAACACAGTCATGTAGGCCCTCCTCATAATGCTGGGCATAACGTTCCAGGCCTGTTCTTGACTGGTGTATTGCTGATCATTTCAGGCTGCCAAGACCAACTCCAATTCTAGACTTACCCCCCTTATATAAATAAGACACAACCACCTCCAAATGGAATTTAAATGGCCATAGCAGCCTTTTATGGACAAAAAACACAAAATTAAACAATACGTCCTTTTTATTACCTTCAATAACATATAAACTTTACCCAGCTAAGTATATAAAAACTGACTTTTTTTAAGTCCAGGTGTTTGGAGGTAAGCATGGTCTACCGAATTGGCTGTATCAAGCACCAGATTCCATACCACAGCCCCCAGCCGCAATTACACTTACTCGGGGACAATTAGTTACCACCCGATAAAGCCCCGATACTGATTACGCCATACTGACATCACATCTACTAGCAGGTACCCATACCCAAGATGGGCCCAACTAATCCTTCTCCACCAACAATTTTTTGAACATGCCCACCTTCAAAAAGCCTGCGACCCCTACCACAAATGCCCGAGTGGGAAAACTCACACTTGGGCGACCCGCCACAGCCTAAAATCCCTCTGAATACCCTCCTCCAGGCCCAGGGACCACATATCAATTCCAATGGCGTTCAAATAAACCCCATCTCCCCTCAAATAGATCCAGTTATCCCCTTCTAACTACAGATGGCGGACCGCCAGGCCGCCGTTTCTGACAAAAAATTTTGCCACCTCTTTGTTCACCTTAATCCTGGCCTTGTTAAGTTTATCCACCAAGCATGCCAAGCGCCAGGAAGATCTGCCCACCATGTCGGACCAAACCACAATGGTGTTCGGGAAGAAGGACCTTAGCCGAAGAAAATCCAACTTCACATCCTGGATCAACTCCCGTGCCGCCCGAAGCCCGAGGTCATTACCCCCAACATGCAACACCAGGATATTGGGGGGTCTTTCCAGCCTGGCATAACAAAGGACTTCCAGGAACACCCGAGACCACAGCATGCCCAGGACACTGATCCACCTCACACATGCCGTACTCCGAGGGAACCCCAACTGACTGCCCTCTGGTCTGACTGCAGCCCTCTTGGCACCCCAAGACACATAGCAGTGGCCAAGAATCCAGACCAAACATTCTATGTCTGAAAAACACAAGGTTTCTTTTATTGAAACACAAATAACACAGACAGACTGGCACAAACAAGTAAAGACAAACGTAAAAAAGAAAAAACATTTTTTGCTCCAGAACCACAAAAAACATGAACACAGAGAAAACCAAACACACAGCAAGCTTATAAACGATGAGGGCATATATATAAACTGAAATGCCGGGATTCCGAGTGCCCGATACGCTTTAACACCTGATCACCCAGGCCCCATCTAGCGGCCTCCGTGGCAGCCCCAAAACCAGCAGACAATAGGCACTTCCTGAATACCGAGATGAACTGAAACCGGGTCAATGCGATCCATCGGCATGTGTCAGAAAGGACCCCGGCCCTATCTGCCTAATCTTCAACCAATCGATCACAGCCGTGACCGGGCAAGAAGGAGAATGGGGAACCCGTCCGAGCTCGACCTTGCTCCCCCGGCCTATCTGATCCATCTTAGATCCCTGAATCAGCAAAGAGATCCTGTCCCCTTGCACCATGACATCTGAGGCCCTCAAGCCACATGTAGAAGTACTCACCAGCTCACCCACCTGCAGGGCCCCGAAAAAAGCCAGCACAAAAGCCTTCTTAAAGAGAACCGCCTCAAATGGAGAAGAGCCAACCTTCGGCAAGTGCTCCAATAACATCCCCAGCATGTCAAAAGACACGGGACGACAGAAATCCGGAACCCGCCTACCCTTCCGGTAACCCCACAGAGCTTTCTTCACCAAAAAGGATTTTGTGACGTCCGCCCAACCTGAAAGCTGAAACAAAAATGCCAAGCCCACCATTTTGTGATTCAGCGATTAAATAGTGACACCTTCCTCAAAGTTCTTACCTATGAAAGAGAACGTGCAACCGATCTTCTTCCTGAAAGCAACCACCCACCGAACTCCCCAATTCATGCCATTCACGCCAAACCCTTTCATATGCTGTCCAGGTGGACGGACAAACCGGCTGCTGAATCAAACCAGCTACAGTGGCAAGGCGACGTTCCACAGATGACTGGGGCACGGGATTCCGAGCTACTCTGCCTCCGGTGCCAACCGACAGAATTTTTCCCACTGCAGGTGAGAAAAAGCATCAGCCACTGAATTATTCACCCCAGGCACATGGACAGCATATACAAAAGCATTCAAATTCAGACACTGCAGAACCAAACGCCTAAGCAAACGCACAACAGGCGGCAAAGAAGCTGTGATGGTATTCATGGCATTCACTACCCCCAAATTGTCACATGAAAACGGACACGCTTGTTCCAAAATTCCTGGCCCCATATTTCGATTGCCAACACTATGGCGAAAAATTCCAGCAGTGCCAGGTTGCAAAAGAAGTCAGAATTACTCCATGCCTCTGGCCATCGACCTGCACTCCACTGGCCCCTAAAGTACGCTGCATAACCCACCAAACCTGCTGCATCCGTATAGAGATCCAAGTCGAAGTTGGACACCGGCACTTCCATCCACAACGACCGACCGTTGTACTTGTCCAGGAACACCTCCCAAACCTGTGGAGTCTCACAAAATAATGTGGGGAGTTTACCCCAGCATTAGCAGCCGCAAGCCTGCAGCAAAAAATTTGCCCCATGGGCATGATCCGGCATACGAAATTCAGCTTGCCCAAAAGGGACTGTAGGGATCGTAACTGTAATTTCTTACAGCAACAGGAACAAATAACTGTCTCCAATCTGCCCAACGACAGCCTAGACTGCAGCTCCTGTCAACCAGTTATTGCTTTTTAAAAGGCTGCTCCCATTCATTTGTGAACCCGGATGCAAGAGCCTGGGCACACCCTAGTCACCCTGTGTGGCGCAGATTCCCCCTGTTTAAACCCCTAATATTTCACCAAATCCCACTAATAGGGCTCCTAAAAAATGTAAAAAATTAATGAAATTGCAAAAAATAATATAAATAAAAACTACTGACACCATCCACTGCCCTACTGACACTGTCAGCTTAAATACACATGCACACACACATACAGTATCTCACAAAAGTTATTACACCCCTCACATTTTTGTAAATATTTTATTATATCTATTCATGTGAGAACACTGAAGAAATTACGCTTTGCTACAATGTAAAGTAGTGAGTGTACAGCTTGTATAACAGTGTAAATTTGATGTCCCCTCAAAATAACTAAACACACAGCCATTAATGTCTAAACCACTGGCAACAAAAGAGAGTACACCCCTAAGTAAAAGTGTCCAAATTGGGCCCAAAGTGTCAATATTTTGTATGGCCACCATTATTTTCCAGCACTGCCTTAACCCTCTTGGGTATGGAGTTCACCAGAGCTTCACAGGTTGCCACTGGGGTCCTCTTCCACTCCCCCATGATGACATCATGAAGCTGGTGGATGTTAGAGACCTTGCGCTCCTCCACCTTCCATTTGAGGATGCCCCACAGATGCTCAATAAGATTTAGGTTTGGAGACATGCTTGGCCAGTCCATCACTTTTACCCTTAGCTTCTTTAGCAAGCTGGTGGTCGTCTTGGAGGTGTGATTGGGGTCGTTATCATGTTGGAATACTGCCCTGCGGCCCAGTCTCTGAAGGGAGGGGATCATGCTCTCCTTCAGTATGTCACAGTACATGTTGGCATTCATGGTTCCCTCAATGTACTGTATCTCTCCAGTGCTGGCAGCACTCATGCAGCTCCAGACCATGACACTCCCACCACCATGCTTGACTGTAATCAAGACACACTTGTCTTTGTACTCCTCACCTGGTTGCCGCCACACACGCTTGACACCATTTGAACCAAATAAGTTTATCTTGGTCTCGTCAGACCACAGGACATGGTTCCAGTAATTCATGTCCTTAGTCTGCTTGTCTTCAGCAAACTGTTTGTAGGCTTTCTTGTGCATCATCTTTAGAAGAGTCTTCCTTCTGGGATGACAGCCATGCAGAGTAATTTGATGCGGTGTATGGTCTGACCCCTCACCCCTTCAACCTCTGCAGAAATGCTGGCAGCACTCATACGTCTATTTCCCAAAGACAACCTCTGAATATGACGCTGAGCACATGCACTCAACTTCTTTGGTCGACCATGGCGAGGCCTGTTCTGAGTGGAAACTGTCCTGTTAAACCACTGTATAGTCTTAGCCACCATGCTGCAGCTCAGTTTCAGGGTCTTGGCAATCTTCTTATAGCCTAGGCTATCTTTATGTAGAGCAACAATTCTTTTTTTCAGATCCTCAGAGAGTTCTTTGCCATGAGGTGCCATGTTGAACTTCCAGTGACCAGTATGAGAGTGAGAGCGATAAAACCAAATTTAACACACCTGCTCCTCATTCACATCTCAGACCTTGTTACACTAGTGAGTCCCGTGACACCGGGGAGGGAAAATGGCTAATTGGGCCCAATTTGGCCATTTTCACTTAGGGGTGTACTCACTTTTGTTGTCAGCGGTTTAGACATTAATGGCTGTGTGTTGAGTTATTTTGAGGGGACAGCAAATTTACACTGTTATACAAGCTGTACACTCACGACTTTACATTGTATCAAAGTGTCATTTCTTTAGTGTTGTCACATGAAAATATATAATAAAATATTTACAAAAATGTGAGGAGTGTACCCACTTTTGTGAGATACTGTATGTTAGAGCTGCACGATTCTGACCAAAATGAGAATCACAATTTTTTTGCTTAGAATAAAGATCATGATTCTCTCACGATTCTCGCTGCGTAATATATTAAATATACAAAAAAATTGGGCTAACAGCACTGTTTAGTTTTTTGAAAGGGTAATTTTTCAAAAAAAAAATTGCGTTTAAAAGTCCGCTGCGCAAACAGCGTGTGACAAAAAATATTGCAACAACCGCCATCTTATTCTCTGCTAATAAAAAATATATAATGTTTAAGGGTTCTAAGTCATTTTCTAGCACAAAATAATGGATTTTTATTTGTAAACAGCAAGTGTCAGGAAAGATTTAGTCTTTAAATGGTTAAACCAAACATCTATACAAGGGGAGTTCACTCAGAGTTCATGCCTTTGAAGTAAATTACTTTGTGTATCTTTTCTCAGAAGTTGGCTCTCTGCCCAGACTTGCCTGTCTCCCCTGAGACTCAAGTCGCTCCGACTTAGTAAAGACTTCAGGCGACTTGCATTAACATTTATTACTGTCAAGTTGCGCTGAGTCGCCCCGCAAGTCGGACCCCATTAACTGCACTGAAAAATCATGGTAATGCCCAATGGAGATCGCAGGGGGGGTGGATCGAAATCGCGATTTTAATATGATTAATCGTGCAGCTCTACTGTATGTGTTTGAGCTTTGAGGTGCACACCCTATTGCAATAGGCTGTGCGCACATATGTTCTCAGTTATGACTCCTGAGAAGATAAGTGGAAAAGATGGAGATCCAGGTTTAGGGTTGAGGTCTTGTAATGCAGATAAACTCATGCTGAATGGTGAAGGCTCAGACACACAGTATACCATATAAAAGGTTGGCAGCTTTACAAGTCTCATTTACAGGCACACAATGTCCAAGCCAGAGATAAATCCAAACAATAAGGAAAATAACTACGGTATCTGAAGTGGTCTAAGGTACCCAAGTGCTTATACATAGGTGAAGGTACAATAGTGCAGCCATATTCTTGGAAACAGTGTCATGAACAATGGTAATAGAAGTCCTTACAAAAAAAGCAAACATGTTGTACATGGCCAAGGTACAACCCCATAAAGACACTGCAATGTTGTGGATTGTTTAAAAGGATTGCCATAGTTAGCTTTCTTTTGGGATATAAATATTGTGTTTTCCAGATTTCATACTTTTTTATGAAAGTTTTAGATGGGTTGAAGGTAAGAATACAACTTTCTCTAGATTCTTTTTCTTGTATTACCCTCGCTAACCAGGTTGTTGTTTTTTTGGTGCTTATGGATAGAAGGATCTTTATAGTTCAGAAAACATCAAACCATCTCTCATTACTCTTAACCTGGCAGAATGGTGGATGCTTGCATGCTTAGGGTAACATGATGTCTAAATAAGGCCCTGTCCACCAGCTTGTCTCTACTTGTCTGGATGACTGCCTTCAGAAGTTGATGTTTTTAAAAGAGGTATTAAAACCAAAAATGTATTATGTTGCAGCTTACCAATCATCAGACGGGGTGACTGGATTAGTTATCTTTTTTAGGATTTTCCCTCTGTTTTCACCAGGTGATCTTGCCAGAAACACATCTCCTATATTGAAGTGCCCCCACTCTGGAAGATGGATCACAGGGGGCACCTTTAGACAGCAGCATTGTCAGTCTGGGGGGAGGGGAATGTTAGATGTTCTAGCAGATTTAGATACACTAACAAACTGAAGCCAAATGCCAGCTAGCAATTTATAGTTAGTTACAGAAAACATTGTTTTTCCTTTTGGGGAAAAGGTTTTACATAAGTAAATAAAACCTATCATTGTAAGTACCCCTCTCAGTGGTAAATGATTTGTGTTAGCTCTCTTAACTGATTTATGAGAGCCTGTTCTTTGGTAAAACAGACAAAATGAAAATAAAGGAAAGAAAGCCCAAAATGAAAACTAATGCAGCCATTATATCTAAGAATTGTTAAACAGAAATATACCTGTAATAAAAATTTGAGTCTAAATTTTACACTGACTTAAGTCCCCTTGCACACAGTGACCAACCTCATTGATTGTGGCTGGATGGGACTGAAAGCTAATGAATGGTCACGTGGTACTAGCTTTTAGGGCCCTGTGCATTTAGGGACAAATGCCTGGATTGTAGATCTTGGGCTGTGGAAGGATTAAATTATGCCACCGAGCCAGAGACTGGTGTAGGCAGGCACCAGCTCCCATCAAGCTGGCAAAGGGCACCTCCCCATTTTCTCTTCTGATAGGGCATACATACCTGTTTTGGGAGAAACTCATTATGTTACTCACATTCTCATGGCCTGAGGCCCACCTCTATAAATAAGAAATGTCCACACGAACAGCCTTTTAACATTTTCTTTACTGTGAAACAACAGGTCATCATTTCTGTACAGCAGCTTTTTCATCGTCTCTACACTCCAAATCAGCAGTATCATTCACTTTAGTGCAAAAAAAAATTGAAGTCAGAAAGTTTAGCCATTGCCCCCAAAGTCTCCAATGTTAGTCCCCCTAAAGTGGCTCCTCATTTATAGTCTCTCTGTGCCCCAGCCCAAAATGGCCATCTTCTCTCCAGGCTACAGACTTACACTATGTATATCAGGGGTAGCCTGTTCCCATTTTTCTTCTTACCAAGACTCCTCCCAAACCTGATTATATAGGGGTACACAGTCTACCCACATCTAAACTAACCTAACTAAAAATGGTTCTAACCCCTGCTTAAACCAGAGGATGGTATTAGGAATCAGAATATATTGTTCTTCTTTGTTTATATTAAATTTAATCTGGTCCTTGTATACCTCCTGTGGTCACATACAGTCCTTTTCAGTTTGACATCACCTGGAACATCTCTTGAATAGTTCATATTATATAACCAAGTTATATATGATTAAAGTGGTTGTCAACTTGTGACAACCATTTTTACCTACAGGTAATCCTATAATAAGGCTTACCTGTAGGTGCCCTGCATAGTTCCTAAACCTGCACGGTTCAGGAGATATGCAGTGTTTTGCATGTGCCAACTTCATGTCAGCACATGTGCAGTGAAGAAACGGCCTCCGTGCCGTTCCTCCACTGCGATCGTGCTGTGAATGGTGGCTCCCGCGCGCTGTGACTGGCCGGAGTCGCGGCCCCGGAAGCAAGAGGGGCAGAAGATGGACGCCGCCAGGACAGGAGACAGCGCTGGACGTCGCAGGCTTTGTTTACAGGTAAGTGACACATAATGGGCTACAATGTGATGCATACTAGCCCATTATGCTTCTACATTACAGGGGAATACAGAGGACAGTAAACCCCATCTGGGTTTACTTCCTCTTTAACCGTGGGTAAGAACATTGGATCAAGATTATTGAATATTTATAAATGGTTATGAATATTTATACCTTGTCTTTATTTGATAGAGTGCCATGACCATTAGCAGATAATACATCCCTGAAGAAGCTCAGCGGGCAAACATGTTGGGATTTATCATCACAATACCGCTATGAAATTAACGACCGCAAGAAATGGGTGATTACTGTATATGGCTTTATATGGATGCAATATTTTAACTAAATTTTCTAATAAATAGTGAATTTTCAATGGTTTTGTTGCTCGGTATGTTGCACCTGAAAAGTCCTGATAAATCCTTCTCCATTTCTGTTCAGTAGAGGATAGCTTTGACCTCCAACCAGACTGACCTAGCCATTTTCTTATATTTAAGAAACTGGCCAAATGGGTCTTAGCAGTTGGAGTGTTTGAGAAGCAGCATTTTCAGTGACAGAAAAATGTATTTCAAAGCAATCCCAAGCACAAATTATTAACAAATCATAACAGGTAAGGGTACAGGATTGTACAGAAATAAAAAGGCGTGAGACTTCGATTGGGCTGTAAAAGTTGCTGTTCACGTTACATGTTTACTGCAGAATATTGTGTTTTAGCAGTTCCATTTTAAAGACACCCACATCAGACGCCATTCTCTCAGGAACTCCTATCTATGTGCATGGCTGCCAAACTGCTACTGCTGGTTAATAACATCTAAATCATTTGTAAGCATCTCATGATGCAGTTGGGTGCAGATTAGTACGTGGCCAAAATTCAGACAATACAAAAGCAACAAGACAGTCTCAAATGCTTCAAAACGAAAATAAATAATCCGCTGAAAAGATTAAAAAGAATGAAAGCTAAAGTGGGTATACAGTATACAGGATATAATTTGATTCAATGAAATCAACTTATATCCTGTATACCGCATACCCATTCCATTATCAATTTCCTCTGCCACCAACCCTAAATAGCCCTGATCCTTATTAATTACTATCAAGTTATTCATCTATAGTCACCTGTAGAAGAGATTTATGGCATCTCAGCTGGATCCTTTTCATTGCTATAGATGTATTTAATCTTGAAATAAAGGATTCCGGAGCTAGCAGCCAAGTGAGGATATAGACATAAAAAGTACACTAGAGAATCTGGAATGCAGATCAGTCCCAAAACGCCAAAAGAAAGGAGAAGCGGATGACAATAAAATGCTGATACGTGCACCATACAGATAAAGAAAAGAAGAAGCAGATTTACTGAAACATGAATTAAAGGCAACTGAGCCATTGTAGTTGTTCAAAGAAAGAGGAGAAAGCAATTAGCAATGTATTGTTATAAATATTCACTAATGGCAAAAATGATCTAAAAATATAACATGGAAAGGAACATCAAACATTAAGCGAAAAGTAGACATAACCCTGGAAGTTGCACTTTGATAAAAAAAAGGAAGCCGCTTCCTGCTGATTTGTTCATAATGAAGTTTTACAGCATGTCAGTCACAAGACATCTCTAGGGCAAGCCTTCCATCCTCACAATGCAGACCCTGAAAATATGGTTTTTGCTAGAAAAACAGAGATGTGAAAACAGAAATAATGAAAGTGGAGAGATGGTAAAATGGCTTTTATGTTAAAACACTTAGAGCACTATTTTATAAAATCTGCAATATATGTTATAGTGATTCAGCTGTATGTAAAAGACCATTTTGCGCTTATCAGCTTTCACTACGGAGAAACATGCTAGATGTACCTTCAGGGCTAGGGTTGCCACCTCATCCCTTTAAAACCGAACACATATTAACCACACAGGTTCTGAGGCTAATTTAATACAGACAAGGCAGCAAGTTAATTTAATTACCACCTTAATTAGCCACAGAACCTGTGTAATTAATATGTGTTCGGGTTTAAAGGGATGAGGTGGCAACCCTATTCAGGGCTGATGATAAATGTATTGTAAGGGACTAGCTCAGTAGCAGGGTATGCAGGACCCCCTGGATGGGTCACAGCACAGTGAAGTAGGCACGGACAGACAGCAGGATC
The DNA here is from genome assembly GCA_018402905.1 of Glandirana rugosa. Taxonomy (NCBI): domain Eukaryota; kingdom Metazoa; phylum Chordata; class Amphibia; order Anura; family Ranidae; genus Glandirana; species Glandirana rugosa. The sequence goes on along the minus strand of BLSH010129414.1, from coordinate 1,128,657 downwards.
TTTATTTCCAAGTGTGTGGTTACAAGTGCAGATATCAAAGACAGCAAAAATAAAACAAAACAGAAAATAAACCCCTGCCACTTTGGGCATCTAACTGCAAAATACAGGAACCTATCTACCTGCTCTGGAACAGCCTACCGCTGCCCAAAACCTGTCTGACGCACAGAAAAACAGTCTTTTAGTCATATAAACTTAATCTCACCACTCAGGAGAAGCTGCTCCCCAGTCCTATGCAGGAATCTGGTTCCAGGGTGCAGCACCTTGTTGAAGCAACCTGGGAGTTTTATAGAGTCCTGAGTCCTTCATCTGTTACATCTGAACTTGTTTACCCTCATTGAGCCCAAACAGGCTCACTACACAGCAGAAACCCAAAAGCAATCAGTGTACAGCATAAAACTTGGACAAATATATCTCCCATTCTGGACACAAACCATAGATTTTCCTGGCTTCCTGTCACATACCCCCCCCCCCCTATTTCAACCATAGGGTTGGGACACAGGTTGCCAGGCACGCGTGCACTTGGGAGAAAGCATCTGCATTTCTCATTCTAACTCTGGGGCGATGTTTCACTGTAAAAGTGAATTCTGGGAGGGCCAGGAACAGGGTTGCCAACCGCCAGTAAATTTACTGACAGTTTGTAAAAATCTGTGATTTTTACAACTGTCTATGAATATCAGGGTCTGATAATTTGTCATGCTGTGCTGATTTTGTAAGTGTAAACCAGGGAAATTACTTGATATGGGTATTGTTAGTGTTTCCATGTTGTATTTAAATATCAATTGTCTTAGTTTTTAATAGGAGTTCGGTTTTTTTTCAAGGTGCCAGTAAAAAAAGTGCTCCACCAGTAAATTTTCCATGTTCTGCCAGTAAAAACGCTGCAGGAGGTTGGCAACACTGGCCAGGAACCACCTATTCACCCTCCTATTGGTCTCTTTGTTCTGTGCCATCCACTTAAATGGAGCATGATCTGTTACCAGATCAAATCGTCTACCCAAGAGATAGTACAGGAGAGAATCTAAAGCTCATTTTATCGCTAAACATTCTTTCTCAGTGGTGGCATCATTTTCTTCATGGGCCTTCAATTTCCGGCTGAGGTAAATAGCAGGTTGTTCTTCCCCGTTGAAAACCTGAGATAATACAGCTCCTAACCCAACATTTGATCAGTCTGGACCACAAAGATCCTTGAAAATTCAGGAGAGTATAACACTACATAAGGCCTCTGTGACACCATGCATAACAGGTCGGGAGGGCAATCCTCTCGTCAGGGTTAACTAATTCCCCATCTATTTTCACTACATTCTCCCGGGCCCTTAGTAATGTGGGGTCCTTCATTTGTGCAGTCGCTAAACTTTCTCTGTGTACCTCTAGATCATCAAACACTAGAGGTCGCTGCTCCTCTTCTGAGTTTGCAGGCTCTTCCCTAGGCCCTGTTGTTTCCCCCACTAATGCTGACAAGGGAAACTCAGGAGAAACCTCACACTTGGAGGATTCTTTAGTAGAACCTTCAGGCTCTGAAGAACCACTTAATGGTGAATCTGGGCAATCCCAGTGCTCCCAGAATTTTGGGAAATCCCTTCCCACAATGGCGTCATGTGGTAGTTGGGGAACCAAACCCACCTGGTGACACAGGTTACCGAGGGAGGTTTCAAAGGAAACCGTAGTCACCGGATACTCTCGAGTGTCCCCATGTACACAATTTACCACCATTTTCCTAGAATGCAAGTTTTTTCCCACCACCAGTTCAGTTTTTACCAAGGTAATCAGGCTACCTGAATCCAACAATATAACAATAACAATTTTACCATCTAAACACATTTTGCATAAATGTTTCTTGCTACCCTTAACTGCAGTGCACGTAGTTGCAAATAGGGACTGCCGTCTGTGTAAGAAAGTCACAGTGCATTGGTTCATCAATAGCTGGGCAAACTGCCGATACATGTCCCTCTTCCCAGCAACGGTAATAAATTACATTTCTAGTCACCTATTGTGGGATTGGTCTTCCAGGTTGCACTCACCAGACATTAGAAGCAGTCCCAAAAATACCTTTAGTTCCTTTAGTACATAAAGTACCTTTAGTTTATTTCTCTAGCTAACTATGTTCTGATATCATTACCATTAACATTATCAGAGCTTTGATATTATAGCTAACTATAGGAATAACAAGATAATACATATTTATAATGAATAGGGGAATCCACCCCCCCATATTTATTTCACATGGCTTCTTCTTCTCATACTGTCCTGATGAATTCAGGGTACTTCAGGATTCTACCATATCTTCAAGTTTACAACTGGATCATGATAGGATCTAAGGGCTGAGCTCCCCTTAAAACCTGTTGCATCTGGACCTCATCTTTTCTTTAGCAATAGCTGATGCATTATCTTGTTTAGATGCCTCATGTATTCAGACAGTATCTATTTTTGTGCATGTTGGCAACTATGAACTGTTAAATGTTGGATCTACCATCACTTCCTGTTATGGTGACAGTGGTAATCAGGACTAATAAAGATGGTGAATCTCTAAAAGCTGAACACACTGCATGAGTAGTCTACAGACTAAGGCCGGGTTGGCAGATGCTGCGGCCGCGGCTCACAACAGGGGTCCAGCTCATCCCTTTTCACAGAGTCAGGTGTGAATCAGGTCCAAATTTTTGCCTGAATTCGCACATGAATTGGAAACCAAAGCTGACCCTTTCCAAATGCGGCCATCCTGAAGCTATGTGAACTGGTCATTGAGAGGCGGCGCATTCTCCTTGTCATGCAAATTGAATGGGGGGAAACCCCCATCCAATTCGCATATATGTAAACCCAGCCTTAGAGAGCTGGCACTGCTGCATCACTTTTGATCTAGAGCAACCTCTATGTGTGTGATACAGTATGTAGCCATTGACCTCTTGGGGGGTTGCTGAATGTAGTGGTTCCACCCTTCACACTGCCCTCAATCACACCTTCTACTGGAGTCACAAAACAGGCCGTACTTTGTTTTGTTTTTTTTATTAGGGGGTTGAACTTGGATAGGGATTGGGATAGTTATGGGATGCCCAGGGGATTGATTCCAACATCAATCAGACCATCTATATACACATCATGTATATACACTCCTTTTCTTCATCCAGCACACACTTGCTTCTAAAACTCCTGTTCCACTCTCCTGCACAAAACTTGGTTCAGGCCTAGCTAACATATGGTGAGGCCCGCTGTAGTTTTAGCACAGCCTCCAAGCTGCCCGTTATAGGCAGGGACCGCTGGCCCCCAAAGTGTAGTAAAGTACAAATGTGCTAGCTAGTCTGATGGACTACTGCTCCCAGCCCATCCTCTTCCAGGCCATGCCAGCCCTTCTAGCTGCAACGGCCTTCTTCACTGCCATGGTGACACCACAGTCCCAAACTGACTTCTGCATCCTTCCCAGTCTGTCTCTCACCCCAATCTGCTCTGGCATGCCTCTTCTCCAGCTTCCCAGGGTGTGTAGAGAAAAGAACACTGCTCCAGGTTATAGCACTCCACTCTCACATACCTTGAATGCTGGTTCCACTGCAGGTGCGGCTCTACAAGGTAACCCTTCCCACTACTGCTGTTCCTATTTTTGATGTTTTTATGTACGTTATGTACTGTTTGGACTCTTCCACAATATATATATATATATCTATATATATAATATTGCATGATGTGCGGCCTTCCAGCATTTTGTTTTCTCTTCCCAGGGTGTGTGTTACTCACCTACACCTGCTACTTGTAGTTCCTCCCAGCAATCTCTCTTCCGCTGTCCTCCTCCGCTCTCTCTCTCTCTGTCTCTCCACCAGGATCTCACTCTCTCCTCCTGGATGCACCCGAGCTCTCCCAGGCCAGGGTCACCCCCCCAGACTAGGGGCTCCCCAAGGCTCTGACAGCCTCCACACTATTCCCGACTCATCCACCCAAACTCTCCTCCCAGACTGGGCTGACCCGAGGTATTTGAGGATGCCTGCCCCCTGCCAATCCAGGTTGGGGATTGGTCAGAGCTCCTTAACATACCTCAGGAAGCTTCACCTCCTTTTCCCCACCCTTTCTTCCAGAACTTTCTGACCCAGAAAGGAGGGGTTACACTCACCCCCCCCACCAAGCCTCAGCTGGTCTCCAGCTGAGAGAATTTAGAAAAAAATGGCTCCTGGGCCCAGGAGCAAGGGCATCCCAGAACAAATAGAAGCTAGGGGAAAAGGGAACAAACTTGGATGGGGACTGTACAAATAATTTAAGTACAAAAATAGACATATCGCCATAAAGTATTTACAACTGTACAGTATGGCTAAACACTCCTAGCTACAGGTCCCTGCAACTAGCAATATACACAATCAATATACATTTCCTAGCCAGAGCACTTCTAATGAGAGAAAAGTACTTCCCTCTTAAATTTGTAGAGAAGATCTTGACTCTCGCCGGAAGAAGATGGACAGCTGTCCCATCCTGAGGATGCTAAGAGAAGACATAACAACAACCTAAACTGCATTCTAACTAAACAATGCACCAGCGCCACCCCCTCTCTGCACTCTTCAGCAGTCCTGGTGGTTTAGTTTTATGCGACTTCTTGGCGCTCACAGTCCTCCTCATGCATAAAACCGAGGGTCCAGCAACCATATTCGGCCCCCTCCTTCTGTCTCCCTGGAGAATGAGTAATGCTGAGTCAGCCAACCCACTTTAATAACTAGTACTCGGTCCCTGTAAATAGATCTCCCATTCCACAATTCCTTCTTTATATCCAGGAACCGGGCCCACAGCTCATTATCTGGCCCTCTTTGCGGCTTCGGGACGTGCAGAAAATCCCACACCAAATCCTCTTCCCACTCTCCATGAGAGCTCTTTATGATCTACATGGTCTGGGATGGTTCATAGGGAAAGTCCAGGCCCCACTCCAAGGCTACCCTCCGCTGCACCTCCCTCTGGAACTGGGAAAGCCGTGGCAGTTCTCTCGGGTTCCCTCTCCCAGGGAGAATGTCAGCTTCCGGTGAGCTCATCACCCATTGATGACAAGTGGATGCCTTGGTCTGGGTGGTGGAAAGCCTGCGTAAAAAGCACTGCTGTAGATTAACTAGGGCTCCTGCAATAGGTTCGTGGGTCACAATGAGTTCCAGCTCTATTTCTGGCTGGGCTCCCTGGATGCTCGACCCTCCAGTCTCCTACTCCTCCTCTTCATCTGAGCTGAAACACGGAGACGACCATTCCGTCAGCCTCTCCAATGACCCGAACTCGGCCTTCAATCTGGGGCAACCCAAGTCAATGACCCTGTCCATGCATTCCCCATCTGGCTCTCCGGCAGATAAGGCACCTCAGCTCAGCTCCCTCAATCACTCCCAGGGTGAGTCCCCCACGAGGCTCCAGCTGGACACCGGCTTCTCCGGCAACCATGTCAGTGCTGGGTTTAAACAGCCACCTTTCGCCATCTTCCGCTGTCTCTTCATGTCTGATGCTAGCAGGATGAGCTGAGACTCTTCCAGGGGGTGGAACCACCCCCTCATTTCCAGACGAGCTGGCGCCAATAGTCCTGATAAGCAGGCTTGCTTCTGGTCACACTGCTGTAACCACTTGCATGAAGGATAGAAACTTGCAGACATGCTGACGCTAGCAGGACTTTTCCAGACATGCTGACCTTTCCTGTGGTTGCTGGTAGAAACAGAAAATTTAGTAGCCACTGTCTTCCTGAAGGGAACACTTTTTGCACAGTCCCGCCCGCAGGCACCCACAGCATACCCCAGTCACCCCGGGCAACAGGAAACAGTTCTAGGCACACGTTACTGTAAGCAGGAGTTTGGCGCCAAAGTTTGTGATGCCCAGATTTTGCAGAGCGCTGAGCATATTTGTAATCCAGTGGGTAATGTCCAGTATTTGCAGGATGCTGGACATAGTTGTAATCCATGGTCGCCGGGATTGCCACGGGTGATAGCACATGATACAAAGCCACTGAATTGCAGCCAAGGTTCTTTCCCAGGTTAAATCCTTGCTAACTTTGGAACAAAACAGTTCCCTGGCTCAATTCATTTCGACTGCTAGGGGTAACGACTGGCAGAATTACGTGAATCAGGAGAATCTCAGACGAGCCCCCAAATGTAGCCATTGCCCCCATGGGGGTTGCTAAATGTAGTGGTTCTACCCTTCACACTGCCCTCAATTACACTTTTCCTTTCTTCTGGAGTCACGAAACAGGCCGTACTTTGTATTTTTTTTATTATTAGGGGATTGAACTTGGATAGGGATTGGGATAGTTATGGGATGCCCAGGGGATTGATTCCAACATGAATTGGACCATCTATATACACATCCTGTATATACACTCCTTCTCTTCCTCCAGCACACACTTACTCCTGTTCCACTCTCCTGCACAAAACTTGGTTCCGGCCTAGCTAGCACCTGGTGAGGCCTACTGTAGTTTTAGTATAGCCTCCAACACTGCCATGGTGGCACCACAGTCCCAAACTGACTTCTGCATCCTTCCCAGACTGTCTGTCACCCCAATCTGCTCTGGCATGCCTCTTCTCCAGCTTCCCAGCGTGTATGTCACTCACCGACACCTGCTACTTGTAGTTCCTCCCGGAGATCTCTCTGATAGCGCTCTCTCCCACTGTCCTCATCTGCTCTCTCTCTGTGCCTCTCCACCAGGATCTCACTCTCTCCTCCTGGATGCACCCAAGCTCTCCCAGGCCGAGGTCACCCCCCCCCAGACTAGGGACTCCCCAATGCCCTGACAGCCTCCACACTACTCCATCTCCGACTCTTCCACCCAAACTCTCTTCCCAGGCTGGACTGACCCAGGTATTTAAGGAGGCCTGCCCCCTGCCAATCCAGGTTGGGGATTGGTCAGAGCTCCTTAACATACCTCAGGAAGCTTCACCTCATTTTTCCCCACCCTTTCTTCCAGAACTTTCTGATCCAAAAAGGAGGGGTTACCAAGGGGTGTCACTACCTGCAATCGCCAGTTACTCCCTAGGCCACTGAAAAAAGGAGGAGGAGGGGGAATCCTTAAGGGGCTTCCAAGCAGGTATGATGGTTGTTATGAACAATGTTAATATTCCACAATACTGTGGGTTGTGGGTCGTTATCCAGAGGGTTACCTGATTAACTGATGTTTAGGACAAATGTTTCTGGGACAATCCAAGTTCGTTGTGAAAAAGTCTAAAATTTATTGACAATTCATAAAATTGATAAAAAGGTTAAAAGCATCACTTACATCAGAAAGTAGCTTGTCACCACATGAGAGCCACATGGGAGCCAGGGTGTACCAACATGGAGGGGTCCCTTCCAGTCTGACACTGGACGCGTGGTGTGGCTGAGATGGTGAGGATGGAAGGAGCCAATGGAGGTGTGCTGCCTCTTTAAAGGTGAGCTGCGTGGCTGCAGCTATCCGGGTGTGTGTGTTGAGTGCCAATGGATGGCCCTGGTGTGGAGGAGGATCAGCGTGTGCCGGTCTTTGTGATGGACAAGGTCAGGGGTACTTTCTGATCAGGGCCATCCATCGGCACTCGACACACACACCCGGATAGCTGCAGCCACGCAGCTCACCTTTAAAGAGCCTCCATATCCCTGCCTGGCAGCACACCTCCATTGGCTCCTTTTCCATCCTCACCATCTCAGCCACACCACACGTCCAGTGTCAGACTGGAAGGGACCCCTCAATGTTGGTACACCCTGGCTCCCATGTGGCTCTCATGTGGTGACAAGCTACTTTCTGATGTAAGTGCTGCTTTTAACCTTTTATCAATTTTATGAATTGTCAATAAATTTTATACTTTTTCACAACGAACTTGGATTGTCCCAGAAACATTAGTCCTAAGCATCAGTTAATCAGGTAACCCTCTGGATAACGACCCACAACCCATAGTATTGTGAAATATTAACATTGTTCATAACAACCATCATACCTGCTTGGAAGCCCCTTAAGCATTCCCCCTCCCCCTCCTTTTTTCTGTGTACACGTCCATGCTCCAGTCACACAGTCTTTTTTCCGGTCACCAAATAATAATCTCTGTGATCAGCGCCTATCCTATGGTCTCTTTCTTACTCCCTAGGCCACTCCCTGACCCAGAATCAAAAAAATCAGGCCAGGCCTGACTAAATTAACCTCACCTAACACAAAAATCTCTCTCTAAGCACCTACCTACGGTAGAGGGTGCTACAAGTAGTTGAATGTCCTCATTATTTATGCATCAGACTGTACAGATATTTCCCAATTCCAACATGAGCAGATTGCGCGTAACATGTGGTAGAGCAGCCTAGCTACAGTCAGACTGTGCTTACAGCAGTAAAGGGTTAAATAGCAAGATTAGTATAGGTTCAAGCAAGGGTCAAGCCTATTACCTATCATTATTAACCATGGAAGAAACAGGAACATGGTTAGGAATAGTGTCAAGAATTGCTACCAACGATATTGGAAACCAAACCTCATAAACAATTCATGCAACAAAGTTGTATGTAAAAAATGCCAACTGAGTAGAAAAAACATACCTAATATTGTTTTAACGAGCATGCTACTGGATAAAAAAGTGTTTAATACCTATCTGAAGATTTGATGGTCCTTTAAATGAGTGCTGCACTGGAAAAGTTTATGCCAATATTCATGGTACAGCATTCTGTATGGAGACATATGATGTACTGTACATGTGTAGAGAAGTCAGAAGGACAATCAGTAATGTTATTGTAAACTCACACTGGGATCTGCTGGTGAATTCATTAGCCCCGGGTTGTCACCTAGTGAACCTAATTATCCTGCACACAAATTAGATTTCATTTTAGTCATTGGCCAGCATATAAATTAGCTCTTTTTATGTGACATTTAATGTTTTTGTGGGTTTGCCCTTCAGAATAACCTTTAAATAAGTGTTTTGCAGCAAATATTTTGGGATTTGGGTAGCTGGTGCAAAAAGGGAGAATTGTAATAATGGGCATGATGGTTCCCAACAACTTATCTGTGTGAGAATGTCCTTTTATAAACTATGAAACTGAATATAAGAACTGTCAAGTAAATTGGACTTCTGCCCTATGGTTTTCGTAAAATCAGTTTATTATTATACTTCTGTAAAGCAAAATTATATCTTGCCTAAAATTACTGTATCCGTCAACGATCTGCACATCAATACTTGGATGCTTTTATATTCCTGGATAAGATCTATTTTTGCATTCTCAGTATTGATGTACATGAGTTATTCTTCTGAAAAAAATATTATAAAGAAAAACTCTTGCTATATAATTGCATAAAATTGTTATTTGCAAATAAAAACTACTTTAGGCTGAAGATTTTACCTTAATGCATTCTGTGCATTAAAGTAAAAAACCTTTAGTCAGTTACCCCCACCAGCCCCCTTACTTACCTGAGCCCGATCTCGATCCAGCAGTTTCCTACCATGGCACACGTACAAGAGGAGAAACAGAGAGCGCTGGCCGGGGACTCGAGAAGAAGAGGATGAGGGCTGCTTTGTGCAACACCATTGCACAAGGTAGGTAAGTATTACATGTTTGTTATTTAAAGAAAAAAAAAAGAACTTTACAATCACTTTAAGCCCAACTCCAGGATATTACCAACCCCCACCCCCTCTAACTAACCGCTGGTAAGTAAGGATCAACATTCCCATTTTACCTGAAACCACTGTCATATGATGATCCTTTTATTATCTTCTGTTTAATTACTAGGGTCCTTCTCAAAGGCTTCAGAGGCAGGAGACCAGTGCCCGAGAAGATAACAAGCAGAGAAAAACACCTGGTCCCCAGAGCAGATAATTAGCTTGGCTCATTGATGAAACTGTGATTTGATTCATTACACAGTAGGAATGTTCAAAGAGGTGTTTGGTATTAGGACTGAGAAGTAAGGCAACATATTATGCACAATGCACTATTTAAATTAATTTTTTGTCTGGAGTTGGGCTTTAAAGTACTACCATACCTTTAATCTATGAATTAATTAATCCTCTCTCTCCCTCACTCCGGGACACTCTTCAGACAGTCAGTCATTGCCTACGGCTACATCACGGAGGCGGTCCGGTCTATCATGGGGGACACCGTGAGAGAACACGGCACTTCTTACTTCACTCGCAACGCCTGTTCTCTGCCTGGTCTCGGGTCGGTTGCTGCAGTTCCCGGGCCTGACTGTGTCTGCTGCTGCCCTGGGGGTCAAATTTTTGGAGCCAACCCACTGAGGTGTGTACTGCATCCACTCTTGATAAAGTGGGCAAGGCTCACGAAACGCGTCAAGGTTACCGATGCAATTGAGACACCCGACCACCATCAATACTCTTTCTACCTCTACCCCGTATGGATTTAGCACTGTGTGTTGTAATGTTTCCGCAGTTTTGGTTCCCATGTCCATGTGTTAATTGTATGACAATGTTATATACATCTGCTTAATAAACTGGTTTTACTCCATCTACTTGTATCATTATTGGTATTGACCGTATGCACACCTCATTAAAAGTCCCATGGGCAAAGTTTTTGGTTCTATTGTTTCACATTTAGGGGTGGAGGTGTGTCATATCAGAGCACAACAAATGGACCATGCCCCCCTTTTTTAACCTATTAATGAAATACCTACCCTACTGAGTGCAGCCACCTGGTAAAATATTTACATTTCTCCCCATTCCATCAATCTTCACTGTATTGGCCTACCTGGCACACAGCCTTTGCAAGATAAAAGTCATAGCCAGCTCTTCTTTCCACTGCACACATGCACCACAGTTCCATTCATTTTTACGGATGAGCCATACTCATGACGGCCTCCAGGTTTTCAGTGCAGAATAGCTAATTTATAGAATTGAATTAGGTTGTTGCATGCATGGGCTATATGAAGAAGAACCGGTGGAGGCATTTTTCCTGCAAATGCTGAGGGGTGGCAGGCAAGGGACTGAAGCGACTGGAGCTTAAGGCCAGGGGAGATGGCAATAGGAGCTGCTGGAGCTTAACGTCAGAGGAGTTGAGGACTGAAGCTCCTGGACCTGAAGATCTGAGCAGAAGGGCATTATGGCTCCTGAACACCGAGAGCTACATAGTTGATTGGTAGGATGTAGGTAAAAACCTGATGGGGGTGGTGAGTCTGCAATAAAACAATGAGTGTATTTAAAAGATCTATGGAAAAGAGAAGTAAGGACAGCTTTTAGAATGAACAGAAGTGAACATGCCACTTTCCCAGTACAGCATATGTGGCCTTTTTGTTCCTCTTACACCACTGCAAGTCTAACAGATGGACTGTGTGACTGAGAACAATAGACTCTCTAAATTCCCTAATGGTGTGAAACAATATCCAACATGCTCATTGTATTCATGTAATCTATTAGTAGTGTTAATGGCAAGAAACAATACTTTTTTTTCTTAAAATAATAATAATGTAAAAATGTAATGTTCACACGTTCCAACAAGTTCATGTGAACTGTGTTTTTAATGGTGCGTCTTCTTTAATACGACTATCTGCTAGAGATGCTAGTGCTATAATGCACCTCTTAAGCATTCCCTGTATTGCAGAGCTGCCTTCTTTTGATGTACACACCACTGTGCTGCAGTAATGCTTATTAGATGCATGAGTACGAAGTGGTGCTATTTGTGTTGAACTGCACTGAAACATGTGATAATGCCACCGTTTCATTGTGTTGTGCTAAATGCCACCGTTTCATTGTGTTGTGCTATTAAAGCTTGCTGCAGGAGCAATTTTTTTGTCCATTGTAATGTGTTAGGCAGCCAGCTCAAATGAATGGGCTGCCTAAGGTCACTTTCAAACCAGGCTGTCCGTTTGCGGGTCCGCTGATCCCCGCTGAGACGGCGTATGACATCTGTCAGAGCCCCGCTCTCCTCGAAGGGAAATCGAATGACAACGGACTGTCTGTCCATTGTCATCTGATCCAATCCCTAGATGGATGGAAAAATAGGGTTTCCATTCGTTGGACTTTATGGACCACGGATCGGATCGGAGAGCGCAGCTGAAAAATGGACAGGCGGACCTGAACGGAACGTCCATGTGAAAGGGGCTTTAATGAAACACGTTAAAAATTCTCTGCAGGACACAATCGGGTGGTGAACCATGGATGCAATCCCCTACTCCTATCTTTATCTACATGGCAGGGGTGTCCCATTTCAAAGGGTTTATATCTAAATGTTACTCTATGCTCTATGCAATCCTCCATATTTCTGAAAGGCTTCCCTGTTACAGTCATGAGTAGGTGTGAGAAGAATGTGAGTGCATTTGAGGATAAGCAATAGGAGAGAGCCCTAGAGGCTGTGCAGACCTGTTCCCTCAATGTAATGCACAGTTTATCCCAGCTTTATATTGTCCTTTGGGTGCATCTTACAACTGCTAGGTTATGTAAAATGGGAGTAAGAGAAGACCCAATGTTCACCAGATGCTCCAGGGACCACGTGTACCTAATTCACCTTTTATAGCGATGCCCAAAGCAGCATCTGTATTGGACTGGGGTACTCAATACTATTAATAAAGTATTCCACGTCAATATCCAAACCGACCCCAAGCCCTGTCTGCCGGGCATATTAGATGAGCTTCCAAGTGATGAAACCCCTAAACAGGCTATTGCCAGGGCTCTTTTCCAGGCCTGTAAATGAATTCTCAGGCACTGGAAAGCAGCCAAGCCTGCTACACTTAAAGAATGGATCACTCAGATAGGGGATACTCTGCGTATGGAATTATATATTTTCCAACACAGAGGATGCCTGAGCAAGTTCAACAAATTATGAGACCCATGGTTGGACACTCTTGAGCTTTCCCCAGTTGAATTGGTTATTGATAGACTGCTTTTGTAAAGTTTTTATCAGTGGAACTTCCGCTTTAAGACCTCCTCCCCAGCTCCTGATGGTAAAACGGAGCTCTTGGGGAGGAGGGATGGTGCAGATACCCAATTTTTACAGGCACTTCCGTTCCGGTCGCCTTAGGTGATCGGAAGTGGAAGGTCTCCTTTCCCCTCCCTCCCGAAGTCTTCTGGGACACAGGACAGGTCCTAGAAGACTTCGGGACCAATCACGAAGTGCAGCGCCGCTCGCGCATGTGCAGTGTGTGCCCGGTCGTGAAGCTGCCACAGTAGGAATGACAGCGCCGCGGTGGGGAGAGATCTGAGGCTCCGTGTGGCCCCATCACTGAACCGGGAGAGAGGTAAGTGTCCCTTTATTAAAAGTCAGCAGCTACACTTTTTGTAGCTGCTGACTTTTAGTAAACTTAGAAAATGGTGGAACTCCGCTTTAAGTTGGGGTGCTTCTATTAGGCCCTGATGCCGGTATCTGGAACTGTCATGTCTGTATTTGCCATATGTTATCTAGAACCTGTAACTCCTGTGTTATACATTTTGTTTCTCAATAAACTTCTTTGAGATAGAAAAAAAAATGCTCTGTAATTAGCCATCCTGCTGTGAATATGCATGGAAACATGTGGTGTTTAATGTGTCTTCACAGCTTCTGGAGTTTTTTGAATTTCATGCAACCTGCAGTTCAATGGTGTATTGACAGAAAGGCTTCATGTACACTGGGCTTAAAAAAAAGCCACTTTTACAAGCGTTTGGCAGTTTTTTTCAGCCTGTGAAAGCACATCTATGTTAGCCTATGTGTCCAAGCACACATAGGAGTTTACAGGTGTATTAGAAGAAGAGCATTTACAGGCTGAAAAAAGAAAAGCTTCTAAAACATGTTAGGCTCTTTTGAGTGTTAATGCGTTTCAATGGCCAGAATAAATTCATATTCTGGGCAATGGCATCCATGAACACTTAAACGCTTGACACTCCTTAATATGTCTAAACGTGCCTAAACACGTGCAATATGGGGCTTTTGTAAGCTTTTCTCCTGCCTAGAGTTCTGGCTTTCAGAGGAGAAAAGCAAATGCCCTGTATGTGAGGGCTTATTTTGCAAAGTGATATGCATACTGTTATTGCTATATATAATCTATCTTGTATAATATATCTTGTATAATGTAAGATATCGGGGTGTTTCAATTCAAGTTTTGCATGCAATTTCAGGAACGTGTCATTCCAAACTGCATTTTAAGGGCATGGCATGCCCACTTTTATTTAAAGGAAACTAAGTTCTAAGAAAATAACAGCAATTCCCTTGCAGGGGGTTCCAGCATTACTGCATAGTTCAAACATTCAGCGTCCTGGCTTACTCACTTGCAGCACCACTGCTTCATACCTTACGCCTAGGCCTTTGGGTTGCTCCTCAGAGTGTATGCTCACGCTGCCAGCTGCAGCATCTCTCTCATAGGGAACATGGGTGTCCCAAAACAGCTGCCTTATACTTGCCAGCTATCCCAGTTTAAATTCCCTTGTCCCTTGAAGTTTTAGCCCCATGCTGTGTCCCAATATCTCAGTGTGAAGTTCTCCCCTATTGCCATGTACAAACCTGTATTGATATATAAATAGAGGCATCATTAATATGTGAAGAGCCGTGGACTGGCTGAATTGATATGTAAATAGAGGCGGCATTCATATGTATATCATTCCCCCTAAGGTCATATCCACCATCACCTCCGCTGAATGCTGCCCACTGGGGAGGTAAAGGGCATGCTTGTAAGTCCTGCCTACAACTGTGGTCAATAAGCCTAAAATCAGCCTGTTCTGCAAAAGGTATCCCAAATGTATCTTTACCTTAATCAGTACAAATAAATCCTTAAAAACGTCTCAAAAATATATAAAATCCAAGTGACTGTATGTGAAATAATCCAGTTGCTGCTTATCACTTAAAAATGTTCTCACTCACTTCAATTATAATGAATAGTATTTATAGTGCAGCGCAATTAGCAACAAACTAGCAAAACACTAAAGTGGATACATATGAATACAGTGCAACAATTAATCTCAAACAATGATTGCTATCATATACAGCAGTGAAAATCAATCCAAACAGAAAAAAAAATTATATTGACTCAGCAATTCATTGTGCTCTTAATTAATCAGATGCTGTGATCTTCCACCTCCATGTTGAATAACAAAAATGTGCTCCTAAATAATCCTCCACCAGTGAATAGATGGCGGCTCACCTTAGGCTTAGACCCCTGTTTCAACAGTGGGTCTAAGTAAGCAGTCCCCTAATGGAGGTAATATCAGATGAATGCTCCCTCTCCGTTCTTCAAATCTCCAACCCCTCCTGCCAGTGTTGCATACTCTTGATCAGCAGTATATATAAATAAACAGAAGAAGTCTAGTGCTCTCTGTCAAAGTTTTAATGTCAGATAAAAAATAGAGGTAGCACACTCACATTAAGGCACTCAGCTGTGCCAGCGTATAAGACAAATATCAATTCCCAACATTCTGCAGAATAGGTAGTGGTAACCAAGAGATGATAACCGAGGGTCTGGCTCCTAATACCAGACCTATGTCGTCCTGGGTATGGACTTCATTAGTGGGTCGTCAGTGTTCCCGACACACACAAAAAATGAACACACAGGCTAAATGTCCCAGTTACATTGGTGGTCAGTGTAAATCTCTCATTACATTGGGGCTTGGTGTACAATCCTTTCATGCACACTAGTGGCCAGTGTGAAGGTCCCTTTACATTGGTAGTCAGTGTAAATGCCTCCTGGTGATTACTGCGGAAGCTCCTATCACATTAGTGGTCAGTGTAAATTCCCATTACATTGGTGGTCAGTGTAGAAACTCCTCTTTATATTGGTAATCGCTAAAAAAATCCAAACTTGAATTTGTGGTCAGTTTTGAATCCTCCTTTACATTGTGGAAGCCCCCTTTAAATTGGTGGTGAGTGGAAATCCCCCCTTACATTGGTGACCAGTGTAGAAATTCCCCTTTATTGTTTGTTGATGTAAAATTCCCCTTTACATTGGTGATCAGTGTACATTTCCCTTTACATTGGTGGTAAGTGCAGAATTGCCCTTACACTGGTGGTCAGTGTAAATCCCCCTTTACATTGGTGGTCAGTGTAAATCCCCCCTAACATTGGTGGTTTTGTAGAAGTGTCACCTTACATTGGTGGTCAGTACAAATCTCCTCGATAATAGTTGTCAGTGTAAATCCCCCCTTGCTTGGAGGTTATTGTATATTCCCCCATACACTGGTGGCTGGTGTAAATGCTCCTATTACATTGGTGTCAGTGTAGAAATCACTCTTTATTTTGGTGGGTGGCGTAAAATCCCCCATTACATAATGCTCAGTGTAAAATCCCACACTATATAATTGCCAAAGATTTCCAGCTTTGCTCTACATGATTCAAAATTCAAACTAATCCCATCATCCCACCACTGCTACTGATCCCATCAACCCCCCAGCATTGCCACTGATCACATTCTCCCTCCCCCAGCATTGCCACTGATCCCAGAATTCCCTAGGGGTTTTCCTGTCTATTGATGGATCCCCTCACCACCCCAGTCCATGTTGTGCAGGCAGTAAAGAGATGATGTGCTATAACCTTTAGCAACCAATCAGTGAGCAGTAATGATGTGTAGTAACCTCTTGCAACCAATCATTGAGCGTTAAGGATATGCAGTAACCTCTAGCAAACCAAACAGGAAGCAGTAATAATGTGCAGTAACCTCTGGCAACCAATTATTGAGTGGTAAGGATGGCCAGTAACCTC
Organism: Glandirana rugosa; assembly: GCA_018402905.1. Taxonomy (NCBI): domain Eukaryota; kingdom Metazoa; phylum Chordata; class Amphibia; order Anura; family Ranidae; genus Glandirana; species Glandirana rugosa. The sequence continues at coordinate 1,112,133 of BLSH010129414.1, read as the reverse complement.
TAGCAACCAACCAGTTTTAATGTACAGTAATCTCTAGCAACCAGACAAGCAGAAATGTGCTGTAACCTCTATCAAATAATCAGTGAGTCATAATGTGTGCTGTAACCTCTAGCAGCCAGTCAGTGAGTGGTAATGATACACTGTAACCTCTGGCAACCAATCACAATCGCTGCCTTATCTGATTCAATAAAATTATTTTGAGTCTAGCTGCTATTTATTGTATGTCTCAGAGTAGGTGGAGAGCAAAATTGCATGGAAGGGGGGCCCAAGAAAATGTTTGCCCAGGGTCCAGTCAATATTAAAGACAGCCCTGGATGTCGTGTCAGTAGAGTGGAGTCCTCCTAACTTCTCAGCCAGACTTCCTGTCTGCCTGGGTGGAGTTGTCTCCAAGTGGGAGCCCTGAGCTCTATCCCTGGGATGCATATGAACCCAGCCCACAGGTGTGTAATTAGCATGCCTGCTTCTGCCACAATCAGGCGTATATTGCTAATCCACAATGTGACACGGGGTCGCCTCTCCACAATAATAATAAACATAATTAGTATTACACTCAGAGCATTTTCTTTAAAGAGGCCAGTATTCACAGCAACCACATTTTTCTTATGACAGATTTCCTTAAAAGAGGAGTTCAGGGTTTTAAAAGAAAACATTTATACTCACCTAGGTGGATGCAGCTTTGATCTGGTGCTGGAAGTGCACTCCTGTGATGCATAGGGGAAGTATGACCAAAAAGGTTTCGGCCATACTTCTCCTTTAAATTGACTATTAAGTCAGCACATGCCTTTCTGTCCTTAGTGGCTACTGTATTTAGCAATTTTGGAGTAAATTAGTTGTCTGCATCTCTCAAACCACCCAGCTCATAGCCAAATTTTTTTTTGGGTAGAGTAGGGAATGGTTAACACCCTTATTTGGAGGTGATATCCCTTCTAAGACAGTTGCCACCAGAACAGGTGGCAACATTGTGGAAATTCCCTTTCACCTCCTGTTCTGGTGACAGTTGGACCAGGACCAGTAGATGGGTGAACACAGGCTGCAATAAAAACCTGATAGAGGATTTAACCTTCCACATGTAGCCGGGTGCCCAGCTGGCTGGGGGAGGCTGGGCGCTTCCCCATTGCTTACTGTGCTGTGTCTGCGTTCTTCTACCCATTCCTCCTTCCCTCTCTGGAGTTGTCTGCAGTGGCAGTGGTGTGGGCCAGTGGTTAAGAGAACTTGAGCACGCAGCAGCATGGAACATTGGGAGATGTAGTCTGGGGAGAAGCACTGGCGGCCGAGGTGAATGCAGCTGGAAGTACACATGCACAAACCCCTGCAAAAGGAGGAAAGGGGAGGGAGATTTTTCTGAGCTTTGCAGCTTTAATCTGGGTCTTGCTGTGCAGGATTAGAGATGAAGAGATCTGTTGCTGATGTGCAGAGACCAGAGGCAAGCCACTGCAGACCAGAGTGCTGGACAAAAGCCACTGGATTGCTGAGAACTGAGCCACCGGATTGCCCATCATACCAAGTGGCTCCTCTGGGGGTATGCACCACACACATATTAACCAAAACATTATACATATTTTACATAATAAGTACCAGAATTTCTTGTAATATCAGATTCATGTCATCCCCAAAGGAAGGTGACAACAATGTATTTCTAAGTGGTTCTAAAGGCTGAAGGTTTTTCATAGAATTAATGAAAGTAAAAAACCTTCAGTGTGTAGTTCCCCCCTCCCCCCCATACATACCTAAGCCTGATTGCGATCCAGCAATGTGCACAAAAGCAGCGGCTCTCCAGGGTCTCTCCCTCCTCATTGGCCATTAGCTCCCACTGCAGCCAGTGAGGAAGGAGCAGGGACGGCACTGATCCATGCTCTCAGTGTCTTATGACACCCGTTTGTCTTATGAGAGCCAGTTTGGGAGTGAGCACTGATGAGTGCCCCCATAGGAAGTGGCTAGATATCGGGGCACTTGGCAAGGAACCCGAGAAGAGGAAGATCAGGGCGGCTCTGTGCAAAACCATTGCACAGTGCAGGTAAGTATGACATGTTTGTTATTTTTAAAAAAATCTGTTACAAACACTTAAATGCTCACAGAGAAAGTGGTGTTATCTTGGCTGTGCTATCAGGCAGAGGATTGTAAATCACCAAAGTAGATAGAATTACAAATTCTTTGCTGGATAAAAGACTTCACACACAGTATGTCTATTAAAAGATGTATATAAGCCTGTAGTTCATCTTTAAATGCGATTCTGTTTTTTTAATCTACAACTTGCCATTATGCAAATTTTGCATTCGATTTTGGAATGTTCAAATTAATAGTTATTGTATATGCTGCATGTGAGTTGGCATAATCATTAGGCACAAATAAATAGTGAAATTTGCTAATTTCAGTAGTCACAAACCACAAAAAAAAAAAAAATAATAACCCCATGAATAGCTAATTGCAGCTAAAAATAGCAATATCATTGATTCTCTAGCATAGAGCTTTGTGCTGTAGTTTGGCTAGGCAGGAGAGAGACTGTTATTCACATTACATATTACATGGCCAGTAGTCAAGAAACTCGCTGGCTTGAACTGGGCTGGCATAGCAGTAACGCATTCTCTGGATGCTTGGTGATACGAATCAGCAGCAGAGCCAAGTTCATTACATCAGAAAAGCAGGATAAGAAATGTTTCACATATTTCAACAACTTCACAAGCAATATAGATTGCACTGCTAGAATGCCATTTTTTCAGGCATTATCTGCTTTTGCATGTTTCCCTGCATTTTTGTAATGCTTTTGCTTTTACCTCTTATTTCTGCTGCTTTCAGATTTTAATCAAGGTCCACAGAACTACTCCTAAGACCATGCAGCCCACAAGCATGTGTTGGAGGGGAGACATGGCAGAACTGCATGACACCAAGTTCATATATACGTGTTATGGCTCTCTCTCTCGGAGTTAATTCCTCTTGTGACCGGAGGCCATACTGCTGCACTGGGCCCCACAATGGAAGGATAACGTTCTTTCACCTGCCGAAGACTATGAAGCAATTTTGAGGGAAATAGCATGTGTTGTGGTGGGTTTCCTGCACCAGATCTTTCACACATGTTACACTTACTCTTCAATCCGAAGGCATAGGGGGAAGCTGTTGTATACTTCACGAGGTCTCGCACACTCGTGGTCCAGGCCCAGTCCATAGTCCAGGAGAGTTCTGCTACACAACAGGTTCTGACCTGGGGTCCCTACTGCATACGTAGGCCATACAGCCACCAATCCTCCCCTCTGACACCGGCCACCACCATCTCCTTTCCGGAACTGTCTGATTCTTCTTCCTTTTACCTCTTACTTGTCCATCACCCAGAAGGTTAACATAGAGGTTTACACTTAATTTCCCATTACTATACACTGTAGGATTGCACTTTCACTCCATAATCCAATTAAATCAGACCAGGCAACTCAGTATACTGAATAAATGGCATAGTTACTCAACTAGTTCTTCATATAGTCTGTTTCAGTAATCACACGGTAGTGCAATAGGCATCATGTGAACAGCAACAGGCATGGTTCTCTAGGGCTATGCTGTGATGTCTCATACTTTTAGCTTGTAATAGTTTCCAATCAGTAGTAATGTCTTAGCTATATATTCCCATTTTCAGGGTCCCGAAAAGGGGTAATCCACAAAGTATAATGCTACATCTCCTTGCGTATGGTCCTTCTCATTCCCACAACCAATCTCTAACCAGTAACTCTCCACAGACTGACGCTAGGCCCAACCCCTTCCCACTTAAATACCCTAGCTATGGAAACTTCAACAGGCCAAATGACAGACATACCATAACAAGTTAACTCTTACATTCCTACACAGTAACTTTGAATGAAAAGTATAAATGACAGTACTAACACCTACCTACAGGTAGACCAATTTACTTTCACCGCAGTAACCATGAACTGGACATTGAAGCAAACCAGCATCTTATCCCTACAAGGTCAAGTAATAGGTTGCCTTCAAATATACAGCCATCATAAGGAACCTATACCTACCTTTGCCACAGCCTCCCTCCTGCCCCAATCAGCCTCCAGAGGGCGCTAAAGTTATTGAAACCAAAACTTACAGAGGACAATGAACTCCTCCCTATCCCTATATGGGTCTGACGATTGGCTGCTCCAGGGTGGTGCAATGAATTGTGGGGAGACAGAGAAAGTGTCCAATGTGCTCTATACCCAAAGTACTGGGCAAGTTTCTATCATTTGACTGCATGATGGCTTGAAAGATCATTGGCAACCATAATGAACAGCCAGTTAAATCCAATCCAGCTGCTTGACTTTTTGCAGCAGTCACTGTTTAAGTATTCTGCAGTTGCTCAAGGACATTAAAAATTGGCCAACTTGGGCGACAATCATCTAATTTCACTTTTAATTGAGATTAGTGTGGTTAGTATTGCAAAAGCAAGTGAAATTTCAAGCAACTTTGACTAAGACAAACTGCAAGTGAAGACTGGAATAGGAAGCAAATAAACATTTTGCTCATTTACTTGTGAAGATAAAAATGAAAACGTATTATTTTTAGAGAAACCATTTGTTTTGTTTTAGTTTAAACCCAATAAGCCTCTTACAAAAAAGGCAGTTATCTTCTAGCAATTAAGTTCTGCAAAGTTCTACCAAGAAAAATGACAACAGGGATATTACATAAGCCTGTTCGGGTAATAATTATATTGGAAGTGATTACTGTGAGAATCTTTTTTTTTTACCAGAACATTAAAAGAACCACAGGGGAATCATGCGGTGTACGACTAAATTAAAAATAAAAACAAATAGCTCAGGCCACTTTTTTCAGTGAGGGCTGATAGCGGGTGACAGAGTATATGATTAGTTTGTTTCCTTCATTCATCCATTAGCCGATTAACCCTGAAGAATTCATGAATCAAGCAGACTGAGCTGTTGGGCCTCAGGTTAGCCTTTGCCAGTCTACACACTTCAGCTCTTTTTTAAACAGTTCCACTGGGATAATCATACCAGTGTATTGTTGGCCTTAAAGGAATTTTAAAGGCAGAAGTTTTTTTTTTTTATCTTAATGCATTCTATGCATTAAGATAAAAAACCTTCTGTGTGTAACAGCCTCCCCAGCACCCCCTAATTACTTACCTGAGCCCCATCTCTCTCCAGAGATGTCTACAAGTGTCCGAGACTCTCCTCCTGATTGGCTCCCATGGCTGTCAGTTAGCCAATCAGGGGAGAGAGGGGGCGGGGCTGGGTTTGGCTCATCCATCCTCCATGGCTCACCCATTCATCCCTGGCTCAGCCATTCCCTGGCTCACCCGTCCCTGGCTCAGCCATTCCCTGGCTCACCAAGTCCCTGGCTCACCCCGTCCCTGGCTCACCCCGTCCCTGGCTCACCAGTCCCTGGCTCACCCAGTCCATGGCTCATCCAGTCCATGGCTCATCCAGTCCCTGGCTCACCCGTCCCTGGCTCACCCATCCATGGCTCACCCGTCCATGGCTCACCCAGTCCTTGGCTCACCAGTGCATGGCTCACCCAGTCCCTGGCTCACCCGTCCCTGGCTTACCCGTCCCTGACTCACTTGTCCCTGGCACACCCATCCATGGCTCACCCAGTCCCTGGCTCACCCGTACTTGGCTCACTTGTCCCTGGCTCACCGAGTTCCTGGCTCATCCAGTCCCTGGCTCACCTGTCCCTAGCTCACCCCTCCATGGCTCATCCAGTCCCTGGTTCACCCGTCCCTGGCTCACCCAGTCCCTGGTTCACCCGTCCCTGGTCCACCCAGTCCCTGGCTCACCCACTCCCTGGCTCACCTGTCCCTGTGCTTCCATCCCTGGCTCATCCATGTTCCATCCCTGGTTCATTCATCCATCCCTGGCTCATCCATACGCCATCCCTGGCTCATCCATCCATCCCTGGCTCATCTATCCAGATTCATGCTCATCCATGCTCCATTCCTGGCTCATCCATCCACATCCATGTTCCATCCCTGGCTCACCCATCCACATCCATGCTCCATCCCTGGCTCATCCATCCACATCCATGCTCCATCCCTGGCTCATCCGCCCACATCCATGTTCCATCCCTGGCTCGTCTGTCCACATCCATGCCACTGCAGTGCCCATCAGTGCCTCACAAAAGTGTGATAGGTAATCAAATTAGATTTGAAATGTTTGTCCCTAGAATGCCTGATAGTGCTCCCTGTATGTTGGGCCTCTGTATGTGGCCAGGCTGTGGAAAAGCCTCACACATGTGGTATCGCCATACTCAGAAGGAGTAGCAGAATGTGTTTTGGGGTCTAATTTTTGCTATGTACATGCTATGTGTTAGAAATATTGTATAAATGGACAACTTTGTGTAAGAAAAAGTATGTTTTCATTTTCTTTCCACATTTTCCCAAAACTTGTGGAAAAATATGACATGTTCATAAAACTCATTATGCCTCCTAGAATATATGTTAGGGTGTTTACATTCCAAAATGGGGTCATTTTTGGGGTTTTTCTATTGTCCTGGTGCTCCAGGGCCTTCAAAAGTGTGATAGGTAGTCAAGAAATTTTATGCGTAATTTATGCTCCTAGAACACCTGACGGTGCTCCCTGCATGTTGGGCCTCTGTATGTGGCCAGGCTGTGAAAAAGTCTCACACATGTGGTATCGCCATACTCAGAAGGAGTAGCAGAATGTGCTTTGGGGTGTAATTTGTGGCATGCATAAGCTGTGTGTGAGAAATAACCTGTTATTATGACAATTTTATGTAAAAAAATAAAAATAAAAAATAAAAATCTTCATTTTGCAAAGAATTTTGTGAAAAAATTACAACTTCAGAAAACTCACCATGCCTCTTACTAAGTACCTTGGACTGTCTACTTTCTAAAAGGGGGTCATTTGGGGGGTATTTGTACTTTCCTGGCTTGTTAGGTTCTCAAAAGATGAGATTGGCCATCAGTACATCAGGTGTGATCAATTTTCAGTGAATGGCACCATAGCTTGTAGACTTTCACAAAAACCAAATAATATACACTAATTTGGGTTATTTTTAACGAAGATATGCAGCAATATAAATTTTGTCCAAAATGTATGAAGAAAAATTACTAATTTGCAAAATTTTATAACAGAAACAAAGAAAAATATTTTTTTTTACAAAATTTGCGGTCTTTTTTCATTTATAGTGCAAAAAATAAAAAACCCAGCGGTGATTAATTACCACCAAAAGAAAACTCTATTTGTATGAAAAAAAGGACAAAAACATATGGGTACAGTGTAGTATGACTGAGTAATTGTCATTAAAAATGTGAGAGCGCTGAAAGCTGAAAATTGGTCTGGTTAGAAAGGGGGTTTAAGTACCCAGTGGTCAAGTGGTTAAAGCCCAACTGCGGGAAATGTTAAATGCTTGTTTAGATTAGGGGACAGCAAACACACTTTCCTACACTTTGGCAGTTGACTGTCCCTTGGCATCTTCATCCTGCATTGGACTTGATGCCAGAGGACAGTATACACTCAGAGTACAGTGGAAGAAGAGGATTCAGAGACCAGTATAACAGTGTTGCCAACCTACCAGATTGAAATTTACTGACATGACACCCAATATTTACTGGCACAGCCAAGTTTTTACTGGCATTTTCAAAAGTTACAAAATTACAGTTTTATGTGCAAATTTCAGTATTTAGGCTACAGACAAGCACACTATGTAATTAGTAATGTGATTTAAAGTTTAACTCCTCCCACTTCATATAAACCCACCCCTTATGGATTCCACCCATTGTGTCAGGAGTATACGGCCCAGCATCACCAGATAGGGTATACAGCATCACAGAGAGGGTATACAGCATCACCAGATAGGAGTATACAGAGCCACCAGATAGGGGTATACAGAGTCACCAGATAGGGGTATACAGAGTCACCAGATAGCAGTATACAGAGTCACCAGATAGCAGTATACAGAGTCACTATATAGCAGTATACAAAGTCACCATATATAGTAGTATACATACCCACCATATAGCAGTATGTAGAGCCACCAGATAGCAATATACAGAGGAGTCACCAGATAGCAGTATACAGAGGAATCACCAGATAGCAGTATACAGAGGAGTCACCAGATAGCAGTATACAGAGGAGTCACCAGATAGCAGTATACAGAGGAATCACCAGATAGGAGTATACAGAGGAGTCACCATACAGCAGTATACAGAGGAGTCACCAGATATGAGTATACAGAGGACTCACCAGATAGGAGTATACAGAGGAGTCACCATATAGCAGTATACAGAGGAGTCACCATATAGCAGTATACAGAGGAGTCACCAGATAGTAGTATACAGAGGAGTCACCATATAGCAGTATACAGAGGAGTCACCAGATAGGAGTATACAAAGGAGTCACCATATAGCACCAGGACAGTGCCGGATACGCGGCAACGGGAGTCGGGACGGGAGTCACTCAGTCACGCACACTCGGACAGGACAGTCACGAGTCTCACGACGGCTGGGCCTGGCTGGCAGTGGCGGAGTGCTGCTGCACCTGCGTGAAATCACACGGCCAGCACGTCTTCCGCCACATGACCCGCCCCCCACCTTCTCCTCTGAACATATTAAGCAAATAAGCACAAATATGGGGATTTGGTCCATATGGCCATACAGTGCTTAAGCCCACTACTGCGTCAAAGTACCCAACTAAAAGGACTATACAGCATCACCAGATAGGAGTATACAGAGCCACCAGATAGGGGTATACAGAGTCACCAGATAGGGGTATACGGAGTCACCATATAGCAGTATACAAAGTCACCATATATAGCAGTATTGTACAGGGGAAGGAAATGGGGAAGCAAAGAGATTGCTATTGGGATTATGGCGGTGCTTATGATTCAATTCACAACTGAAAATTTAATAAAATCATATATTTTATTAATATCCATTAAAATTGATAATTAGTGAACTCGGACAACAATCCGGAAAGATACAGTACATATAGGAAGAAAAATTGCATAAGTTACACCGTTGTAGTGATGACAATACAGTATGATGGTCTGCATCCTACATGTTTTGCCCAGTTATGGCTTCATCAGGGATTTAAGTAGGCCATCACACAGATGCTCAATGCTCCCATAGCTTGGCTCAACCCTCAAGGCCAGGTACAGGTCAGGTTCCCCTTCACAGCATGCGTCACACCGGGCAGGGGGAGCGCTGCATGCCCACAGGTGACCGAATAAGACCCGTAGGTAGCTGTCGCTTAGGATTGGACCACTAACTGCCTGGCTGCACTGGAACCATTAAAGGAATCCAACACATTTACAAACTCAAGCCTATTTGGCCCAGGCTATATTATCCATTGTGTCGTTTGATGATCCTTTGGTATGGAGCGACCTCTAGTGGTCCAATCCTAAGCGACAGCTACCTACGGGTCTTATTCAGTCGCCTGTGGGCATGCAGCGCTCCCCCTCCCCTGATGCATGCTGTGACTGGGAACCTGACCTGTACCTGGCCTTGAGGGTTGAGCCAAGCTATGGGAGCATTGAGCATCTGTGTGATGGCCTACTTAAATCCCTGATGAAGCCATAACTGGGTGAAACATGTAGGATGCAGACCATCATACTGTATTGTCATCACTACAACGGTGTAACTTATGCAATTTTTCTTCCTATATGTACTGTATCTTTCCGGATTGTTGTCCGAGTTCACTAATTATCAATTTTAATGGATATTAATAAAATATTTGATTTTATTAAATTTTCAGTTGTGAATTGAATCATAAGCACCGCCATAATCCCAATAGCAATCTCTTTGCTTCCCCATTTCCTTCCCCTGTACAATATATTAAATCAAAGGGATGAGGTGCTGACACACATTGTGTTGCCATATTGCCTGAACCATGACCACTATATATAGCAGTATACATAGCCACCATATAGCAGTATGTAGAGCCACCAGATAGCAGTATACAGAGGAGTCACCAGATAGGAGTATACAGAGGAGTCACCAGATAGGAGTATAGAGAGGTATCACCAGATAGCAGTATACAGAGGAGTCACCAGATAGGAGTATACAGAGGAGTCACCAGATAGGAGTATACAGAGGAGTCACCAGATAGGAGTATACAGAGGAGTCCCCAGATAGGAGTATACAGAGGAGTCCCCATATAGGAGTATACAGAGGAGTCCCCATATAGGAGTATACAGAGGAGTCACCAGATAGCAGTATACAGAGGAGTCACCAGATAGGAGTATACAGAGGAGTCACCAGATAGGAGTATACAGAGGACTCACCAGATAGCAGTATACAGAGGACTCACCAGATAGCAGTATACAGAGGACTCACCAGATAGCAGTATACAGAGGAGTCACCAGATAGGAGTATACAGAGGAGTCTCCATATAGCACTAGGACAGTGCCGGATACGCGGCAGCGGGAGTCGGGACAGGAGTCACTCAGTCACGGACACTCAGACAGGACAGACACGAGTCTCACGACGGCTGGGCCTGGCTGCCAGTGTCGGAGTGCTGCTGCACCTGCGTAAAATCACGCGGCCAGCACGTCTTCCGCCACATGACCCGCCCCCCACTGCATCAATGCTCCAATTGCAGTGAGCCACCGCTCACTGCAGCCAATCAGACTATGGATGTGTGCCTGGTCAGCGCACATCCATAGTCTTTAGTACTCGACCAATTGGCTCACTACTTGGCTGTCAGGTGACAGTCAAGGAGCCGAAAAGAAAAAAAAATAAAGTCCGTCCGAAAAAATGTACCGACGCCTCCTTTTAGGGTACCGGGCTGATTTTTTTTTTCTTCTACTTAGCCCAGCGGGGAGGCAGCGCCCAAGCGCCCCTTATTGACTGGCCGCCCCTGCTGGGGAAGCTGATAATTGCTGTAGAAGGCTGCACTACTACAGTGATAGCCACAATATTTTGGGTCCAGCTGGGGTTCTGTACAGGTGCCTTCTTCTTTGAACACATTACGCAAATAAGCAAAAATATGGGGATTTGGTCACACCATATGGTCATACAGTGCTTAAGCCCACTACTGCTTCACAGTACCCAAACTAAAAGGACTCCTCCTATTACTCAGGTGGACACTGATTAGAGGTAATGGTGGGGGAGGATGGGCTGCTCCAGCCAAAAGGATCTAATCAGGACCCATATAACAGACAAACAAATACTTGGGGGGGCACACCCTAACAATGCATTAAATTAAAGATGGTGCTGCTATAAGACCATACAAACAGAACAAAATAATACAGCGCACACATACAACAATGTGATTTAATTCCTGCAAGGCATATTAAGCAAATAAGCAAAAATCTGGGGATTTGTTTGTATGGTTTTATAGCAGCACCATCTTTAATGTAATGCATTGTTAGGGTGTGCCCCCCAAGTATTTGTTTGTCTGATATATGGGTCCTGATCAGATCCCTTGGGCTGGAGCACCCCATCCTCCCCCACCATTACCTCTAATCAGTGGCCACAGTTATAGGAGGAGACCTTTTAGTTGGGTACTTTGACACAGTAGTGGGCTTAAGCACTGTATGACCATATGGTGTTACCAAATCCCCATATTTTTGCTTATTTGCTGAATATGTTGAGTTGCGTTTAAATAGCCTTGCAGGATTTAAATGTAATTTTTGTATTTGTGCACTGTAATATGTTGTTCTGTTTGTATGGTCTTATAGCAGCACCATCTTTAATGTAATGCATTATTAGGGTGTGCCCCCAAGTATTTGTTTGCCTTCTCCTCTGCACACAGACCACAGAGGTTTGTTCACTAGGCACTGCCGCCATTCACAGAAAACCTTGTACCAATGCCTTGTATTCATTTGAATAAAATACAAGGCATTCTGTAAATGGTGGCAGTGCCGGAACAGCGACCCTCTGTGATCAGGGTGCAATGGGGAAGCCTCTTGGCACAGGACCTAGAAAATAGTGGCTAAAGCTGTAGTAGCACCAACTACTACAGTTGATTGTCAGCTTCCTAAGCAGACCCTTAGGTATGAGATGAGCATATTTACATTGTGCAAAGCTGGATCAAGTGTGCAATAAAGATTATCACTAGAGTTCAGCTTAAAGTGGTTGTAAACTTGAATAAAAAAAATAAAAAACCTACAAAATAAAGGCACAATGAGCAAGTATGCATCACATGCTATCTCATTATGAAATACTTACCTTGGAATGAAGCTGTTGCAGCGGTCCCCGAACACCGCTGTGACCGGCGGCATGCTTCTTCCAGGTTCGGTGGCTCCGGCCAATTACACCGCGCTGTGATTGGCCCGAGCTGCACTGATGCCACTCCCGCACATGCGAGTGGGAGTCGTCGGTAGTGGCACACTTAGTGAAGAAACGGCCCAGCCGGGCTGTTTCTTCACTGCGCAAGTGCCGATGACGTTGGCACATGCAGATACAGTGAATATCTCCAAACGGTGCAAGTTTAGGAGATATTCACTGAACCTACAGGTAAGCCTTATTATAGGCTTACCTGTAGGTTAAAGTGGTTGTAAAGGGTTTACAACCACTTTAATTTGCAAAACAACTATTAGGCTTCATGCACACAGGACGTTAAAAAAACATCCAAAAAACGCCAGTAGCTTATCAGTGATTTTTTCAGCTTTTACCAGCGTTATATTACCACCTTTTTTCACGTTTCTAAAGGGCCAGCGTTTTTGTTTTTTTTTTCCTCAATTGATATTAAATGTCCAAAAACGTTGGGGATCGATGTTTTGCAGCATTTTTGGGCGTTTTTGAGCATTTGAACGTTTTTACAGCTGAAAAACGTCTCTCTGAACCCTCTGGTCTTGGGGTTTTTTTACAGTTCAAAAACGTCACTGCTAAAAACAGCTGATAACAGCCTATGAACACATAGGATAACATGATGGAGGGTTTATTGACTGTAGAAAAAAATGTCTGCAGATAAAAACAGATGCTGTAAAACAGTCAAAAAACGCCCTGTGTGCATGAGGCCTAAGAAAAAAAATCCCGATACAAAAAGTTAATTGTATAGGCCGCAATGACATAAATACTGTTCAGTATGACTACAGAACCTTTTAGCTGTTTCCTTAGCCGCAAATGTCTAATTTTTCTATTTGAAGAACCTACTGCTTCCCAACTATTAGTGCTTTCAAAACTAGGTCACAAAAAAGCCTATTTCTTAAAGATTGAAATTTGGTCTGTGGAGCTTAATCATGAGCTGGAATTGTTGTTTTAATAGTCATATTGATCCAGAGGAAATCAAAGGCAAAGAATAGAGTCCCGGTGAGGCATTTAGCATACACCTTTGCCTCCTAAGGGAAAATGAAAGTATTGCCTTGCTCTGGTCTCGGTGACTAATTCCAGGCCATTCTTCTCTTCTTTGCTGTCCAAGCTTTTGTGTGAGCCGCATTTACAGCTATTGTGTTGTATTGACTAAAGCACATGTACACTCTTGTAATCTATACAAACAATGAAAGGAAGATAAGTGAGCCAGGACTAGAATCTGAAGATGAAGGTTCATTGAGGAGCATAAAAGAAAAGGAAGTCTATTTATTTTCTCAAAGAAAAAAATCTGCCCACAATATGTTTAAAGTAAACCTGCGCTTTGTCCAGAGTAGGGAGTGTGACGGGTTCACTTTATATCTATCACAAAGCATGATATACGGTAAATCCATATACAGGTGCATCTCAAAAAAATAGAATATCATCAAAAAGTTCATTTATTTCAGTCATTCAAAGCAAAAAGTGAAACTCATATTTTATATAGATGCGTTATACACAGAGTGATACAGTTCAAGCATTTCATTCTTTTAATTTTGATGATTATGGCTTACAGCTAGTGAAAATCCCCAATTCAGTATCTCAGAAAATTAGAATATTACATAAGACCAAAAAAAAAAAAAGTATTTTTAATACAGAAATGTCGGCTTACTGGAAAGTATGTTTATATACAGTATAGTATGCACTCAATATTTTGGTGGGACTCCTTTTGCATGAATGCATCAATGCGGCGTGGCATGGAGGCAATCAGCCTGTGGCACTGCTGAGGTGTTATGGAAGCCCAGGTTGCTTTAACCACTTGCCGACCGTCAACCGCAGGTTGATGGCGACAAGATGGCTCTGCTAGGCAAACCGCCGTCATACGACGGTGGCTGCCAGATGGAGCACTGTGAGCGCGCGCCGCCGGAGGCGCGCTCACTGTGTTCCGGGGGGGGGCCAGGGAGCGGGTGCGGCGGACTTGATCGCCGCCAGCTACCCGCGATGCCCCCCCCGGAGTGAAAGAACGGAGGTCCGTGCATGTAAACACGGATCTCCGTTCTGTGAGGGGGGAAGGACTGTGATCACAGCCTTCCTCTATATGGAAGCTGTGATCACTCCCCTTCCCCAGCCAGCCCAGCCCACACACAGTTAGAACACGCCCAGGGTACACAGTTAACCCTTACAGCGCCCCCTGCAGGTTAACCCCTTCACTGCCAATGGCATTTACACAGTAATCAGTGCATTTTTATAGCACTGATTGCTGTATCAATGCCAATGGTCCCAAAAAAGTGTCAAAATGGTCCGACATGTCCGCTGCAATATCGCAGTACCGCTAAAAATCGCAGATCGCTGCCATTACTAGTAAAAAATAAAAAATAAATAAAAACCCCAGAAATGAATTCTCATCATCCGTAAACGCGGCAGCTTTTGCGCAAATTAATCAATAAGCGCCGATTGCGATTTTTTTTTATCAAAATATGAGGAAGAATATAAATCGGCCAAAACCGTTGAAAAAAACTGTTTTTTTTATTTTTTTTTTTTTGGATTTGTATTTTAGGAAAAAGTAAGAAATTAGTTTTTTTTTGCAAAATTTACGCTCTTCTTTTGTTTATAGTGGCGATCAGAAATGACACAGAGGTGATCAAATACCACCAAAAGAAAGCTCTATTTGTGGGGAAAAAAGGACGCAAATTTTGTTTGGGCACAACGTCGCACGACAGTGCAATTGTCAGTTAGAGCGACGCAGTGCCGAATCGCAAAAAGTGCTCTGGTCCTAAAGTGTGAAATCCTTCCGGGGCTGAAGTGGTTAATAGCGGCCTTCAGGTCATCTGCATTGTTGGGTCTGGTGTCTCTCATCTTCCTCTTGACAATACTCCACATATTCTTTATCAGGTTTAGGTCAGGTGAGTTTGCTGGCAATCAAGCACAGTGATACCATGATCATTAAACTAGGTATTGGTACTTTTGGCAGTGTGAGCGGTGCCAAGGCCTGCTGAAAAATTAAATCAGCATCTCCATAAAGCTGGTCAGCAGAGGGAAGCATGAAGTGCTCTAGAATTTCTTTGTAGAGGGCTGCGCTGACTTTGGACTTGATAAAACACAGTGAACCAACACCAGCAGATGACATGGCTTCCCAAATCATCCTGGTTAGGAGGCCTGCTCTGTGGCTTGGGGACATGCATGTAGTCCCAAACCATGTCTGCTTCCAACTGTGGGTGGGAGGCCATAATAATATCCTTAATATTCCTTCCCCCCACGTGCCTCTTCCCCAGACTTCTTTGTCAAGAGCAATGGCACAACCATCCACCCGTCCCTACATGTCAAGGTGCTTGGTGTTATCCTGGACTCTGAACTCTCCTTTTGGCCCCACATCCAATCACTTTCCAAAGCTTGCCGCCTCAACCTCCGCAACATCGCTAAACTTCGTCCCTTCCTAACCAATGAAACCACAAAGCTCCTGATTCACTCCCTGGTTATCTCTCGCCTCGACTACTGCAACTCCCTCCTCATTGTTGGCTTACCTTTAAACAAACTATCCCCCTTTAGTCCATCATGAATGCCGCAGCCAGACTCATTCATCTTACAAACAGCTCTGCTACCCCTCTCTGCGAATCCCTCAACTGGCTGTCATTTGCCCAACAAATTAAATTCAAAATACTAACAATAAGTTACAAAGCCATCCACAACTCTGCCCCCAGCTACATCACCAGCCTAGTCTCAAAATACCAACCTAATCCTCCTCTTCGTTCCTCCCAAGACCTCCTGCTCTCCAGCTCCCTCATCACCTCCTCCCATAGTCACCTCCAGGACTTCTCCTGAGCCTCTCCCATCCTCTGGAACTCTACCCCAATCTGTCAGGCTGTCTCCAAATCTATCCACTTTTAGGCGATCCCTGAAATTTTTTCTCTTCAGAGAAGCCTATCCTGCCTCCACCAAACAACTACACTTTTTATTTTCTCCATCAGCTTATCCCCCACAGTTATTACCCTTTCGTATCACTTGACCCTCCTTCCTAGATTGTAGTCTCTAATGAGCAGGGCCCTCTTATTCCTCCTGTATTGAGTTGAATTGTATTGCAATTGTACTGCCTGCCCTAATGTTGTAAAGCGCTGCACAAACTGTTGGCGCTATATAAATCCTGTATTATAGTAATAATCCATAACGTGTTGTGGGGCATAAGGATAGACCAGGCCCCAGTCAAGTGCAGTTTTTTCTTGAATCTCCCGCTAGAACCGAGAGAACCTTGGAAGTTCTCGTAACCTGCCTTAACCAGGGAGAACACAAGATTGTAGTGACCGGACAATCCAGTGCTTCTATGCAACATTCTGGGCCTCTGCCTTGGCCCACGTGCCTGATGGCCCCGATTGGACCCGTTGATGGACATAAGCTGGGGTCAGTTGAAGTTCTACAGCACAAGCAAGCAGTTGCTCCACTTCCTCTACGCTCTTTGCTGATTCTGGTGTGGGGGAGCTTTCTGACGATCCCATCAGTAGCTCTATCTCCTATTGAGTGGCTTCCTACTCCCACTCTTCATCCGACCCACTATCTGAGGACCACTCATCCCAATGAGCCTCCAGGGGCCCGAACACTGCCTGCAGTCTGGGTGACCCCACCACTGCCACTCCCCTCTGGCTTATCTGAAGACGAGCTGTCTTCACACATTGGCTTCTTTTAGGTGAGGCTGACAGGGTGGATGGGTACAGCCAGCTTTCCAGGGATGTCCGCTGGTTTCTGCTGGACAGCACTGACGAGTACCGCGTCTCCTGCCGAGCTGCATGTCAAGGCAGACTCCCAACCTCTGCCATGGGTGTCGCTCAATTTCGTGGGGGAAGCTCTGTCCTGGGACTCCACCCAACTCTCCGGCTTCACTGGGGGAATCTCTGTCCTGGGAATAAACTTCTGCTTTTTGGATTTGCCCTCTTCCTGGCCAATCCTTTCCAGATACTCTGTGCATAAGCCTGATTGCAGATCCACACAGTATGTGACAGGTGCCAGCTCACTGGGTGTCAGCCTCATCAGCGGTTTCCCACAGTGTCCACACTTGATCCATGCACTGACTATGGCGGTGGGTCTCCTGCAGCCAGGACATAACAGACACAGCCTTTTTGTCCTCCTGTTCAGTCTGAGGGCGACTCCCCCTTGATGCTCCAGATTCACCCCGGTATCCACTAGCGTCATATCATGCATTTCGGGCAGCCAGGATAGCAAATGATACACACTTCCACTATCCTGCATCTTTCTCCTCTCTTTCCTGTTTTGGGTGTACTGGGCTCACTCTAGTATACAGCTCCCCCCCCCCCCCCAGACACACTGGTGCCAGCTTCACTGTTCTGCCGGAGTTTTCCCACGCTAGGCTTAACACTTGTATAGCCATATGGAAATATGCATGGGCTGAGCATAAGAACAGTTCACTGGCATTGGCAGAACTTGTTTCGACATGACACTTTATCCAATCCATCCCAGAAATCGTCACAGTAGGCTCTGTAACAGTACAAGCAAAGGTCCCAGCCGCTGTTAGGGCAACTAGGTAACACCAGTAAGATACTGGCGGAAATTTGCAGTGGTTGCTATGGGCACTTAAATAACACAACAGTCAGTTTCAGCAGCACAGCATAGCTCCACTTTCCCGCTTTACTCCTATGACAACTTGGCAGAAAATTACAGTCTTTTGGCTTGATGGTTGCTGGTTGCTAGGGGCAATGGTGTGCAGGTTGCTATAGGGAAATCCCAGAGATCCTCAAATGTAGCACTACCCACGCAAGGGCTGCTGGTAACTTGTTCCCCTATACCTGTACAACCAGGCAACAAGCATTTTCTAATTTCAACTTGGTTTTGTTATTTAATTAGGGAAAATAACTTGGATGGGGTAAAGGGGTTATGGGATGCCCAGCTCAACCAAAACAATGAATAGGGAAAACTTCCTTCCTATGTACAAAATCCTGGACTGTTCTCCTTCCTGGATACCAACAGTCTTTGGTGATCAAAAGCAAAAGTTCCTTGACGACTTGGAGCTCTCAGTCCCCTTTTTGAGAATAGCACAGTATGTGACAAACTGCATAGAGGGGTATTTCTTCTTTGTAGAACTACTCCCAGCTCTACTGCCTGAAGAAACTACTAGACCACCAAAGATCTCCCAGGGCAAGAGATAGGATGGGTTAAACACAGCTCCTCCTGAAAGCTTGCTATGGGTGGCAATTTCTCCCCTTGTGAATCCCTGGTTGTGCGGATGTACTCACTCTGTCCTCCTTACCCCCTGCTGCTCCTTAGGCAAGAATGCTCCTCAAACCAAGATGCTGATAGGATATTCCCAAGCCAGCCCGCGCCCAGCCTGGAGGCAAACCCCACCCAGACCTAGGGGACCCCTCCTAGGCCACCGATAGCCTCCTCAGCACTCTATCTTCCACCGACTATATTAAATATGGCTCCTCCATATTTAATGGCTAACCTAGCCACCCTGCCAGGACATTCTGGCCATGTTCCCTCCAGTATGCAGATCAGTACCTCCTGGCCTCCGCCCACTAAGTTCTAGAAGTTACTCCAAACTTCCATATCCAGGAAGAGGTACCAGAGACCTGCCTCTGTGAGCCATCTAGCCTGACCTGCAGCGACCTTGACCCGATTTCAGACTCACAATCAGCGGCGGCTGGTGTGGGAGGGGTGCTGGGGCGCCGCCTCCCCGCCGGCAAAAGACGAAAGAAAAAAAAAAGTCAACCCCGCCCACCTACAGGTGGCGCCGGTACATTGACTTTTTTTTTTTTTTTCTTTTCGGCTCCTTGGCTGTCACATGACAGCCAAGTAGTGAGCCTATTGGTCGGCCATTAAAGCCTATGCATGTGCGCTTGTTCCTGCGGCCATGGTACCGGTCTTACAGGACCGTCCCACCGATCCAATCGGTAATTTATACCTCCTCGGTATAAATTATATCAGCCACCTTCT
>BLSH010129414.1:1058525-1087062 GCA_018402905.1 Glandirana rugosa | reverse complement strand
GGGAGTGGGGTCTGGATCTACATAGACTTTCAAAGGGGGTAAGCGTGTATGGGAGCGGACGAGATTTTATGAGATGCAAGAGAAAATGTCGTAATTGCATATAACGAAAATGTTCTCGCAATGGTATATCATGGGAGGAGCGTAGGGCATCAAAGGTCAGGATCCTGGTGGGTGTAAATAGTGAATGTACATCATTAAACCCATTTACAGTCCACCATGAAAATTGGGTCGGGTTCTCCCGACCTGGAGGAAACATGGGGCAATGAAGGATTTTCAGTAAGGGAAGGTGTGGAGAGATCAGCCCCGCCGTATATTTGATCGAGTCCCACAAACGTAACGTGTGAGTTAAGCATGGTCCTAAGTCTGTTGGTCGGTGAGTAGGAGGTAGCCAGGGTAAAGAAGAGAGAGGCACGGGATTTTAGCCAGTTTTCTATCCATTTACAAATTGATCTTTCCAAGCCTGTAGACTTTACCTTACACATTAGCCGTGTGTGGGGAACGGTGTCAAACGCTTTTGCAAAATCCAAGTATACCGCGTCCACAGCCACCCCTCTGTCCAAGGTTTTACTCACCTCCTCATAAAAAGACATCAGGTTTGTTTGACAACTTCTGTCTTTCATGAATCCATGCTGTCTGTTGCTTAACCACTTCAGCCCCAGAAGGATTTCCAGCTTTAGGACCGGAGCCCTTTTTGCGATTCGGCGTTGCTTCGCTTTAACTGACAATTGCGCGGTCGTGCGACGTTGTACCCAAACAAAATTTGCGTCCTTTTTTTCCCACAAATAGAGCTTTCTTTTGGTGGTATTTGATCCCCTCTGCGTCATTTCTGATCGCCGCTATAAACAAAAGAAGAGCGACAATTTTGCAAAAAAAAACTAATTTCTTACTTTTTGCTAAAATACAAATCCAAAAAAAAAATATAAAAAAACATTTTTTTCACCGTTGTTGGCCAATTTATATTCTTCCTCATATTTGCGATAAAAAAAATCGCAATCGGCGTTTATTGATTGGTTTGCACAAAAGTGGTCACGTTTACGGATGATGAGAATTAATTTTTGGGGTTGTTATTTTTTTTTATTTTTTACTATTAATGGCGACGATCTGCGATTTTTAGCGGTACTGCGATATTTCAGCGGACATGTCGGATCATTTTGACACTTTTTTGGGACCATTGGCATTTATGCAGCGATCAGTGCTATAAAAATGCACTGATTACTGTGTAAATGCCATTGGCAGTGAAGGGGTTAACCTGCAGGGGGCGCTCTAAGGGTTAAGTATGTTCCCTGGGCGTGTTCTAACTGTGGGGGGACTGCCCTAGCTGGGGAAGGGAAGTGGTCACAGCCTTCATATACAGGAAGGCTGTGATCACAGCCCTTCCCCCTTCACAGAACGGAGGTCCGTGTTTACATACATGGACCTTCGTTCACTCACTCCGGGGGGGCCATCGCGGGTAGCCGGCGGCAATCGAAGCCGCCGCACCCGCTCCCTGGCCCTCCCTGAACACAGTGAGCGCTCGGGCGCGCCTCCGGCGGCGCGCGCGCGCTCACTAGGTGCGTTCACGCGGCCGCCATCATATGACGGCGATCCACGTTACAGAGCCACTTTGCCGCCGTCAATTGCCGATCGGCGGTCGGCAAGTGGTTAAAACATTTTTGTCCAACAAGAAGTCATCTATGTGGTCTTTTATTAAACTCTCCAGTCACTTCCCAGCTATAGAAGTTAAACTAACAGGTCTATAGTTACTTGGTAAAGACTTTGATCCATTTTTAAATATGTGCACCACATTGGCCCTACGCCAATCCAGTGGTACTATTCCAGTCATTAAGGACTCCCTAAAAATGAGATACAATGGCTTTGAAATGACAGAGCTCAATTCTTTTAGGATCCGTGGATGAATGCCATCTGGTCCAGGTGCTTTATCTACCTTTATTCAGTCTAAATACTTCTGGACTATTTCACTTTTGAGCCATTGTGGATCATTTGGGGCTGTGTCACTACCACCCCCATTGTGGACATGAGCTCCCCCATGCTCCTTTGTATACACAGAGCTGAAGAAAGTATTTAATAAGTTTGTCCTCTCTTTGTCCCCAGTCACGCACTCTAGATTATTTTGTAAAGGGCCTACATGCTCAGACCTGACCTTTTTACTATTAATATATTTGAAGAATTTTTGGGGGTTTGTCCTACTATCTTTTGCAATCTGTCGTTTGTTGTGAATTTTTGCATCCTTGATTTCCTTTTTACATATTCTGTTATATTCTTTGTAACATTTAAAAGATGACAGTGTTCCCTCATTTTTATATTTTTTAAATGCTCTTTTCTTATCATTTATAACTTTTTAACTTTGGTCGTGAGCCAAATAGGTTTTCTTTTTAGCCTTTCAAATTTATTGCCCATGGGAATATACTTTGCTGTGAGTTCACATACAGTTTTTTTTTTAAATTCCCATTTCTGTTCTGTGTTCATTGATGCCAATATTCCCTCCCAGTCTAAGTCCTGGAGAGCAGCCCTCATCTTTGTAAAATTTGCTCTCTTAAAATTAAATGTTTTTATCTTTCCCGTATGTGTTTGTTGCTTGCAGCTTACATTAAATGAAATCATGTTATGGTCACTGTTACCCAGATGTTCCTTTATATGAATATTGGTAATAAGCTCTGCATGGTTTGAGATTACCAGATCCAGCAAAGCATCATTCCTAGTTGGGGCCTCAATAAACTGGACCATAAAATTGTCCTGTAATAGGTTTATACATTTTTTCCTTTAGATGTTCCAGCAGAGCCATTACTCCAGTTAATTTCTGGGTAGTTAAAATCCCCCATTATTATCACTGTCCCAGCCCTCCCCCCATCTTTCCCTATTCCACCCACCAATAGGGGCTGACCCCTGTCTGACCTGTCTACACCATTATAATCTAATGCACCCCCCCCCCTCAATCCTAGTTTAAATACTCCTCCAGCCTTCCCATAAACCTCTCCCCTAGCACAACAGACCCCCTTCCATTTAGGTGCAAACCATCTTTAGCATATAGGTTGCTCCCCAATGAAAAGTCAGCCCAGTGCTCTAAAAACACAAAGCCTTCCCCCTTACACCAGGCCTTTAGCCATGCATTCAGGGCTCTAATATCCCCCTGCCTTTCCTGTGTTGCGCATGGCACACTCAATATTTCAGAGAATATTGCCTTGGAGGTCCTTCCCTTCAACTTGCAACCTAATTCTTTAAATTGGTTCTTAACCACTTCCCGACCGCCGTATGCAAAATGACGGCCGGGAAGTGGCTCAGTTATCCTGACTGGATGTCATATGACATCCTCAGGATAACAAGCCGCCGCGCGCCCGGGGGGTTCGCATTGCGGCGATCAGTGGTGTGGGAGGTCATTCTGACCCCCCGCAATACCGATCTCGGTAAAGCGCTTAGATCCGAAGCACTTTACTATGTGACCAGCCGTGACCAATCACGGCTGGTCACAGTGTAATACAGGAAAGCCGTTTATCGGCTTTCCTGTACTCAGGTCTGCAGACCTGAGGAGGGGAGAGCCGATCGGCTGCATCCCTGACAGGGAGGGTTTGTGCTGATGATTTATCAGCACAGCCCTCCCTCAGATCGCCACCCTAGACCACCAGGGAGCCTGCCCAGGGACCACCAGGGATGTGCCCACCCAGGACCACCAGGGAGCCGACCAGGGAGCCGATCTGGACCACCAGGGAGACCCCCCTAGACCACCAGGTAAGTGACATACTGCCCAATGTGGATGGCCCTCAGTGCCACCTTCAGATGCCACTCTAGACCACCAGGGAATGAGCCCCTATCAATGTATATGCCCACCAGTGCCCCTATCAGTGCCCCTATCAATGCATACCAGTGCCACATATCAGTGCCCACCATTGCCACCTACAGTGCCACCTATCAGTGCCCAGTGCCACCTATGAGTGCCAATCAGTGCTGTCTATTAGTGCCCATCAGTGCCACTTAGCAGTGTCCGTCAGTGCTGCATATCAGTGCCCACCAGTGCTGTATATCAGTGCCACCTCTCAGTACCCGTCAGTGCTGCTTATCAGTGCCGCCAAACAGTGCTCATCATCGCTGCATATAAGTGCCTCATCATCAGTGCCACCTCATCAGTGCCGCCTCATCAGTGCCAATCAGTACTGCCACATCAGTGCCCGTCAGTGTAGCCTCATCAGTGCCCACCAGTGATGGAGAAAATTTACTTATTTACAAAGTTTTGTGACAAAAATAGAAAAAAAAATTTTTTTCAAAATTTTTGGTCTTTTTTTATTTGTAGCGCAAAAAATAAAAACCGCAGGGGTGATCAAATACCACCAAAAGAAAGCTCTATTTGTGGGAACAAAATTATAAAGCAGCGTCGCACGACCGCGCAATTGTCATTCAAAGCGCAACAGCACTGAAAACTGAAAATTGGTCTGGTAGTAAAGTGTTCTAAGTGCATAGTATTGAAGTGGTTAAGAAGCCTCCACCTTCCATCTATTCTGTCATTGGTTCCAACGTGGACCAAGACAGCTGGGTCATGCCCAGCCCCTCCCAGTAATTTATCAACCCGGTCCACCACATGCCGAACCCTGGCACCAGGGAGACAGCAAAACATTTGGTTGAGGTGATCCTGGCGAAAAATTATTCTATCAGTCCTTCTAATTATAGAATCCCCAATTACCACCAACTGTCTAGGCCTACCTGCGCTACCCCTACCACCCCTACTGGATGGGCTGCTCTCACGGCTGTTAGGGGGAGCAGTGACATCCAGGGCTGCCATCTCTGAGTTTGCCACCCCCACATCTTCACTCAACTTGGCAAATCTGTTAGGGTGCTCAAACCCGGGGCTGGCCTTCCTTTTCTGTGAGCCCCTACCACTCCCTCTAACTGTATTAACCCATCTACCTACCTTATAATCCTGACTTACCCCTCCACCCTCCCCCTTAACCCTACTAGCCACCTGCTCAGTGAGCAGAGGACCCCTTTCAAGGTTGACAGCTCTGCCCAGCGTTGCAATTTGCTCCTCCAGATCTCTAATGCGAGCTTCCAGAAGGGCAACCCGCTCACATCTGTCGCAGCAGTATCCATCCTGGAGCTGTTGCTCCATAGTTGCATACATGCGGCACACTGTGCACTGTACAAAACCTTCTATCTTACTAGCACACATTTTCCCAGATACAACACTAATAACAGGAAATTTCAAATGTTACTTACAGGTTTGATGACTCCTGTTATAAACTCTGGTTTTTAACTCACCAAGGTCCAGCAAGCAAAAAAGTGGCAAGCTCAAGATGAGCAAGCTCAGAAATGAGTTCAACAGAGAGCTTTATAGGAATTGGATCACCTGTAACCAATTAACCACTCCCCTTAATTAGTAGTTTGAAGGAAGGAAAGAAAAAAAAGCTATTTAAAAAGTGACAGAAAAAGTTTTAAAAAGCTGCAAAGAAAAAGCCCCCCAAAAACTGCAAACACCAGCAGTCAATATCAAAACTGTTTAACTCAAAAGATTCCCACTCTTTAACTTTTAACCAGCAGTTCAGGCAAACTCTGAAGTGTTAAATTCTTCTAGAGGGGTGAAGACCCTGTAGCTTTTTTAACAGATCACTGAGGTTTGCACCAGGTGATTATAATGAACCAGTCCCTCCCATTCCAATTCAGTCTGCAAAGGACATGGCTAAAAAAACTGAAATTTCTTCAGAGTAACAAAAGGCAGGAACCCAAATCAAAGTTCCTTAAAATCTCTGAAATGTATACTGATCATCCAGATGTGATCAAGTGGTTGTTAATCCTAATATATGAGCCATTTGAGGTGTTTTAAGTTGCATGCGTGCTTCAAGAGCAGAAGAGCATCACTGGAAGATGATGATAGACCAGGAAGTCCTTCAAAAGCTCAACTCCCAAAACGTTTAAACCATTCGACAACTTGAGCATGATGACTGTCGGAGAATAATCGTGTGTGCCACTCAAAACACCTCAAACAACTCATTGCAGCAGTAAATTTGCCAAATCATGTCAAACATCTCTGCGGCAGATTTGCCAAATTTCATGCAGAATTTTACGTTTGCTCTTTGTTCTAACTTGCTGTCCATGGTGAAATAGGAGACGTGGTAACGCACGTGGTCAGAATTGCACAGCTCCCGATGTACACAGGACGATGTCTGAAGTGTTCAAAACGGCCAATACCTGGAAAAATATTCCTCAGATGTTTTGCTCTTGCCGATCCACCTAATATAAAATCCAGTAAAGTGTGCCGAGTGTGGCCAGAGAGCCAAATGCGGCAGGGTTTAGGGGTGCCCCTTAAAGGAGAAATACAGCCAAAGAATCCTAATCAAACCAAGACGCCAATAGGATCTTCCCAAGCCAGCCTGAGCCCAACACACAGCGGTGACTGACAGTCAGCAGCTCTCTGCTTAAGGAGCCCTGAGAACCAAGCGATCGGCAGTGTTTGATCACTTGGTTCTCAGCCTTAGATCCGGCATGGGACAGATGCAGCATCGGAGTGATGCTGCATCCACCTAGGTAAGTATGATTCTGAAAAAAAAAACAAAATATACTTTTCTTTTAAGTGGCCGTCTACACAAAAGTAGAGTTGTAGTCAAACAGGTAAGGCAGGTGGGCAAGTGACACACTTATTTTTTGGTTCAGCAATGCAGCTTCCTGTACTACTTCTTCTCCTCCAGGCTGATCATTAGACAATCAATTGGCATCATCACCTTTGTTTAATGAGCAGGGAGCAAACCCTAAAAATAATAAAATTAACAAGGAAAGCAGTAGTGTTAAATTAGGAAGAAGAAGAGTGATCGTATTGATTGGTAGGGCTACGTTTAGCACAGATGTACAAATCCTTTGGAAGGTAAAACATTAAACATACAGTATATGTATCTAAAATGGAACTTCACCTAAAAATGGAAGTTCTGCTCATCCTCCTCCTTTCCCCCTCCTCTTTCATCATTGGTATTTCTTTTTATTCGTCAGGGAGCAGGTACCTATTTCTGACAGGTACCCAGTCCCACTTCTGCTCTGCTCACCTAGGTTGGGGGTCAGCAACCAGTAGATCCTGGACAGGTGACTGGTAGATCGTGGTCTGGGCTCACTGACCCGCCATCCCAGAGCATCAAACAGAGTGCAATGCAGAGGGACTACTTGCAAAGTTTGGAGCTGTAGTAGCCACTGATGCTTCCTCTGTAGTGCTCCTGTCCCATGCGGAGTGATACCAACTGCACTCCACCTCTTATCCTGGCTAGTGGTCTCCAGAGTGGTGCCAGCAGCAGGAAAGAAGAGATCTTCAGATCAGTGTAAAGCAATACACTGGGCATAATATTATAGGGCTGCTTTCACACTGATGTGCTGCGGTTTACCCACTCCATGGGTGCAGCACAGTGCATCTGCAACTTTCCTGGGTTAGCTGCAGTTAGTTATAGACTTCTGTTATATCCTGTGGGTTTGGTGCACTTTCTGAAAGCGCACCAAAACTCCTGAATGCAATATATGGCCTCCTCAACATCTGATTTAACCCCATGATTGTTGTGCAATGCATGCGATTGTGATGGTATTAGGACAATTGGAGGTTTAAATCAGGTGTGAGGAGGTGGCACTGTGCCTGGTAATCTTTGAGTTCTCTCATGTTGTTCAGGTAGATCTCCACATCTGTTGGTTGCCTATCCCTGACCTAGGTGAAAAGAATGAAACCTTCCTTATCCCGCCCACAACTTGCCAAACCATTGAGAAAGTGTTGTGCATCTTGTGCATGAGCAGTGGGAAGCCAGCTGTGAAACACCAGGATGTCACCCTCGGCTTCCCACAACCAAGTTTGCAATGCCAGGGACTGGAAAAGCCAATAAGGCCTGATCCACACTGTGTGTCAAAAACACTGCTTTTAAGGGCATTTGCCATTTTTTTTCTTCCTCTAAATGCCCCTCTATGTTAATCTATGTGTTCATGCACATATAGGTGTTTACAGGAGGGAGCGTTTAGAAGCAGGGAAAAAACAAATAGGGCTGCTAACAAATTTAGTTTACTTTAGTTTGCTAGGGGGTAACTAGCCTGGCTAATTGGTAGGGGATCCACTGGTTGTTGCCCTAAGCCTGGATTTGGTGCATCTATCTTTTCTGTCACTGGGTGGCACTGCTGCTATTTGACATTAGAATGAAAAGGTCACATTGTATCCAGGTTAGGAGTGGATATGTTGTCTCAGCCA
Source organism: Glandirana rugosa (assembly GCA_018402905.1). Classification (NCBI taxonomy): domain Eukaryota; kingdom Metazoa; phylum Chordata; class Amphibia; order Anura; family Ranidae; genus Glandirana; species Glandirana rugosa. The sequence continues at coordinate 1,078,877 of BLSH010129414.1, read as the reverse complement.
ATTAGCAGGGGTTTCTTTGGCCCCATGGCATGCTGGGAGAGTTTATTTACTTGGGGGTGTCAGGTGATCGGGGTTTTGTGCCACCTGGATGGCTGTCTGGGTGGACGTGTGTGGTAATAATCCGGGGCTGCTAGGCCAGAAGCCTGAGGCCTATCCCGGAAGCACCTGGTTGCTAGGCAGTCTGAGGAATATACAGGATTGTGAGAAGCAGCGCAGGGTTGGGGCTTCAGGCTTAGAGCTCAACCAAGTTGCAGAGGTTCAGCCGGAGGGGGAACCGAATGTTGCCAGAGGTGAAGGAGAAGCAGTTGCCACCGGGGCCGACCACTCCTCTTACCAGAAGCAAGTAAGGATCAGGGTCAGAGATAAAGGGGGCACAGTTGCCCCCAAAGGACAACCACTCCTGTTACCAGAGGCCAGTGTATTGGAAGTCTGAAGAAGTACCAGAGCAGCCCTATTCACTAACCGAGGACGGTGAACAAGTGGGAAAGATTCAGCAGAGTGTCAAGTCAGGGACCTAGCAGGTAACATGGGTGAAGCTGGAGGAGAATACAGCGGGTTAGCTGTGGAAGAGCTCAGGGGATCCAGCGGCGGCTGGGATCTGGAAGTCTAGTAAGAGACTGGGAGCTCAGTGTGAAGATCTACAGTAAGAGACTGTGAGATGTGAGAGAAGATCTACAACGGGATACTGTGAGTTACGCGTGCAAATCCAGGGCTGGCCCAAGACATTATGCTGCCTGGGTCCAAGAATGAAGTGCTGCCCCCCACGAACACCAAAAGGCCCCCACGTCCATTATTTTATATCATGATAGTTAAAACTAAAACTAAATTTATCAGGAAGTCAGATTTACATGCAACAGCACCTTGTATCTATGCAAAATTATATGACATACATTATGTTCAATTCCACGGGGCAGGCTAGGGCAGTTTAGGGGCAGGCTAGGGTAGTATATAGACAGGCTAGGGTAGTATATAGACAGGTCCAGGGGGCAGCTATCATGACACACAACATTGCTAGAAAGAAAATCTTGGTCCTCAAATTGCTGGGTAAATAGAAGAAGAGAGGATGCCGTGGTTAATTTGCTGCCCCTCTCAAAGTGCTGCCTGGGTCCAATGGACCTAATGGGACCCACCGTAGGGCTGGCCCTATGCAGATCTATATTGCAGTTGAAAGTTCATTTGCTATAGGAGAGAGCAGATCTACAAATATAGTTGCTACATCCAGCTTAAAGGTCCTCAACCTGTATAGCTGTCTGTCTATTCTTGTTTTGTCTCGGAGTCTGCCAGTTGCTTTTACATCTGCTTAAGGGTGTCCTGGCCCTAAACCCTCTCTCCCCCAGTTCTTGTTAAGAGACAATAAAATCTCTTTTTCTGCATTCCAAAAAGTGACTGGCGCCCATTTTTCCAACTTGCATTACACCCACCATGCCCAGTAACCCATACTGTGAAGAAGGATGTCAGCTCTCCCCAACTCTGGAGGTCACCCTTAGGCCTTTAGAAGGCTAGGACACTGCTACACTTGTGTGTTCAGGAGAGGAGTGTTGCGGCATAAAAATTTGCGGACATGCCTAAATGCGTCTCAAAATGTCTAAACTGTAGGCGTGCTTAGCGCTTGAGCTTTCATTCATTTCAATAGCCAGAATACATTTTTTTTACATGGCTTTGGATATGTTTTTTTCACTGCTTTTTTATGCCAGGAGAAAAGGCATTCAGAAGAGCTGGGAAAATTCCCAGTGTGCATGAGGCCTAAAAAGAAAAATGGCTTGATGAATTAAAGCTGAGCTTCTGGCAAACAGCTTTATACACTGATGGAATACATACAGTATATGGAAGCTAAATCTGACTGGCAGAAGAAAGGCACAATGGGGGTTTTAAGGCGCTTCTATTGACTTGTGACTCCAATAATTAAAATATTACATTATTTATTTCTACATTGTGTTAAAAATACATAAATACATCTTCATTTCACAAAGATATTCAACAGAACATTGGGGTTGCTTTACTAAAGCTGAAGAGTACAAAATCAGGTGCAGATCTGTATAGGAACCAATCAGCTTCCAGGTTTCTGTGTCAAAGTTAGAAGCTGATTGGCTACCATGCAGAGCTGCACCTGATTTTTCACTCTGCAGTTTTAGTAAATCAACCGCAGTGTGACTAATGATAGATAATTGTAAATAATCTCCCTTCTTGGGGAGACTGCCCAGTAAATGAGCACCTCCTTACTCTATACAGGATATAGGCTGGTTAATCCAGGGGTTCACTTGTAATAAGTCTTCTTTCCAACGCGTTTCAGAGTCAGGCTTCATCAGGAGAGCAAGGAGCAGAAGATTTATCAAAATTTGGCCATTTGCTCACATTATCAACTGTGTATATAACTCAGGATGAGCTTCCCATCCACCACAAACACTCACCGGCTACTTTATTAAGTACACCTCTTCAATTGCTTGGTAACACAAATTGCTAATCAGCCAATCACATGGCAGCAACTCAATGTATTTAGGCATCAAGACATTGTGAAGACGATTTGCTGAAGTTCAAACCGAGCATCAGAATGGGGAAGAAAGGGGATTTAAGTGACTTTGAATGTGGCATGGTTGTTGGTTCCAGACAGGCTGGTCTGAGTATTTCAGAAACTGCTGATCTAATGGGATTTTTATGGACAACCATCTCTAGGGTTTATAGAGAATGGTATGAAAAAGAGAAAATATCCAGTGAGCAGCAGTGGAGGAAAATGTTTTGTTGATGTCAGCAGTCAGAGGAGAATGGGCAGACTGGTATAAAATGATAAAAAGGCAACAGTAACTTAAATAACAACTCATTACAACCAAGGTATGCAGAATACCATCTCTGAATGCACAACACATCGAACCTTGAAGCAGATGGGCTACAGCAGCAGAAAACCACACTGGGTGCCACTCCTGTGAGCTAAGAACAGGAAATTGAGGCTACAATTCACACAGGCTCACCAAAATTAGATAACAGACGATTGGAAAAACATTGCCTGGTCTGATGAGTCTCGATAATGAAATTACATAAGCCATTTTATCTGCCAAAGGAATGCATGTAGGCCTGAGATTTACAAAGCTCTGCCACACATCACAGCTCTGTGTGGCGGTGTAGGAGACCTTATATTTCTCTGCTTTAGCTAAGTAACTCTTAGGGAGCTTTCACACTGGGGCAGTGTGTGTGTCAGTGGTAAAGCATTGCTCGTTTTAGCAGCACTTTACTGCTGTTATAGTGGCGCTTTGGCGCCGCTCTTCGGGCGGCAGTGGGGCACTTTTAACCCCCAAGGAGTTAAAAAGGGCTTAAAAGTGGCCGTGTTGTGGAGTTTCCAAATCGCTTTTATGGCGCTTCGGAAGTACTGCCCATGCATTCCAATGGGCAGGGGAGGATTGGGAGTAGTGTATATACCAAAAACCGCCCCAAAGATGCTGCTTGCAGGACTTTTTCTAAGGCCCTGCAAGCGCACCGCCCCAGTGTGAAAGCACTCAGGCTTTTACACTGGGGCTGCAGGGGAGGCAGTTTTCAGGCGCTATTTTTAGCGCTAAAACGCCTGAAAACTGCCCCAGTGTGAAAGGGGTCTTATGGGTTTTGTCCATCCCCTGGCCTATGGCTGCACAGTAGAAGAAGCAGTACACTGATGAGTTCAACTCTGCACTCTCCTCCTGTTAGCATGCTCCTTATTAGCACATGAGCGTTGCAGCACAGCTGACTGGTTCAATGCACTTCTTCTCTGCCTCCTGATCTGAGCTCTGCTGTACTGTAGATTTCCAGAGACCAATACCAGGTCACATTTAGGTATTTATACAGCTTGCAATAAAAAAATACTTTTGTTGATGCGGTAATGAATTCATAGCGGCATTCATTTTATGTCTCTCTAGTGTGAAGCTTTAAATTCCAGGGGATCATTTTGGAGGTAATCTTATGAGTTAAAAATCTACTTTCAATTTTTGACATTTTTACTATTGGGTGAGATGGTTAGAGCAAGGATAGCAGCAATCTACCACCAAATCATTGTTTATTTTCTACCATAAAATACTCGCTGACATTTCCCTTGTAGATCAAAGTCTGAAAATACAAAAGAATCAACAGTCAAATGCCACATTAAAAGGCCTGCATCATCGTTTTGTTTGCTTGCTTTTCCTTTCACAAATGATGTTTTTGCTTACTAATTGATTATTCTGGTATTTTGCAGAGAAACTTCAGCTGAAACCTTTCAATATCGTACATTCACCCTCTATGTTCTATCGATAGAGGACAACAGATAAAGGGATTATACACTGATGCCCCCATAGGCATAAGATAAGGAACGCCAGTCTGGTAAGTGACCTTTAGTACCAAAACATTCTATAAACAGTAACGATTTCCTGCACGCTTTTCTTGAATAGGTTGCTTAAAGTAGAACTATAGGCAAACTTTTCTTTTCATTTTGGATAGAGTAAGGGTGGGTTATAACCCCTGTGGTTTTTTTTTTTGCTATCTGTCTCCCATTGGGGAGATTTACCTTCACTTCCTGACCCATAGCCAAAAGAGGAAGTGAGAGGAAATCCCTGCAAATTAAATTGTTACTAATCCCAGGACCATGCATTCACTATATCTGGTCTCCCACAGTACACATGTAGCCAATGGCCCCCTTAGGGGTGGCTGGTTGATGTGGTCCACCTGCTCACAACTGCCCTCAGTCACACTCCTACTGGCATCCGGAGTCAGAAAACAGGCTTGTTCTTTGTTTTTGGTATTTTATTTGGGGATTGAACTTGGATAGGGATTGGGATAGTTATGGGATGCCCAAAAGATCAAACAGTTCTGTACATGGGGCCGGAAAATACCCCATCCAGTATATACCACTTCTCCACTGCACTCCAGGACACATCTTCCTTTGCTGCAAACTCCTAGTTCCTCTCTCCAGCACACTTCTTACTTTGCTGCAAACTCCTAGTTCTTCACTCCAGCACACTTCTTCCTTTGCTGCAAACTCCTGGTTCATCTCTCCAGCACATTTCTTACTTTGCTGCAAACTCCTAGTACCTCTCTCCCAGGGCCGGTGCTACCACTAGTCAAACTAGGAAGCCGCCTAGGGCACACTGCTGCCTAGGGGCGCTCGACCACTGGTTTCCCTCAGTGTCTGCATGCTCTGCAGGCTGCAGCATGTAACTAACTCAGTCTCAGGTAGCTGCTCTGTGCCGACCGGTACTGTAATTAGAGGAACAGCCCAGCACTGGAGCCAGTGCTAGAGGAAACAGAGCTGATGCTTCATGTATAGCGCCACCTCCTGTCATATGGGCAAGGCAAAAGGGGTGGAGTCAGGGGTGGAGCCAATGGGGGTGGCAAAATGAGGTTTAGCCTAGGGTGTCAAAAATCCTAGCACCAGCCCTGCTATCTCCAGCACACTTCTTCCTTAGCTGCAAACTCCTAGTTTCTCACTCCAGCACACTTCTTCCTTTGCTGCAAACTCCTGGTTCCTCTCCCCAGCACATTTTTTACTTTGCTGCAAACTCCTAGTACCTCTCTCCCAGGGCCGGTGCTACCACTAGTCAAACTAGGCAGCCGCCTAGGGCACACTGCTGCCTAGGGGCGCCCGGCCACTGGTTTCCCTCAGTGTCTGCATGCTCTGCAGGCTGCAGCATGTAACTAACTCAGTCTCAGGTAGCTGCTCTGTGCCGACTGGTAGTGTAGTTAGAGGAACAGCCCAGCACTGGAGCCAGTGCTAGGGGAAACAGAGCTGATGCTTCCTGTATAGCGCCACCTCCTGTCATAAGGGCAAGGCAAAAGGGGTGGGGTCAGGGGTGGAGCCAATGGGGGTGGCAAAATGAGGTTTAGCCTAGGGTGTCAAAAATCCTAGCACCAGCCCTGCTCTCTCCAGCACACTTCTTCCTTTGCTGCAATCTCCTGGTTCCTCTCTCCTGCACATTTCTTAGTTTCACTGGTGAGGCCTGGATGGAGATTTACCAGGCCTCCTAATTGCATGGCCTAGCTAGCACATGTGAGACCTGATCTAGATCTGGACCACCCTTTGTGGGTTTAGGGGTTGAGGTTCCCCTGTGTAGCAAAGTCATTTGGCTGGCGCCAGCTAGCCAGCGATGGACTACAACTCCCAGCCCATCCGCACACTGTCCATGACACCAGACCTCAATCTCCTCCACCTTCTCCAGACTGTCCTCTTCCCAATCTACATTGTGCATCTCACCTCCTTGGGCTGTGTCACTCGCTGTTACTTGTAGTTCCTCCATGAGATCTCTCTGTAGTGCTCACACTCCTGCTGTTCTCTTCCGCTCTCCTTGTGCCTTTCCTCCAGGATCTCTCTCTCCTCCTGGCCACACCCGAGCTCTCCCAGGCCGAGGTCACCCCCACCCCCCCAGACTAGGGGCTCCCTCAGGCCTAAACAGCCTTCACACTACATATCCGTCTCTTCCACCCGAACCTCTCCTCCCCCCACTGGGCAAACCACAGTATTTAAGGAGGCCTGCCCCCTGCCAATCCAGTTTGGGGATTGGTTAAGGCTCCTCAATATACTTCAGAAAGCCTCACCTCCTTTCCCATCTCCCTTTCCAGAAGTTTCTCAGAAAAGAAGAAAAAAAAAAAAGAGGGGAGGGGTTACCAAGGGGTGTTGCTTCCTGCAGTCTCCAGCCTCCCAATCAGGCCTGACTAAATGTACCTACTCTCAAACAAAAACCTACCTCTAAGCACCTACCTATGGTAGTAGGCGTCACACACAGAACATGGAAATGCAATTATTTTAGTAAATATAAACAGCTAAATACCTTTTCTCATCAGCAGTATATAGCAGTCTTGTGACTTCTATCAGCGTCTGGCCGAGCACTGGTTAGCCACTTGCCAACCAGCCGCTGTCATTTTACTGTGGCAGGTCAGCCCGTTCCCACAAATCACCGTCATAGTGGTGGGTGAATGGGTTTTATGGGTGCGCGTGGAGTCAAAGCCGATGCACGTGGCCACAATGTCCGCCGGACACCAACTATCGCTCCACAGAGAGCCAGAATGGGGATCTGTCAATGTAAACAAACAGATCCCCATTCTGACAGGGAAGTAGAGAGAGATCTGCGGTTCCTAGTGATCAGGAACAGCAATCAATCTCTATTCCCAGTCACTCCACTCCCCCCCACAGCCAGAAACACCTCCCTAGGGAACACTTAGGCCACTTTCACACTGAGCCGTTTTTCAGGTGCTTTTGCGCTAAAAATAGCACTTGTAAAGCGCCTGAAAAACTCCCCCCAATACACCCCAGTATGAAAGCCTGAGTCCTTTCACACTGGGGCGGTATGCTTGTAGGATGTTAGGAAAAGTCCTGAAAGCAGCATCTTTGGGGCAGTGCGCTGAGCTGTGTATTTACCACCCGCAAACCACCCCTCCATTGAAATCAATGGACAGCGCTTCCAAAGCGGCTGCACGCCGCCTCGGAAGTGCGGAGCACTGACACTTTTTACCCATTTTTAACCCCTTGTGGGGGATTAAAAGCACCGCACTGCGGACTGCATAGTGGCACCATAGCGCCACTATAACAGTGGAAAAGCCCTGCTGAAACCAGTGGCGCTTTACCGCTCCCGCCCCAGTGTGAAAATAGCCTTAACCCCTTGATCGCGCCCTAGTGTTAACCCCTTCACTGCCAGTGACATTTATACAGTAATCATGGCTATTTTTAGCACTGATCGCTGTATAAATGTCACTGGTCCAAAAAAGTGTCAAAAGTGTCCGATCTGTCGGCCGCAATGTCGCAGTCCCAATAAAAATCGCTGATCACCACCATTACTAGTAAAAATAAATAAATAATAAAAATGCCATAAATATATTCCCTATTTTACAGATGCTACAACTTTTGCGCAAACCAATCAATATACGCTTATTGCGATTTTTTTTACCAAAAATATGTAGAAGAATATATATCGGCCTAAACCGAGGAAATTAGTTTTTTTACATTTTTTTTATATCTATTATAGCAAAATGTAAAAAATATTGTTTTTTTTCAAAATTGTCCGACTTTTTTTATTTATAGCGCAAAAATTAAAAAGCACTCAAAGGTGATCAAATACCGGCAAAAGAAAGCTCTATTTGTGGGGAAAAAAGGGCAAAATTTTATTTGGGTACAACGTAGCACGACCGCGCAATTATCAGTTAAAGCGGCGCAGTGCCGTAGCGCGAAAAAATAGCCTGGTCATTAAGGGGGAAATCCTTTCGTTCCTTAAACGGTTGAAGCTTGTAGGGAAAAAAAACACTCTAGCAATACACGCCAAGTGCCTCCAAGGCTCTGTTCTATCAGCAGATAGATTGGGGACAGTGGAAGAAGGGGAGAATCAGAGAAGACAGCTTAGGTTCCACAGTGAGTATAACAAGCATGCTTTACTGTATATACAGACTGATTTTACTGTTGTGGGTTTATTAACACTTTAAGAGAATCTATTGGGGCCCCCCAGGTCACCAGAACTAAGGTCCTCATTCGAATATTTCCCCTCTAATACTGTTCTGGGGACAATACAATGTTTGGGATTTTTTGTTTAACCACTTCAGCCCCGGAAGGATTTACCCCCTTCCTGACTGATTCGGCACTGCATCGCTTTAACTGATAATTGTGCGGTCATGCGACGTTGTACCCAAGCAAAATTGACGCCCTTTTTTCCCCACAAATAGAGCTTTCTTTTGGTGGTATTTGATCGCCTCTGCGGTTTTTATTTTTTGCGCTATAAACAAAAAAAGAGCGTCAATTTAAAAAAAAAACAATATTTTTTTACTTTTTGCTATAATACATATCCAAAAAAAAAAAATACAGGCGGTCCCCGGGTTACAAACAAGATAGGGCCTGTAGGTTTGTTCATAAGTTGAATTTGTTTTTACATTTTTTAAGTGTAGCTCCAGCCAAAAAAAATATTTTTTTATTTTTAAGCCTTTTGGATAGCATAGGGAAGGGGTAACACCCCTGTAATGTTTGTTTTGCTGTCTATGTTTCTGTTCAGATTTCACCTCACTTCCTGTTCCAATAATAATTGGATTTTGAAAATTTTGGGTTGTGGTGGAAACAATCCTTGGTGATAAAGCATCAGTGGAGACCCCTTTTTCCCATAATAACTCTTACAGGAGTGAATTTCCCTTCCTAGGGGGAGATTTCCTGTCACTTCCTGTTGTCTCCCTCCGTTTGTAAGTAGAAGTCGTTTGTAAGTCAGATGTTTGTAACTAGGAGACCGCCTGTATATAAAAAACGAATTTATTCATCAGTTTAGGCCAAAATATATTCTTCTACTTCTTTTTGGTAAATAAAATCACAATAAGCGTTTATTGATTGGTTTACAAACTATAAGATTTGATTTATGGCGTTTTTATTTTTTATTTTTTCACTGGTATTGTTGGCGATCTGTGATTTTTATCGGGACTGCAATATTGCGGCAGACATATCGGACATTTTTGACACTTTTCTGGGACCATTGACATTTATACAATGATCAAATCTAAAAATAGCCACTGATTATTGTATAAATGTCACTGGCAGGGAAGGTGTTAACACTAAAGGGGTGACCAAGGGGCTAAATGTGTTCCCTCAGCATGTTCTAACTGTGTGGGGGCTGGGCTGGCAGGGGCATGACAGATTTAACTAATCCCGATGACAGGGATCTGCCGACTGACAGAACGGAGAACCAACGTGTTTACATCATTCTTCCTCTGTAGTAGGCGATCGTGGGTCTCCGGCGGACATCGAGTCCGCCCAACCCGCGGCCACACTCACGCAGCGTGCGCCCGCCGTTTATGTACGGCGATTTGCGCTACGCTGCCACTCTGCAGCAGTAACTGTACGAGAGCCGGTCGGCAAGTGCCTAAAGGGGTTTGTAAAGTCAAAAGGTTTTTTATCTTAATGCATTCTGTTGGGGCCTTTGGGCGCGCCTGGGATCTTGTTGGTCCAGGAGCTGCGATGCGCACTGACGGCTCCCTCCACCTCCGTGTACCGGATGTCGGAGGGGGGGCGGATCCATCATCACTCCGCATCAGCGCCATGTCACCCACGCTGTCCATTCGGCATTCTTTTTGTGATGCTGTACCAGCTGAGTCAACCGCGCTTGCGGACGCTGTGGGCGGGTTGGACGTCATGCGCCGGGCGTTCCACTGCTCGGCACCTCCCCGCCCGCTTTTTGCTTCCACGTGCCTGACGTTGGTGGGTGGGCAGTTGGTGACACCTATTTAGGCGTCCCCCTTGGTGGATCTTGGCATCCTGCACACACTACACTGGCATGCATGCGTTATCATGGATGACCATGCTTCACGTTTACAGGTAACATTCACATCCATTTAACTGTCAATTTCCATTATGATCACCCATTGGTCTGGTTGTCTATCTAGCTTTCATCTGTTTTTCCTCCCTAGCCCTTAGCTACCTTCCTTCACTCCTTTTCCTCTCTATCCCTCCTCCACTCGTTGGGTTTCTTGGATCTTATTCACCTCTTCACTTTAGAAGTCTCTCTTCCATAACTTGTCTGCTCTTCAGCTCCCTTTCCTTGATTCAGCTCCACTTCCTTCTTTTTTGATCTCCCATGCACACACCCACTCAACAGTTGTTCATTTAATCCATCTCTCCCACAGCACACTATCATCCCATGCTCCAACCATGGGTCGTCCTACAACCAGGATGCCCTCATCCACCTGGGATGATGCCGACTGTGGGTTGCTCCCATCATGCCCCCTGCCACAGCTCCCGGCCCTGATGTCCCTGAACGGGCCTTTGGCCCCAACGGTGTATCACCATTTTATGAGTGTAAGTTGCATGCGCAGTTGGTGGAGGAATCCATACCCCCAATGTCTTTATGTTCTCAATTGCTGATTTTGTATTAATGTTTTTTAGACACACCACGAGCCGGCTCCTGACGAGTGGCTTAAAGCCAAAAAACGTGCGTAGAGCTAAAAGCTGCCGTGGGTTCAACCTTCTATGCATTTTTATACATTAAACCTCAATTGGAAGGAGTGAGGTCCTTGGCCATGCAGACCTGTCTGTGTATATATATTTACCAGTCTGTATATTAAATACCTGATGGATGGGGCAATGCACTGAGCTTAACACATTTATACCCATTGTTATGAATTTGTATTATTGTTTATGATTGATATTTTATCATGTAATGTTTGTGATTATACGCATCAGTATATTTATATCCATAAATTAAATTTCTGTGAACATCTCCATCAGTTTATTGTGTATCCCTCGCGTGCTTCAATTAAAGTCCCACTCCTCTCCTCCCAAATCTTGCAACATTGCAAAATTTGTTTCATTTTTAATGCATTCTATGCATTAAGATAAAAACCTTCTGTGTGTAGCAGCCTCCCCAGCCCCCCTAATTACTTACCTGAGCTCCATCTCTCTCCAGCGATGTCCACGAGTGTCTAAGACGTCTGGGACACTCCTCCTGATTGGCTGAGACACACATTGGCTCCTGTGGCTGTCAATCAAAGTCAGCCAATCAGGGAGAAGAGGGGGCTGGGTTGGGACTCCATGTCTGAATGGATACACAGAGCTCTGACTTTCGCCATAGAAAGCTGTGGGCTGTGGGGGCACTCGATAGGAAGAAGGGGCCAGAAGCAGCAAAGAGGGACCCGAGAAGAGAAGGATCCGGGCTACTCTGTGCAAAACCAACTGGTAAATATGACATGTTTGTTATTTTTTTTTAAAAAAGAGACTTTACAATCACTTTAACTTTCACAACGGATGATGATGGTAAATAGGACAAATTGAGAGGATAAATCTCCCTAATGGGGGCACAGATAGGGTTGCCACCTCATCCCTTTAAACCCGAACACATATATAATCACACAGGTTCTGTGGCTGATTAAGGTTGTAATTAAACTCACTCGGTGCCTTATCTGCATTAAATTAGCCCCAGAACATGTGTAATTCATATGTGTTTGGGTTTAAAGGGATGAGGTGGCAACTCTAGACACAGACCATAATAAAAACTGACAGCTGTTCTAATCACTCTCCTCTTTATCCAAAACTAAAAAAAGTTTTTCCTTTAGTTATACTTTAAAACTACACATACAACGCTGCTATATAACAAAAGTGCTCATTCAGGCATAGAAAATGTGTATGTATATTGTACATGATTGTTCCATACTAGGATCATTCCATCTACAATTTAAAACAAAGATGGAAAAGATGAAAATATTGTATCAAATATAATTCCAGCTCTACAGACTCAGGAAACAGTTGCCTGTAAAGATGTTTTCTACAATTGTAACCAAATGAATATTCAACTTCAATGCCCAACTCCGAGCACAAGAAAAAAAAAAAAAGGCCCTTGCAGGGGGGACCCGCTGAAATGCCAGCGTTAAAATGTTCATCATGTCTAGAGTTGCCCATAAATTAATCAGCCAGCGGGCAGAATGAAAAAAAAAGAAAAAAAATGAACAGATTCCTCCATCTGGAGGAATCCTCCCTGCTGTGTTCTGTTGTATGCTGACAGTGGGGCTGTAGCTGGCCAGCCCCCACCACGTACAATGTAAGTTTTACTGGCAGTTCACACCTGTGTGATTCAGTGCGGTCTGATTTTCAGTCCATTCAATTACATGGGCTGAAAGCACACTGGATCACAGTGGCAGCTGGTGGTTTTTTGTTTGGGGGGGCAAACAACCACACCCCTCCCCCACGGCACCTCAAACCCCCCCCGCTGTCTGTCGGTCGGTCCCCCATCACTTACCCCATCTAGGCAGCGGGCATCGGCGGGGATCGGGCTTTGGCGGGCATCCGAGGAACGGCGTGGATCGGGGCACCAAGCAGCGGCGGGGATCGGGCAAACGAGGAGTGGCGGGGATCGGGCATCGGTGGGCATCCAGGCATCAGCCAGCGGCTCTTCTCCTCCTCGTCCAATAAGATCGCCTGTCCTTTCAGACAATCGGGTGACAGGTATCAGACTCACTTCCCGATAGGCCGGGAGGAGGATCAATGTTACAACAGCGACTATTAATTCGCTGTTGCAATACACCTGGGAGGGCTCCGGACGCAATGCTCTGCGCCCTGAGCCCACCCTATTTTGGCTCTAATCAGTGCTTCAAAAAACACACATACCGCCCACCCCCATTCCATAGGAATTATGCATGGTTAGGGAGGGCGGCGGGGCATGGATGGGGGGGCGGCGCCAGTCATCCACAATGGACGCGCTGCCCCTGCTGGATCATACCAGAAGTAGTGCATGCACTCGTTTTCAAAACACACTGCACTGGCTTGCATGGTACTGCTGTACCATGCGACTAGGTGCAGGCAAACACACTGCATTTGTGATCTGCTTTTGGGGTGTCGTTAGGAATATATTGACACCCAAAGCAGATCGCACACCCAGTGCGTTTTAAACACAGCGCAGAAGACGTGCGTGAAAAGCTTGTTGCTTTGCGATTCCTGTGCAATTCAATGTCGTTCGATTTTCAGTTCATTTAAAAGTAGTTCATGCACTACTAAACACGGTGCAGGAAACGTGCGTTTTGGTATGAACAACCGCCCCAAAAAAATCTATTCAAGTATGTATTCTTAACTCAAAAACATATGTTCCTTTGCTCTCAAACTCCTCCAAATCCCTAAATTCCTGCTTTGATTTAACTTCTTGTTGCAGAGTGGCTATGTCCCCTCTCTCTTGCTCTCTCCTAAGATGCACTATGGAATTTACAATGTGCGTAGAACAGTGCACATAACTGCAACTAATGTGCACCGCTTGTTCCAAACTAATGGAAGTGAGAGGGAAAAGGAGAGGATGTTATAAGGAGGCAGAATAACACAGTCAGAAACAATGTAATGAAAAATGTATTACAGGGCCATCAAGTAGCGGATAAGTGTTGATGTTTTTTGAGAATAAGGATATTGTTTAGTGTCATTTTAAATGCTTCTTATAGCAAGGGGTGTTGGAATAAGGAGAAATCCTTCCAGCGGTGCAACCGGTCGCCTGCAGCTTCCCATCTAAGCTGCTCATGACCACAGTCATGCACTTGCCCCTACTACATACAACCCAAGGTTAATAGCCCTGCATTGTACACGATGATGTAGAGGGGCCTTTGAGGGGAATAAGTCAGGAGGGCCCAGAGTAGGGCATAGGTAAGCAATATTGCCTGTTCCTTTACCTCTAGACTTAATGAGCATTTAAGCCTTGCCCAGCTGCAGAGGTAATTTTTTTTATCTAATTCCTAGCAGTGGGTTTTCAATTTCTGGTTTCTTTAGAACACAATCTTCTATATGAAACGTTCGCTTTGTTCAATGAGAGCAAACTTATTGAAGGGTAGTACAAAACAAAGTGACCCTGCAGGACCAGAGCAGACCACCTCTGCTGCACAGCGCCATAGGTGTTCGGGTGTGCACACCAAAGCTCAGACACACTTGCAAGTGTGTGTATGTATGTATGTGTGCATGTGTGCGTGCGTGTGTGTGCGTGTGTGTATATATATATATATATATTACAGTATCTCACAAAAGTGAGTACACCCCTCACATTTTTGTAAATATTTTATCATATCTTTTCATGTGACAACACTGAAGAAATGACGCTTTGCTACAATGTAAAGTAGTGAGTGTACAGCTTGTATAAATATAAATGTAGTTCAATCTCAGGGACGGCTGGTGAGGGCTTGGGCTGGCCACTCCTTGCACAAAGTGTCACTCCTGCGTCAAGTGTTCTGGCACTTGTACACGGGCACTTTGACTATGACTAAAGCACTTCAACAAAAAGCAAGTATAGACGTTAGTGTTCCACACCAATTTGCCAGGAAGTTCCCCTTCCTCTTCTAACTTTCCTCAGCCTTCCTGCTATTCCCCTTCCTGCACCCTCCAACATGCTCACACTAATCTTCTTTGCTATAATGTCCTCTCTCCTCAAACTCATTTATTTACTCCCCCTCTCGAGTCCGTGACCTGTACATATCTTCCTCAATTCTGCCCACTCAATATTGCTGCACTTATCACCTTCTGCTCATTGTAGGCCCATGCAGTGTCACTACTTCCACTCCACTACAGCATCTGCCCTCCTATAAATCCCACTCCCACCTTACCACCCTCACCCTCCTACTACTCCTAATGTCTGGGGATATTGCACCAAACCCTGGTCCTCCTACACCCTATTCCCACCCCCAAAATTGGCTGTCTACCTCCTCCAACAGTAGTCATAACCTTCGCTTTCTCATCCCAATTCCCCTGATTCCACAAGTCATCTCCCCTTTTACATGTGCCCTCTGGAATGCCCGCTCAGCCTTTAACAAACTAGCCTCTGTCAATGACCTTTTCCTCTCCAACTCTCTTAATCTATTTGCTATTACCAAAACCTGGCTCCAGGAATTCAACACTACCACTCCAGCTGCCCTGTCCCACATTGGCCTCCTCTGGACTCACTCACCCAGACCCAGTGGATGGAAAGGAGGCAGCATCGGACTTCTCCTATCCCCACAATGCACCTTCCAGGTTCTTCCCTCACCTACCTCTCTTTCCCCAAGCTCTTTCGAAGTGCACTGTATTCGTCTTTTCTCTCCAGCTTGTCTGAGGGTCGCAGTCATTTATCGGCCTCCTGGGCCAGTGTCACGCTTTCTGGATGACTTCTCCACATGGCTACCTTATTTTCTATCCTCTGATATATCTGCCATCATCCTAGGTGATTTTAACATTCCAATCAATATTAATTCCACAACCACTTCTCAACCTAACCTCCTCTTTTAACCTAACGCAATGGACACAAGCCACCACTCACTCCAATGGCAACATTCTTGACCTCGTATTCCCCCATTGCTGCACTCCCTGCAACCTCTCTAACACCCCCTTTCCTCTCTCTGATCACAACCTCATCAGTTTCACACTCTGTCTCCTACCTCCCATGCTACCAACCTACAAACCACTACCCACAGAAACCTTCACCACTTCAACCCTTCCCTCCTTAATTCTGCTACTGATGGCCTCTACAACAAAATCACACCCCTGTCCTGCCCAGAGCAAACCATTTCCATCTACAACAACACGCTGTCCCCCTCCCTAGACGCACTTGCTCCCCTTTCTACATGCAGAACTAGGCCTCATCTACCACAACCCTGGCAAACAGACGATGCCAGAAGTCTCAAGAGACGCAGCCGTGCTCTTAAGTGAGCGTGGCGTACATCTAAATACATGCAAGACTTTACCCTCTACAAATCTGCCCTTCTCAAATACTACTCCTGCCTCCACACTGCCAAACAAAGCTACTATAAAACTCTTATCAAAACCCTCTTGCCCAAACATCTTCAACTCTTTTCTACCCTTAATTTCTTACTTCACTTCCCCCCCCCCCCCACTCCCCCTACCTACCAACTTGCTTACCACTCATGAAATTGCCAACCATTTCAAAAGCAAAACCGACACAATTCGTAAGGAGATATCCAACTTCCTCCCCTATCCAACACATCAGATCCAATACCGCACTCAACACTCTCCTCCTTCTGCCCTGTTACCACCGTGGAAGTTAATGAACTCCTCTCCATGGCCCACCTCACCACCTGTCCCCTGGACCCTGTCCCCTCACAATTACTGCGACCGCCTTCCCGCTCTATCCTAAACTCCCAAACACACATCTCCAATCTCTACTTATCCTCTGGCATCTTTCCCTCCTGCTCAAACATGCACTGGTTACCCCATACTTAAAAAAAACCTCACTTGACCCCATCTGTTTGAATAACTTAAGACCCATCTCCCTACTCCCGTTTGCCCCCAAGCTCATCAAATGCCTAGTCCATGACTGAATGAGTTGCTACCTCACTGACAACAACCTTCTCGACCCTCTACATTCCGGCTTCCACCCACAACATTCCACTGAAACTGCCCTACTAAAACTCACCAACTACCTACTTACTGCTAAAACCAATGGCCAGTACTCCATACTCATACTCCTGGACCTCTCTGCTGCTTTTGACACAGTTGACCACCCGCTCCTCCTCAGCAAACTTCACTCCCTTGGCCTCCGTGATTGTGCTTTATCCTGGTTCTCCTCCTACCTATCTCAGTGCACTTTCAGTGTCACTTACAACTCCATCTCCTCTTTTAGGATGGGGGCACGCCAGACCTCACCCTTCCTTTTTGACCCCCCCAACTTCTCATAAGCCCCTCCCCTTATAGATTATACTCATTGCGTGAAGAGTATACAGCCCAGCATGACCAGAGGGTTATACAGAATCCCCAGACAGGGGTATACAGCATGACCAGAGGTGTATGCAGCATGACCAGATGTGTATGCGGCATGACCAGAGGTGTATGCAGCATGACCAGATGTGTATGCGGCATGACCAGAGGTGTATGCGGCATGACCAGAAGTGTATGCGGCATGACCAAAAACGGTACCTGGTGCTGGCAGGCTAGCTGGGATGGAAGGACTGACTGTGAGTGTCGGTCTGTGTAGGACTCCTGTGTATGTAGGACTGCCAGGAAGTCAGATCTAGTGACCATCATCCCATCCCTATGGTCCCCCTGCTGCTGCAAGCATCCATCCACAATGTCAAGGTGGGCTGCTGTCCTGATAAAAGGGGAGGATTGTACTCACCAGTTGGCTGGAGGAGCTGCAGAGAAGCGTGGAGCTGTCAGTGCTCTTCAGGGCTGGCTTGGCTATATCATGGCTACAGCCTGGCTTCAGGTCAGGGCAGGCAGGGGCTTGTGTGGTCGGCTGGGCTCGGCTGAGGAGGGCTTTCGGCTGGCCACGGCGAGGAGGGTGGACTGTACTGCGCCTGCGCGAGTCATCACACACGCCAGCATGTCCGCCGCAGTCCCGCCACTGCACCAATCACAGTCAGTCACTGGGTCAGGGCAACCATACTATGTATGTGTGCCTGTTCAGCGCACATACATAGTCTTTTATGACTGACCAATAGGCTCACTACTTGCTGTCAGGAGACAGCAAGAAGCCGAAAAAAAAAAAAAATCAATATACCAGCGTCTCCTTTAGGGGGTCTTGCTGACTTTTTTTTGTTTTTTTTTTCTTCCTTTCCCAGCAGGGAGGCGGTGCCCAAGCGCCCCTTATTGACCCGCAACCGCTGTTTGACACCATCTGAATCAAATAAGTTTATCTTGGTCTCATCAGACCACAGGACATGGTTCTAGTAATCCATGTCCTTAGTCTGCTTGTATTCAGCTAACTGTTTATGTGCTTTTTTGTGCATCATCTATAGAAGAGGCTTCCTTCTGAGATGACAGCCATGCAGACCAATTTGATGCAGTGTGCAGCGTATGGTCTGAGCACTGACAGGCTGACCCCCCCCCCCCACCCCTTCAACCTCTGCAGAAATGCTGGCAGCACTCATACGTCTATTTTGGATATGACGCTGAGCATGTGCACACAACTTCTTTGGTCGACCATGGCAAGGCCTGTTCTGAGTGGAACCTGTCCTGTTAAACTGCTGTCTGGTCTTGGCCACAATGCTGCAGCTCAGTTTCAGGGTCTTGGCAATCTTCTTATAGCCTAGGCCATCTTTATGTAGAGCAACAATTCTTTTTTTCAGATCCTCAGAGAGTTCTTTGCCATGAGGGGCCATATTGAACTTCTAGTGACCAGTATGAGAGAGTGAGAGAGATAAAACTAAATTTAACACACCTGCTCCCCATTCACACCTGAGACATTATAACACTGACGGGTCACATGACACTGGGGAGGGAAAATAGCTATTTGGACCCAATTTCAACATTTTCACTTAGGGGTGTACTCACTTATGTTTCCAGTGGTTTAGACATTAATGGCTGTGTGTTGAGTTATTTTGAGGGGGCAGCAAATTTACACTGTTATACAAGCTGTACACTCACTACTTTACATTGTAGCAAAGTGTCATTTCTTCAGTGTTATCACATGAAAAGATAGAATAAAAAATTTACAAAAATGGGAAAGGTGTACTCCCTTTTTGTGAGATACTTTATATATTTATACACTATAATGTCAAAAGTATTGGGACACCTGCCTTTACACGCACATGAAATTTAATGGCATCGCAGTCTTAGTCCGTAGGGTTCAATATTGAGTTGGCCCACCCTTTGCAGCTATAACAGCATTAGCTCTTCGGGAAAGCTGTCCACAAGGTTTAGGAGTGTCTATGGGAAGGTTTGACCATTCTTCCAGAAGCGCATTTGTAAGGTCAGGCACTGATGTTGGACGAGAAGGCCTGACTCGCAGTCTCTGCTCTAATTCATCCCAAAGGTGTTCTATCGAGTTGAGGTCAGGACTCTGGGCAGGTCAGTCAAGTTCCTCCACCTCAAACTCGCTCATTCATGTCTTTATGGACCTTTCTTTGTGCACTGGTGTGCAGTCATGATGGAAAGGGAAGATCCCCTCCCCAAACTGTTACCACAATGTTAGGAGCATGAAATTGTCCAAAATATCTTGGTATGCTGACGCCTTAAGAGTTCACCTCACTGGAACTAAGGAGCCAAGCCCAACCCCTGTATAACAACCCTACATCATAATCCCCCCTCCACCAAATGATTTGGACTATTGCACAAAGCAAGGTCCATAAAGACATGGATGAGCTGGTTTGGGGTGGATGAACTTGACAGGCCTGCACAGAGTCCTGACCTCAACTCGATAGAACACCTTTGGGATGAATTAGAGCAGAGACTGCGAGCCAGGCTTTGTCGTCCACATCAGTGCCTGACCTCACAAATGCGCTTCTGGAAGAATGGTCAAACCTTCCCATAGACACTCCTAAACCTTGTGGACAGCCTTCCCAGGAGCTGAAGCTGTTATAGCTGCAAAGAGTGGGCCAACTCAATATTGAACCCTACTGACTAAGACTGGGATGCCATTAAATGACATGTGCATGTGAACCCAGGCATCCCAATACTTTTGACAATAGTGTGTGTGTGTGTGTGTGTATATACACACACACACACACACACACACACACACGCACACACGCAGTCAGGTCCCTAAATATTGGGACATCAACACAATTCTAATCTTTTTGTCTCTATACACCACCACAATGGATTTGAAATGAAACAAACAAGATGTGCTTTAAATGCAGACTTTCAGCTTTAATTTGAGGGTATTTACATCCAAATCTGGTGAACGGTGTCAACTACAGGGTTATAAATCCCTGGACTGACGCACACACGCACACACACACACACACACACACACACACATATATGTGTGTGTGTGTGTGTGTGATAACAGTTTTCATAACCCTACGGACCCAAGTGTACGTGTACAGTAAATTACCGTAGGGTCAGAATCAGTCATCCCAAGTTATAACTCAACCGGGTGAGAAACGTCGATATTGTCGAAGTCGAGGACCCTTCCGACAGGTGTTCCAAATCCTCACAGATACCCTTCCAAACTGGTAAGAAGGTCTTCGCGTAAACACTCCAGTCCGTGACTACACCTGCTGTTTCGGACCGAGCGT
>BLSH010129414.1:993432-1035120 GCA_018402905.1 Glandirana rugosa | reverse complement strand
GGGTATTATGAATACTTTTTCAAGGCACTATGTATAAACAGCATCTCACAAAAGTGAGTACACCCCTCACATTTTTGTAAAGATTTTATTATATCTTTTCATGTCACAACACTGAAGAAATGACACTTTGCTACAATGTAAAGTAGTGAGTGTACAGCTTGTATAACAGTGTAAATTTGCTATCCCCTCAAAATAACTCAACACACAGCCATTAACCACTTCAATACCAGACACTTACCACCCTTCCCACCCAGACCAATTTTCAGCTTTCGGCGCTGTTGCATTTTGAATGAGAATTGCGCGGTCGTGCGACGCTGTACCCAAACAAAACCTTTATCATTTTGTTCCCACAAATTGAGCTTTCTTTTGGTGGCTCTACAAATAAAAAAAGACCGAAAATTTTGAAAACAAAAAAGTTTTCTTTGTTTCTGTCACAAAATTTTGTATGTAAGTATATTTTCTCCTTCAGTGACGGGCACTGATGTGGCTACACTGATGGGCACTGATGAGGCTACACTGACGGGCACTGATGAGGCAGTACAGATTGGCACTGATGAGGTGGCACTGATAAGGTGGCACTGATGATGAGGCACATATATGCAGCACTGATGGGCACTGATAGGCAGCACTGATAAGCAGCACTGACGGGCACTGATAGGTGGCACTGATATGCGGCACTGATGGGCACTCATAGGCAACACTGATGGGCACTGATAGGTGGCACTGGGCACTGATGAGCATTTATAGGTGGCACTGATGGGCGCTGATATGTGCCACTGATGGGCACGGGTGGGTGGCACGGATGGGTGGCACTGATAGGTAGCACTGGTGGGCACTGATAGGTGGTACTGGTGGGCACTGGTGCATGGCACTGTATACAGCACTGTTAGGGATGGCACTGGCAGGGCATCACATATGGGAACAGTGCCATCCCTACAGTGCACCGTATACCTCTTACCTGGTGGTCTAGTGTGGGCTCCCCGGTGGTCCCTGGGTGGCCTCCAGATCGTCTCCCAGGTGGTCCTGGGCGGCCTACTCATGGTGTACCTGGGGGGGGCTGCCTGGTGGTCCTGGGCAGGCTCCCTGGTGGTCCAGTGTGGCGATCATGAGGGGGGCTGCACTGATAAATGTTCAGTGCAGGCCCCCTTGTCAGGAGAGCAGCTGATCAGCTCTCTACTATTCAGGTCTGCGGCCTGAGTAGAGGAAAAGCTGATAAACGGCTCCTCCTGTTTACACTGTGACCAGCTGTGATTGGTCACGGCTGATCACATGGTAAAAAGCTTCTGATGGAAGCCTTTTACCTCGATCGGTAATGCGGGGCCCCGCGGTTTATCCTGAGGATGTCAATAGACGCCCAGTCAGGGTAACAAGGCCACCGCCTGGCTGTAATTTGTCAATGGGTCAGGTGGGAAGTGGTTAATGTCTAAACCGCTGGCAACAAAAGTGAGTACACCCCTGAGTGAAAATGTCCAAATTGGGCCCAATTAGTAATTTTCCCTCCCTGGTGTTATGTGATTCCTTAGTGTTACAAGATCTTAATTGTGAATGGGGAGCAGGTGTGTTAAATTTGGTGTTATCGCTCTCACTCTCTCATACTGGTCACTGGAAGTTCAACATGGCACTTCATGGCAAAGCACTTTCTGAGGATCTGAAAAAAAGAATTGTTGCTCTACATAAAGATGGCCTAGGCTATAAGAAGACTGCTAAGACCCTGAAACTGAGCTGCAGCACGGTGGCCAGGACCATACAGCTGTTTAACAGGCCGGGTTCCACTCAGAATAGGCCTAGCCATGGTCGACCAAAGGAGTTGAGTGCACGTGCTCAGCGTCACATCCAGAGATTGTCTTTGGGAAATAAATGTGTGAATGCTGCCAGCATTGCTGCAAAGGTTGAAGGGGTGGGGGGGGGGGGGGTCAGTCTGTCAGTGCTCAAACCAAACACAGCACACTGCATCAAATTGGTCTGCATGGCTGTCGTCCCAGAAGGAAGCCTCTTCTAAAGATAATGCACAAGAAAGCCTGCAAACAGTTTGCTGAATACAAGCAGACTAAGGACATGGATTATTGAAACCATGTCCTGTGCTCTAATGAGACCAAGATAAACTTATTTGGTTCAGATGGTGTCAAACGTGTGTGGCAGCAACCAGGTGAGGAGTACAAAGACAAATGTGTGTTGCCTACAGTCAAGCATGGTGCTGGGAGGGTCATGGTCTGGGGCTGCATGAGTGCTGCCGGCACTGGGGAGCTACAGCTCACTGAGGGAACCATGAATGCCAACATGGACTGTGACATACTGAAGCAGAGCATGATCCCCTCCCTTCAGAGACTGGGCCGCAGGGCAGTATTCCAACATAACGACCCCAAACACACCTCCAAGGTGACCACTCTCTTGCTAAAGAAGCTGAGGGTAAATGTGATGGACTGGCCAAGCATGTCTCCAGACCTAGACCATATTGAGCATCTGCAGGGTATCCTCAAACAGAAAGTGGAGGAGCACAACGCCTCTAACCTCCCCCAGCTCCGTGATGTCATCATGGAGGAGTGGAAGAGGACTCCAATGGCAACCTGTGAAGCTCTGGTGAATTCCACACCCAAGAGGGTTAAGGCAGTGCTGGAAAATAATGGTGACCACACAAAATATTGACACTTTGGCCCCAGTTTGGACATTTTCACTTAGGGATGTAATCATGTTTGTTGCCAGCGGTTTAGACATTAATGGCTGTGTGTTGAGTTATTTTGAGGGGACAGCAAATTTACACTGTTATACAAGTTGTACACTCACTACTTTACATTGTAGCAAAGTGTCATTTCTTCAGTGTTGTCACATGAAAAGATATAATAAAATATTTACAAAAATGTGAGGGGTGTACTCACTTTTGCGAGATACTGTATATATTAGACACGTACGGTTAGTTTTGTTCCGAATTAAAATTCGGACGAATTTTCGTTTTTTGGAAATTCGGGTGTATCCGTATTCCCGAATTTCAATAATACCGAATTTAAACATATCCGGAATAACTAAAAAAATTTGGACGAAATCCGAATTCTAATAATTTTCAAATCGTTTTCGAATACTTTTCGAATTTGAATAGTTTTCAAATTCGAAAAGTTTTCAAATTCGAATAGATTTCAAATTCGAATTAGAACAATACTCGAGTTTAAATTGTTTTTTCAATTTCCAAAGAGAACAAAATAGAATAGAAAACAAAGGAATAGAACAGAAAACAGCAATAGACTAGAAAAGAATATAACAGAAAACAAAAGAATAGAATACAACAGAGTTCCACTCCACCACATTATATTCTTTAATTTTCTGTTATATTCCCCTCTATTGTATTCTATCTTTTTTTCATTCTACTCCTCCACTTTCCACTCCACCCCATTCTCCTTGGAATTTGGTAAAACTGTTCATATTTTAAAACGATTGGGATTTGAAAACGATTCAGATTTGAAAACTTTTCGAATTAGAATTGATATGAAAACAAATAAACGAAATCCGAAAACGAATTAAACGAATGAAACCAATCTAACTAAACAAATTTAAGTAAATAATGGATCGAAACAAAACTAAACAATTTTTTTCGCTCTGCACATGTCTATGTATATATATATATATATCTCAACACATTGTTTTAGCCTGCCTCTGGAAGAATGTTCCAGAAATCGTGTTGGAGGATCAGTACTTGGGCTATGACTATTTGACCCTAGCCGATTCCTGGTTGGCTGACCCAGAAGATGTGGCTTGGGAGATGTTTAACCTCTTCAGCCCCGGAAGGATTTCCCCCTTTAGGACCAGAGCCCTTTTTGAGATTCGGCACTGCGTCGCTTTAACTGAAAATTGCGCGGCCGTGCGGCGTTGTACCCAAACAAAAATCCTTTTTTTTTCCACAAATAGAGCTTTCTTTTGGTGATATTTGATCACCGCTGCATCATTTCTGATTGCCGCTATAAACTAAAGAAGAGCGACAATTTTGCAAAAAAACCCACATTTCTTACTTTTTGCTAAAATACAAATCCAAAAAAATATATATAATATATTCTTCCTCATATTTGTGATAAAAAAAATCGCAATCGGCATTTATTGATTGGTTTGCGCAAAAGTGGTTGCGTTTACGGATGATGAGAATTAATTTCTGGGGTTTTTATTTATTTTTTTATTTTTTACTAGTAATGGCGGCGATCTGCGATTTTTAGCGGTACTGTGATATTTCAGCGGACATGTCGGACCATTTTGACACTTTTTTGGGACCATTGGCATTTATACAGCGATCAGTGCTATAAAAATGCACTGATTACTGTGTAAATGCCATTGGCAGTGAAGGGGTTAACCTGCAGGGGGCGCTCTAAGGGTTAACTGTGTTCCCTGGGCGTGTTCTAACTGTATTTGGGCTGCCCTAGCTGGGGAAGGGAAGCGGTCACAGCTTCCATGTAGAGGAAGGCTGTGATCACAGCCCTTCCCCCTCTCACAGAACGGAGGTCCGTGTTTACTTACACGGACCTCCGTTCTTTCACTCCGGGGGGGGGGGGGGGCATCGCGGGTGGCCGGCGGAGATCGAATCCGCCGCACCCGCTCCCTGGCCCTCCCCGGACACAGTGAGCGCGCGGGTGCGCCTCCGGCGGCGCGCGCGCTTACTGGGCGCAATCTCGCAGCCGCCGTCATATGACGGCAATTTGCGCAGGAGCGCCACACTGTCGCCGTCAATTGCCGATCAGTGGTCGGCAAGCGGTTAATGTTTGGGAGGATCTAATTAGAGGTCTCTTCCCCTGGTGTTTTCTCCCTGGGAGGGGGTGCATGCATGTGGTTTTTTCAGAGATGTTACTGCTGCTGGGTCTCAGCAGGTGTTATGGGTGACAACCCGATGGAAGCTGGAGTTTAGGAAACTTTCTTAAATCTTGCTCAGCAGGAGAGTTTCACTGCTCACTAACAAAGAGGCGCCAAAAGTTGTTGCAAGGCTTGCAACTGCTTGCATAGGGTCTGATATTGACTATCTGTACCCTCTTTCTTCAGCATCATTTCTGAAGCTGCTACTAAAGGGCCGAATACTGCTGAAACAGGATTTTTTAGGAAAGCTGTCCTCCAAGATTTATGTGCCTTTGGGTATCCTGCAAAAAAACCTGCCTCCCTGAATTTGTAAAAGATCTGTAATTAATCATCAAAAGACACCTCTAGTCTGAGACCGAACTTGTCGGTGTGATTCTGGGACTGAAAATTGGGCGGGCAGCCCCTGAGCAGGTAAGGTAGACCCAATTTATTCCCAGCCGTCCCTCCGGAGATTACACATTTCTACAGACAATTTTAAGGGGGCCTAGGAAATAAAGTAGGCAGTTTGGGCAGTAAAAAGGTAAGGAGTAGAAGGAGCATTGTGAAGTTATTGCGTACATTTAAAGTGGTGACTTTGAGGGGCAGCATTTATCCTTGTGAACAAAAGTAGGAGCTTGAGCAACATTTTAACCACTTCAGCCTTGGAAGGATTTACCCCCTTCCTGACCAGAGCACTTTTTGCGATTCGGCACTGCGTCGCTTTAACTGACAATTGCGCGGATGTGCGACGATGTACCCAAATGAAATTGGCGTCCTTTTCTTCCCACAAATAGAGCTTTCTTTTGGTGGTATTTTATCACCTCTGCGTTTTTTTATTTTTTGCGCTATAAACAAAAAAAGAGCAATAATTTTGGAAAAAAAACAATATTTTTTACTTTTTGCTATAATACATATCCCAAAAAAAAATATAAAAAAACAAATTTATTTGGCCGATATATATTATTCTGCATATTCGTGGTAAAAAAAATCGCAATCAGTGTATATTGATTGGTTTGTGCAAAAGTTGCCTAGTTTACAAACCATAAGAATTCATGGCGTTTTTATTTTTTTACTGGTAATGTTGGCGATCTGCGATTTTTGCCGGGACTGCAATATTGCGGCGGACATGTCAGACATTTATAACACTTTTTTTGGGACCACTTACATTTATACAGCGATCAGATCTAAAAATAGCCACTGATTACTGTATAAAGGTCACTGGCAGGGAAGGGGTTAACCTGCAGGAGGCAATCAAGGGGTTAACTGTGTTCCCTAGGAGTGTTCTAACTGTGTGGGGGCTGGGGCATTACTAGGGTTGCCACATCATCCCTTTAATCCAGGACACACAGGATCTGTGGCTGATTAATGTGGTAATTAAACTCACTTGGTGCCTTACCTGCATTAAATTAGCCTCAGAACCTGTGTAATTCATATGTGTCCTGAATTAAAGGCATGATGTGGCAACCCTAGGCATGACAGATCTAACTATTGCTGATCACAGGGCTCAGTAGATCTCTGATACCGCCTGTCAGAATGGGGAACCACTGTGTTTACATCGGTGGTTCCCCTTTCTCCCTCTCTAGAAGGCGATCGCTGGTGGACTTAGAGTCCGCCAGACCCGCAGCCACACTCACGCTGAGTGCGGAGGGCACGAGAGCGTGGCGGCAGCAACTGCGGCTGCGCAGATGGCCGTTTATAGACGGCGATCTGTGCAGTGGAGCCAACTTGCCGTCGTCTTTCTGCGCGAGGCGGTTGGCAAGTGGTTAACAATATACTAAACATAAATTTAAATCTTGATGAACATTTCTTTATAAATATGTAAATACAACAAATATTGGACGCAATACATTTTCTAATTGATTTTGGGGTCTTGGTCTTCAAAGGGTTGAGGATCGCTGGATTAGAAGCCATTGCTCTCTGCAACAAGCAGAATATGCTCAATATAAATCCGTACCTCATTTGCATAGATCCAGCAAGGTTTTTTAAATCTCTTCTGGAGAAGAGAGAGGCTTACAAAACATCCATGCTTTGCCTGATTACACAATGCACAAGATGCTGTTTAGTTGACACAGAACTACATACAGTACTAACAGATTCTCTTTAAGAACTATGGCTATAGGCAATGAAAATAATTCCAGGCTTAGAAACAGCATTTTGCTTCCTAGTAAACCTGAATTAGGCATCTCGCAGGAGCATTTCACAGTCAAAAACAGCTGCAGCAAACCCCCATTTCATTCCCCAGCCAGCTAATCAGCGGTGCATGTCTGTTGCACACACCACATATTTTGAGTAGATACTGGCTCTCAGAGCAATAAGTCATATCACAGTTTGAAGTAATTTTCAATGCATTTGCAGGAGAGGTGATTCAATCTGATAGAAAAACTAGACAGTTGTAAACGCACCAGCAAAATATGACATGTTAATACAGCCTTGGGTGGCCATAGATAGAAAAATACATGGAAATGATGGGCAGCAAGAAATTTGAACATGTTCAAATGAATCGTGCACCATGAAAACCTTATGTAACCTTTTCAACTGGTCGGTGGGAATATGCGGCACTTATGCAGTTAAACTATTATCCCTTTTGGTCCATAGAAGATGAAACTGACAGTTATTGGTGACTTAAAATACTGTATATAGAAATGCTGGGCCTTCCAACCTTGACTTTCACTACTTCAAGCTGCGCACATGCTGACATACAAGTAATGTGCCCTACAATATTTTATACATGTGGGCATCGCTGTGCACGTTTATAGCTCTTGGATGGTGGTGGAGACGAGTCCGCCATGACATTTTAGGCTGGGTTCACACTATGCGCCGCGTAGGGTTGCCACATCATCCCTTTAATCCAGGACACATACTAATTACACAGGTTCTGTGGCTGATTAAGGTGGTAATTAAACTCAATTGGTGCCTTATCTGCATTAAATCAGCCTCAGAACCTGTGTAATTCATATGTGTCCTGAATTAAAGGGATGATGTGGCAACCCTAGTGCCACGTGAGGCACAGCAGGGGGGTCTGGTATGTCTCAGTACACCATTTCAGGTCCGACTTGAAATGGAGCCAAAGACACACAGGACCCCTGCGCAATCCACTCCGCAGCCACCACCCAGATGTGTGAACCGGCTCCATTGAGAACCAGGCACACTCTCCTGTCATGCAAATTGGATGCAGGGAAACTAGTGTGAACCCAGTCTTAAAGTGGTTCTAAAGGCAGAAGGTTTTATACCTTAATGCATTTTATGCATTAAGGCAAAAAACCTGAGTGCAGCTCCCCCCCCCCAGCCCCCCTTACACTTACCTGAGCCCCATCTCAATCCAGTGATGTGCATGAGAACAGCGGCTCTCCCAGATCTCTCTCTTCTTATTGGCTCACACAGCAGCAGGAGCCATTGGCTCCCGCAGCTGTCAATCACAGCCAGTGAGCCAATGAGGAGAGAGTGGGGACCACGCTCTGTGTGTGCATGAACAATGTCCAGTCACAGGATTGTGACTCGGTAGGCTTACTATTGGGGGCTCTCAGCAGGGAGAAGGAGCCAGGACAAGGTCAGGAGACCCAAAAAGAAAAGGATCTGGGCTGCTCTGTGCCGTATAAGACGCACTTTTTCTTCCCCAAAACTGGGGGGGAAAAGTTGGTGCGTCTTATACGACGAATAGACAGTTTGCCTCCGCGGAGCGCAATGCCGCCGCGGCCTTAGGAAAGGCTGCGGCTTTGGCCTAGCTCCGGAGCGGTCGGCCATCTTGGTACACCCGACAGCGGCGGCGGATCCTACAAGAGCGCGCTTCTGCAACAGTGAGTATTATTACTATGTTGGGGGCAATTTACTGGCTATTATTACTAATGTGGGGGCAATGTTACTGGCTATTATTACTAATGTGGGGGCAATGTTACTGGCTAGTATTACTAATGTGGGAGTAATGTTACTGGCTATTATTACTAATGTGGGGGCAATGTTACTGGCTATTATTACTAATATGGGAGTAATGTTACTGGCTATTATTACTAATGTGGGGGCAATGTTACTGGCTATTATTACTAGTGTGGGGGCAATGTTACTGGCTATTATTATTAGTGTGGGGGCAATGTTGCACTGGAACAGTGATGGTGATGACGAGTGGGGGGCAATGGTGGACATTACAGTGATGAGTGGGGGCAATGGTGGACATTACGTGATGAAAATATTTTGCTACAGTATTTGGTTCAGAATTATTTTTTTCTAGATTTTCCTCCTTTAAAATTGGGTGCGTCTTATATTCCGGAGCGTCTTATACGGCGAAAAATACGGTAAGTATCACTTTAAATATGGGAGTCTTGTTTCCACTAAGCCCTGTTGCTTGTCTTAGTAGGGTCATGACTGGTGAAGATATCTATACAACTGCTTCAAACATTTAGAGAAAATGAATTAAATCATTCTGCTCATAGAAGGCAGGTGCAACTGCTGATAAATGACCCAGAAAAAGATTTCTCCATTTAGAATTGGCCTAGCTACTATACTTGGATATATGGCAAAATGTAGTTAACATAACAGAACATGTCTACTTGAATGTGACCAACTACTACTTGCTGCATCATGACCTGGATGAATTAGAACAGTCATTCTCACCACAAAACCCTAGTTGAGAATGGACAAAAAGATTTGTCCACTTAGAACTCAGTAAGCTACTTGGACAAGTGGCAAATTTTTTTCAACATTACATTAAGAGTATCTAACTACTACTAGCTATATCATGACCTGGCTAAATGAGAACAGCTATTCTCAACTAGGGTTCAGTGGAACCCAAGGGTTCTTCAAGAAGTTGCTAAGGGGTCCAATGCCACTTGGTAGAGCCAGCAAGATGACACCATCTTTTTATTTGTCTGGAAGGGAGACATTCTGACCACCAGTGAAAGGCCCCTTTCACACAGGGCAGATGCTGGCAGTAGATGACCTCTCCGCTGATCCCCAAGAAGCAGGCAGATGAGAGGTCCGTATCCGCTCCGCTGATACAGAGCGGACACAGCACGTTGTTCTCTATGGGGCGGTCGGATGGAAATGCACAGGCGCTCACCTGACTGTCATCCGATTCGCCATCTGTTTTTAGCGGACCGGATCAGATGCGGGGGGGTGTCAGCGGACATATGTCACTCCATAGAGAAGAATGGAGGTTCCGATTGGGTCCACCTGAAAAAATGAACAGATGGGCACGATCGGAACGTCCTTGTGAAAGGGGCCTAAGAGGGGGGTATTCTTCCCTGATCATTGTAAAGAGCATTTTTCCCACTGAAGTGCAATGACTTAATTTCAAAGATTCCTCTGGGGTAAAAGAGTTGAATTGACAAAGGTTGAATTTGAACCTTCATAGACAGATTATCTAACATTGATTGCAAGGTTTTCCCTCAAATAGTCCAGGGCCAATCCGAGCTGAAGGATACTGACAGATCCAACAAGTGACAGCTGTTAAGAAATTCCTTGATTAGAGACAGCTAACAAGAGTTGACTTGAAACAGACAAAAGGGTGAGCCAGAAATTGTCCCAATACAAAATCCCTAGCCACACTTAATTAAAAGGGGTGCCATGTGCTTGCAATCCCATGGGGTCCCATCATGATTCTTGTAACTCTAACAAGATTCCAGTGAGAATACACATCATTCTTGTATTTTGACAATATTTCATTAGCCCAGATTACATCTTGATTGGTCCATACCATATGTGCCATACCTGTGGGTTTCCCCTAGAAGCTGGAAATAGGCACTGCTAGCTAACAGGTCCCATGCCAAGTGGCTGCCCTGCTGTTTAGTGAATACATGGGGTCATTTGCTTGGCATGGGTATTATTCATAGAATGCTTTGCATTTTCTCAATGAATGCAGAGTAGGGATGGGCCGAACACCTCCCGGTTTGGTTTGCACTAGAACACTGCAAACAGGCAAAAAATTTTTTCTCCATATACAGGAAGCCTGTGATCACCCTCTAACAGAACGGAGATCCGTGTTTACTTACACAGACCTCCGTTCTTTCACTGTGGGGGGGCATCGCGGGTAGCCAGCGGTGATCGAGTCCGCCCTGCCCCCCCAAACTCAGTGAGTGCGCGAGCCGCCGTCATATGATAGGTTTGCGATATCGAGCCACTTTGTTGCCGTCAGACGCCAGTCAGCGGTCAGCAAGTGGTTAAATATCGTGCTTTGGGGGTCCCTTTAGTCTGCCTGTAAAGTGGAACATCGGTGTGATGTTTAGAACAGTGCCGCAGCAAAATTATATTTCTAAAGGAAAAAAGTAATTTAAACTTGCTCGCGGCTGTAATGTATTGTCAGCTCCCAGCAATAATGATAAAAAAATCAAGGAAAAAACAGCATAGGCCCCCAGTCCATACCAAGCCCTTCAGGTCTGGTATGGATTTTAAGGGGAACTCCGCGCCAAAATTAAAAAAAATGTATGTGGGTGCCCCCCCAAAATCCATACCAGACCCTTATACGAGCATGCAGCTTGGCCGGGCATGATGGGGGCCCCTTGTCCCTATGTTGATGGGGACAAGGGCCTCTTCCTGACATCCCTGGGCTGAGGTTGTCGGGGTCTGTGGGCTGGGGGAGGCTTATCGGAATCTGGAAGTCCCTTTTAACAAGGGGGCCCCCAGATCCCGACCCCCATGTGAGTAGGTATCGGGTACATTGTATCCCTACCCATTCACCAAAAGAGCTGTGAAATGTAAAAAAAAAAAAACAAGCTGGTTTTTGACAAGTCCTTTATTTTAAAAAATAAGGGACATGCCCTAGGGGACATGTATCAATGCAAAAAAAAGTTTTTAAATCAATAGTTTTTTTAAGAGCAGTGATTTTAATAATGCTTAATGTGAAACAATAAAAATGAAATATTCCTTTAAATATCATGCCTGGGGGGGTCCCTTAGTCTGCCTGTAAAAGGGCACCTCTGTGATGTTTAGAACATAGCCAGAGCAAAATTACATTTTCAAAGAAAAAATTGTCATTTATTATAGTGGCTGTAATGTATTGCCTGTTCCCGGCAATATACATAAAAATCACCGAAAAATTTGCGTGGGGTCCTCCCCCAGTCCAAACCAGGCTCTTCGGGTCTGGTTTGGATTGTAAGGGGAACCCCACGCCAAAATGTAAAAAACAATTGGTGTGGGGTCCCCTCTAAAATCCAAACCAGACCCTTATCAGAGCATGCAACCTGGCTGGCCAGGATGGGGGGGGTGGGGGGGTGAGGCGTGCACCAGGCTACATGCCCTCAACATGGGAAGTATGGGTGCTTTGGGGCAGAGGGGCTCTGTGCCCCCCACTCCAAAGCACCTTGTCCCCATGTTAATGGGGACAAGAGCCTCTTCCCCACAACCCTGGGCTGTGGTTGTGGGGGTGTGCAGCCAGGTGGTTTATCGGAATCTGGGGCCCCCAGATCCCGACCCCCCCCCCCCCGTGTGAAATAGTATTGGGTACATCGTACTCCTCCTAATTCACCAAAAGTGTCAAAAAAAGAAAAAACCACAGGAGACAATTAGGGACTTTATTAACCACTTCACCCCCGGAAGGATTTCCCACGTTAGGACCAGAGCACTTTTTGCGATTCGGCCCTGCGTCACTTTAACTGACAATTACACGGTCGTGCGACATTGTACCCAAACTAAATTTGCGTCCTTTTTTCCCCACAAATAGAGCATTCTTTTGGTGGTATTTGATCACTTCTACATAATTTCTGATCACCGCTATAAACAAAAAAAGAGCGATATTTCTTACTTTTTGCTAAAATACATATCCAAAAAGTATATAAAAAAACATTTTTTTTCATCGGTTTTGGCCGATTTATATTTTTCCTCATATTTTTGGTAAAAAAAATCGCAATCAGCGTTCATTGATTGGTTTGCACAAAACTTGCCGCGTTTACGAATGAGAATTCATTTATGGGGTTTTTATTTTGTTAAAATATTTTACTAGTCATGGCGGCGATCTGCGATTTTTAGCAGTACTGCGATATTGCGGCGGACATGTCGGACCATTTTGACACGTTTTTGGGACCATTGGCATTTATACGGAAAATGCATTGATTACTGTGTAAATGCTATTGGCAGACGGTAGTGAATGGGTTAACCTGGAGGGGGCACTATAAGGGTTAACTGTGTTCCCTCAGTGTGTTCCAACTGTATGGGGGCTGGGCTTGCAGGAGAAGGGGAGTGATCATGGCTCCCATATGCAGAGATTCGTGTTTAATTATACGGACCTCCGGGGGGGGGGTGATCGCGGGTAGCCGGCGGAGATCGAGTCCACCCTACCCGCTCTCTGGCCCCCCTGGAACACAAAGTGCGCAAGCGGGCCTCCGGCGGTGTGCGCTCACAGTATTCGTTCTCGCGGCCGCCGTCATGTGACAGCGTTTCGCGATAACAAACTATGTTGCCACCGCCATGCCACAGTGGGCGGTCGGCAACTGGTTAAAAAATAAAATATCAGTGTTCCCCATTGTAATCCATCGTCAATCACGGCGAGCGACGGACCCGAAACAAATAAAACCCCAACAGCTCCTCCTTCATAGGAGGGCTCCCTCCGACTGAACTCTCTTTGGTTTGACGATTTATTTATAATGAAGGGTGGGGCCACCCAGTGGCGTAATTGAGCGACCCGTTCCTCTGACGTCACATGATGTCAGAAGGGGGCGGGGTCACCTTATGT
Source organism: Glandirana rugosa (assembly GCA_018402905.1). NCBI lineage: Eukaryota > Metazoa > Chordata > Amphibia > Anura > Ranidae > Glandirana > Glandirana rugosa. Next base: position 1,021,664 of record BLSH010129414.1, on the reverse strand, counting down.
CACTCGGTGGCCCCGCCCTGCACTATAAATAAAACGTCAAAACAAAGCCAGCGCAGACGGCTGCAGCCCTCCTATGGAGAAGGAGCATGTGCGCACAATGCTCCACGGCGGCAAAGTCGCTGCGTACGCCCCATAATCTAAATTCGACGAACGGGCGAACCGTGGGCCTATCTCTACTATTATAGCCTTGATACCTGCTGGGTATGCCCACTACTGAGAGCAGTATTGCATATTTTAACCACTTCAATATTGGGCACTTTTAACCCCTTCCTGCCCAGGCCAATTTTCCGTTTTTAGCGCTGTCACACTTTGGATGACAATTGTGCGGTCATACAACACTGTACCCATATGATTTTTTTTTTTATTTCTTTCACACAAATAGAGCTTTCTTTTTATGTATTTAATCACTGCTGGGTTTTTTTTACTTTTAGCTTGAAAAAAAAAAAGGACTGAAAATTTTGAAAAACAAAGGTTTTTCTTAGTTTCTGTCAGTAAATTTTGTAATTAACCACTTACCAACCAGGGCCCTTTTTTACATTTGTTGGTTACAAGTTAAAAACATTTTTTTTTTGCTAGAAAATTACTTAGAACCCCCAAACAAATAAAATGGCGATCGTTGCAATACTTTTTGTCACACAGTATTTGTGCAGCGGTCTTTCAAGCGCGATTTTTTTGGAAAAATTTTACTTTTTTGAGTTAAAAAATAAGACAGCAGTAAAGTTAGCCCAATTTTTTTGTATATTGTGAAAGAGGATGTTACACTGAGTAAATAGATACCATACATGTTACGGTTGAAAATTGCGCGCACTCGCGGAATGGCGACAAAGTCCGGTACTTAAAAATCTCCATAGGCGACGCTTTAAAAAATTTTAATGGTTACCAGGTTAGAGGTGCAGAGGAGGTCTTTTCCTAGAATTATTACTCACACTCTGGCGATCGTGGCGATACCTCACATGCGTGGTTTGAACACCATTTTCATGTGCGGGCGTCACTTACATATGCGTTTTCTTTGCTGCGTGAGCTCGCGGGGACGGTGGCGCTTTAATTTTTTTTTTTTAATTTTATTTATTTATTTTTAACACTGCTCCTTTAAAAAAAAATCCTATCACTTTTATTGCTATCACAAGGAATGTAAACATCCCTTGTGATAGTAATATATGGTGACAGGTACTCTTTATGGAGGGCTGGGGGGTCTAAAAGACCCCCCATACCTCCTTTGCACTTCACAGTATTCAGATCGCCAAAAACTGCATTTCTGAATACTGTCATTTTTTTAAAACTGGCTCCGTTAGCCACTGAGTAAACCAGAAGTGACGTTACGTCGCTTTCCGGAATTTGCCGAAGGAGACCCGATCGGAGCCGATTCCGGCTTCTATGAGGTCTCCTCTGAGCCGGCGGATGCGCCATATTGTAGCTCCGGTCTCCCGGTGGGATGTGAGGCCGGAGAAGAGCGGTGGAAGGCAGTGTGAAGGGGATGTCTCCTCCCGCCCCTGGGGATAACGATCGAGCGGCTCCCGAACTGGAACGGTCGTTATCTCCGGATAGCCGGCTGTCCGCACTAAAAAACGGTACTGGGATATAGCCTGCAGCTGCAGGCTATATCCCGGTATAGCTACTCAAAAGTAGCCTCCACCTAAGTAATTTTTCTCCCTCACTGATGTGTACTGATGAGGCAGCGACACTAATGGGCAATGATAGGCTTCACTGATGGGCACTGATGAGGAGGCACTTATGGGCACTGATGAGGTGGCACTAAAGGGCACTGATCAGGTGGCACTGATGAGGAGGCACTAATATGCCGCACTGATAGGTGGCACTGGTGGGCAGCAATGATGTGCAGACACTGATGGGCGGCACTGAGGAGCAGGCACTGGTGGGCACTGAAAGGCAGCACTGACTGGAATCACTGGTGGGCACTAATTGGCGTCACTAATGGGTGCTTATTGGTGTCACTGATGAGCACTGATTGGAGTCACTGATGGGCACTGCTGGGGCTGCACTGATGGAAAAAAAAAAGACCAAATATTTTGAAAAAAGTTTTTCTGTCGGTAAATTTTGTAAATAAGTAATTTTTCTCCTTCACTGATGTGTGCTGATGAGGCGGCACTGATGGGCACTGATAGGCTGCACTGATGGGCACTGATAAGGTGGCACTGAAAGGCACTGATTAGGTGTCACTGATGAGGAGGCACTAATATGCTGCACTGATTGGGCACTAATAGGTGTCACTGATATGCGGCACTGATGGGTGACACTGATGGGCAATGATAGATGACACGGATAGGCGGCACTGATGGGTGGCACTGATGAGCACTGAAAGGCAGCACTGACTGGCATCACTGATGGGCACTGATTGGTGTCACTGATGGGCACTGATTCATGTCACTGATGGGCCCTGATTCATGTCACTGATGGGCACTGCTGGGGCTGCACTGATAATCAGGGCACTGATGATCAGTGCCCTAATTACCTGTACAGTCTCCCCTGAGAGAAGATGATGCTAATCGGCTCTCATTGCCTCACACTCTGTCAATGTGAGGTGAGCATATAAACAGCACTTCCGTGTTTACGTGTGATCGGCTCTTTACCAAGATCGGAATCGCGATGTGCCCTAGGGACATGGCGGGACCGCTATCGCTGTGCTGCGTGCCCCCACAGGCATGCGAGAGTGGTGACACTGGGCAACGTCATATGACATCGCCCCAGAATGAGAGGTGGTTAAAGGACAACCAGTGTTATGTTCAGTAAGCAGCAGGGCAGCCACTCAGCACAGGACCCAGAAGCTAACGGCAATCACTGTATTAATGTGCCTTCTACAGGAATTTCCAGCTTCCACGGAGACCCCACAGGTATGGTATATGCATTTTTACATTGGTCCAGGCTGTAACTATACAAAAATATCCATAACCTTCCATAGGTAGGTGCTTAGAGAGAGATTTTTGTGTTACGTGAGGTAAATTTGGTCAGGCCTGACTGGAAGTCTGATTCTTTTGATTCTGGGTTGGGGAGTGGCCTAGGGAGTGACTGGTGACTGCAGGTGGTGATGCCCCTTGGTAACCCCTCCTTTCTGGTTCAGAAAGTTCCGGAGGAAAGGATGGGGAAAAGGAGGTGAAGAGCTCTGACCAATTTCCAACCTGGATTGGTTGGGGAACACCCAGTTGGGAGGTGAGTTTGGGTGTAAGAGCTGGAAATGGAATAGTGTGGAGGCTGTCGAGGCCTAGAGGGAGCTCCCAGTCTGGGGGGGGGGTGACCTCGGCCTGGGAGAGCTTGGGTGCAGCCAGGAGGAGAGAGTGAGATCCTGGAGGAGAGGCACAAGGCAGAGTGGGAAAAGACAGCAGGAGAGAGCACTGTCGGAGAGATCTTAAGGAGAGTAACTACAAGTGACAGGTGTCTGTGAGTGATGCACACCCTGGGAAGCTGGAGGAGGCATTCCGGAGCAGATTGGGGTGAGAGACAGTCTGGGAAGGATGCAAGAGCCAGTTTTGGCCTATGGTGGCAGTGGAGGAGGCCGTTGCAGCTGGAAGGGCTGGTGGGGCCTGGAAGAGGATGGGCTGGGAGCAGTAGTCCATCAGACTAGCTAGCACATATGTACTTTGCTACACTTAAGGGGCCCAGGGTCCCTGCCTGTAATGGGCGGTCCGGAGGTCATGCTAAAACTACAGTAGGCCTCACCATGTGGGTAGTTGTGCAGCAAGTGTTTGTGCTGGAGAGAGGAACAAGGAGTAACCGGGCAGTAAGTGTTAGTGCTGGAGTGAAGAAGGAGAAGTGTATATACTGTAATGTATATAGTGGTCCCATTGAAGAACTGTTGATCCATGGGCATCCCATAATCATCCCTACCCTATCCAAGTTCAATCCAATAATAAAAACACAAAAACCAAGTACCAGCCTGTTCTGTGACTCTGGATGTGAGGAAGAAGCTTGACTGAGGGCAGTGTGATCAGGTGAACCACAACATTCAGCAACCCCCAAGGGAGCAATGGCTACACCGGAATTCAGCTTGGAGCGAAAAAACCAGTTCAAAACATGACCCATGCTCTTACTGAAGTGCCTCAACGCCTCCCGCTGGTGAAAGGTTGTGCGGACTGAGCCCCCACACTACGAAGGCTGTCAGTTTACCCAGGACTTATCATAAGGAAATTCTGTCTGGCAGCATTAGCCCACACACTGTGTATATTACACCGAAACATAGAGAATGGTTATTCATTTCACACTTGTCAGGCAGAAATCACAGGAGCTTTCCAGCTGGTGGCAGATAGAAGTAACACAGTAATTGGAAGCTATGAAGGGATTGCACACAGAGGTCAATATGCTGGTCTTTAGTATGTAATCTTGTGGGTTCATTTCCTGTCAGAGCCATTTACAGAAATTGAAAAAGCCACTTGTTTCTTTTACCTCCTGATTGTTCAGTGATATACGAGAGGTGGTGGGGGGTGGTGGAGTACTTCAGCAGGCACTGAGACCGCAGCGCCACTCTCTACCCGCTAATATTTTCCATTTGACGTGATTAAAGTCATGTTTTGGCAAATACCTAGAAATATTGGATCACATACAGCCAGGGGATGTTAGAATGGGTCCTGCTCTCAAGCACTGCTCCCGTAGGTCTGTCACTGACCTCCCCTCACATACACAAAGCTCCCCGCTCAGAATGTACAATTGGATGGATCCTCCTGCTACCTTAACAAGCAGATTTGCATAAATTCTATTACCTCTGAGAAGCAGCTGGTTCCTTGCGAACAAAGGAGAGATAATTACTTTATTCTAATGGAGCTTTAGCTTACAGAAAAGATCTGGGCCATCAGATGTGCTATTTTGTAATTGTGCAGGCAGGAAAAAAGTGTCTTATATGCCCCGGTATGTACCCAAATATTAAAGGACTCCACTCTAAAACTCTGGTTAAAAAAAAGCACAAAAGTCTGTTGAGGTTTACATGAATAATAAAAGGCCTGGCGAGGAAAAAAAATGAATGTTAAAGTACAGTGGAAAAAAAATAACGCAACTAATATGGGCAACAAGAACAATATAAGAATTTTGTGGAAATAGGAATACGTGTTATTTTGGGGAACTGATTTTAGAATTACTGTCAGGGAAAAAATACAAAATGTGCAAAGTATACAAAATAATAATGCTGCCTTCAGTACCCCATGCCAGTTAGATATAAAAGAATAGACCTATTATTAAAATTCCCATTTTAGCTCTCATTCCTCCGAAACCCTGCCTTCACACCAGCCTGGGAACAACCTAACGCCTTCCAAGCCTGGACAACCCATGGGCTACTTCGTCTCCACGACTTCACTTCTCCTTCCTCCTTTTTCTCCTTTCAAGAACTGAAAGAAAAACACAACATCCCTCAATCAGAGATTTTTCGCTACCTACAGATCAAAAATTTCTATGCGCTCAATATCCTAAACAATGCTCCATACAATAGCCTTTCCTCTTTCGAAAACTTCTGTAGACAAGATCCCCATGCTAAAGGGATCATCTCCACACTATACTCTCAACTCTTGTTCACCACATACCCTGCACTCCCTTCATACACTCAGAAATGGGAAAATGATCTTGGATCCCCCCTTGACAGAGCCCAATGGGCATCAATATGGACCACGATTAAATCCTCCTCCCCTAATACCCGGGTACTAGAAACTAACTACAAAGTCCTAACCAGATGGTACCTTGTTCCATTGAGAATAGCGAAGTACGCCCCCTCATACTCCCCAAACTGCTTCCGAGGTTGTAACGAACCGGGAACCTTTTTTCATACCTGGTGGGCCTGCCCCTTAGCCCGCACCTTTTGGGCCACCATATTTAACATAGCATCACAATTAATTGACTACCCAATAGACCCTGACCCTGCAACAGCCCTCTTACTTTTGAAACCAGACGGCCTCCCACACAAACAATTTTCCCGTTTAATACCCCTCCTAACTGCTGCCAAACAAACCATCGCTAAGTCATGGAAGTCCTCCTCTCTATCGATCCCGGAAGTAAAACACAGAGTAACCACATATATGATTCACGCGAAAATTGACGCCACCGACAAGGACCACCTCCCCAAGTTTGAATTGCTATGGAAACCCTGGATTGACAAATTCCTCCCCCATACCTTTCAGAAAGAAGTACTATGGCCATGGTGAGATTCCCACTCCCCACCACCAACCCGGCCTTCGGCGAGACTGCTCGGGCTGTCCCCAGAGTCCTAAACTATTCCTTCCTTTTCTATTTACCTTCCCTCCCTCCCCCCCCCCCCTCCCGCTCTCCCTTTCTTGTTTCCTCTACAACTCCTCCTCTACTTTCTTCTCTCTTTCCTTTTCTCTAGTTGACTAACCGGTACAATAACACCGATAATATGCTAATTCAGGTACCTCTCTTTGCGATTAATGCAACAGTGGCATCCACCCCCCTTAGTAACTTTCCATTTCGGTAATCTCCTCAGACCCCCACCCTCTGTGACACAGTGAGTCCCCATTAGGGGTGTCTAGAGGGTGGCTGGGTCAACCACGATCATTCCTGCAATTGATACTATCTACCGCCTCCCCCTACATATTCCCCCTGATGTTCACTGTACTCTTTGTAACCCTTTAAAGCCACAATAACATACCAATATGGTGTTTTGTCTAAACATGGTACTTCATTACACCAACACAACCAGTTATGTATGTTCATATGTATTTCTCTTTGAAATTCAAAATAAAAGCTGTTAAAAAAATAAATAAAACAAAGAAAAATTAGCTAAAATTCCCATTTTAGGGTCCGACCATGCCCCTATCACCCTGATCTACGCACTCTGATGCTTCCTCCTCCAGATCCCAATTCTGGAGGCTAAACGAAAACCTCCTACAAACACCAGAAGTCTTAGAAGAAGTGACCAAATAACTAAACTTTTACTTTCAAATGAACTCAACTTTGGAATGCGACCTGGGAGTGGGGTGGGAGGCACACAAACCTGTTATCAGAGGAATATTTATCAAACATGGCGCTAGGATCAAGAGGGAATGGGAAAAACAGTTAGAACTGCTTCTCACTAAGCTTCATGCTGTTGAAGCCTAACATAAACACTGCCCCGTCCCTTCACTAGATATCAAACTTACTTCTCTCCGCACTCAAATTAACGACCTCCTCCGCTATACAGCCATAGCTGCACTGCAAAAATGCCATCAGATCCCTGCTTTATCACCCGAAGTTAGGGACGAACTAGACGCCCCAATAAAGATAGAGGAATTGGAACAGGTGATTAGCTCGACCAAACCGGGTAAAGTTCCAGACCCGGACGGCTTCACTCGTCAATACTAAAAGACCCTAACCCCGATACTTGGTCCTCGGATGGTCGATCTATTCAACAAACTAGGGACAGAAGCGGCCTTCCCCAGAGACACCCTGAGAGCGCATTTATCTGTAATCCCGAAAGACAGAAAGGACCTGACACTGTGTGGTAGCTACAGGCCCATCTCCCTTTTGAATACCAACCTTAAATTATTTACCAAGATTCTGGCGACCTGCTTAGCCCAACACCTACAATCCCTGACCCATTTAGATCAAGTAGGCTTTATCCCCACTAGGGAAGCTAGGGACAACATGACTAAAGTATTAAATCTAATATACACCGCTAACCAGACCCATACACCTAGTGTATTCGTCAGCACAGATGCAGAAAAAGCATTCGACCGTGTCAACTGGAAATTTATGTTTGCAGTCCTCCGTCACATTGGCTTGGGAGAAACCATAATTAAATGGATCGGCCAAATATACTCTGACCCCACCACTCAGGTTAAAGCCAACGGGTTTCTTTCGGACCCCCTCCCCATCACGATCGGGACTAGACAAGGCTGCCGGCTGCCCCCTCTGTTATTTGCCTTATCATTGGAGCCATTTCTTTGCAAGGTTAGATTGAATCCTGACATCCAGGGCATTACTGTCAGTGATACTCAACATAAAGTCTCGGCGTACGCTGATGATCTATCGAACCCCCTCATCTCACTCCCTAAACTCCTTCGGGAATTTGAATCATATGGCTCCCTCTCTAATCTAAGAATTAATTACAGTAAATCCGAGGCAATGGGGGTGGAATTTCCGCCCGTTCTCACGTCATTGCTGAAAGCTAACTTCAATTTTAAATGGACAAACACTGCCTTAAAATATTTAGGTACTTTAGTCCCTCCCAACCTGTCCCGCACCTTTGTACTAAATTTTTCACCCTTACTAACTAGTACTCGAATCTTGCTGAAATCCTGGCACAAAGGCCTCCATTCTTGGTTTGATAGATGTAATCTTATTAAAATGTGCATTTTACCTAAGTTCTGGTACCTGTTCCAAGCACTCCCAATCAAGGTCCCCATACAATACTTCAAACAGGTCCACGCCATATTTATTAGATTTATTTGGGCACACAAGAGACCTCGCTTACCCCGATTTCTTTTGTCCCTCCCCAAACACTATGGTGGATTAGCGATTCCCGACGGGCGTAAATATTATCAGGCAACCCACCTCTGTAGGGTCATCAACTGGAACCGCCATTTTGACTCCAAACTTTGGGCACAACTGGAGCAGGCCCAAACAAATGTGCCCCTTAAGAGAGCTATATGGTGCTACGACAATCTACCATCCCCACTGAAAAATCATCCTCTTGTAGGTATGACTCTCCGAGTGAGCTCACAGGCATGCACGCGACACTCATTATCCAATTCGGAGTCACCAGTACAGGAGATAAATTACAAAATCCTCACCAGATGGTACCTCACCCCCCATGTACTACAGAAATGTTACCCAGCCACGTCGTCCACAATATGCTGGCGGTGCCAGGGAGATAGAGGAACACTGCTCCACATCTTCTGGACGTGTCCGAAGTTGGACCACAGTAAGAGAAATAACCCAAAAGTTTAGGGAGTATAGGGTTCCTGATGATCCGGCCTTCTTTTTATTACATGTTTCCAATATCTCAACTAAATTGTACAAGAAATCAGTTGTATGTCATCTACTGAACGCCGCAAAATCTTGCATCCCACTTCTTTGGAAGAAGCAGTCCTCGCCGACACCTGCGAATTGGCTCTGTAAAGTAGAGGATATCAATAAAATGGAGGACTTAGTTCTTACTGCATGACACCAAGGGGAAACATACTCCAAGACTTGGAGGCTTTGGAATCACTTCATCCTCTCTCCAGAGGGCACTGCTCTCCTTGGCTCATAATACCTCAGATACACTTATATCTCAACACATCATGGCTGTCCTGACCCAACTGGGGTCCAACTCAACCCTTCCCCTCCTCCCCTCATAGGCCCTTCTGCCCCCCCTTACTTTTCTTGCTCTCGTTCTTCTTTCGTACTCCCCACTGTATTTACTAATGTCTTTGTTTTATGGAAAACGGGCAATGGTTAAGGACAACTTGAATTCTGCCTACAATGCACACAATTCCTTATTCTAATTTTTTGTCTATTGGATGTTAAAACGTGGCCGTCAATTTGTTGTGATTACCTAGGAAACACCTTTGATTGATTCCTGTAACTCGCACATTGCTCAAGTTGATAGACCACTGGAAACACAAGTTTTTGGTTTGATGCTCTTAATTCTGTTTACATGATATGCTTGTACTGATCTGTCCCTGCCTGATGTGGGCATTAATAAAACTATAGACAATGAAGTGGAGGCAACCGAGGACTTTGACGGTACGTAATGACTTTACAACATTCTTATAAAAATATAACCTTTATTGAAAATTCCATAAAAACAACCCAATTACTAGGGTAAGGATATACCTAAGAGACATATACACATAATCAATGTCCAAAAATAGAATCTGAAACTGATAGAGACCCTAAATAGTTTGGCCCTGAAGTCAGGGTTACATAATGAGTTGAGCGGACACCTGGATGTTCGGGTTAGGGTTTTCGTGGAAAAGTTCGGGTTCGGGTTCAGTCCAAACTTGACCCCGGACCCAGAACCCCATTGAAATCAATGGGGAGCCGAACTTTTGGGCACAAAAATGGCTGTAAAAAAGTCCTGGAAAGTGCTAGAGGGCTGCAAAAGGAAGAAAAGTGGGGGTAAGAGTAGGACAAGTGCCCTACAAAGAAATGGGGATAGGGAAATAACAATAATCTGTCTCTTACAGCAACAGCGGGAACCTGACCCTATAGAACTAGGAGATGATTTTAGAACAATAATCTGTCCCTTACAGCAACAGCAGGAACCTGACCCTATAGGAGTAGGCGATGATTTTAGAACAATAATCTGTCCCTTACAGCAACAGCAGGAACCTCTCCCTTTAGAACTAGGAGATGATTATAGAACAATAATCTGTCCCTTACAGCACCAGCAGGAACCTCTCCCTATAGCAGTTTGATATGATTTTAGAACTATAATCTGTCCCTTACAACACCAGCAGGAACCTCTCCCTATAGCAGTTTGATATGATTTTAGAACAATAATCTGTCCCTTACAGCAACAGCAGGAACCTGACCCTATAGCAGTAGGAGATGATTTTAGAACAATAATCTGTCCCTTACAGCAACAGCAGGAACCTGACCCTATAGAACTATAAGATGATTTTAGAACAATAATCTGTCCCTTACAGCAACAGTAGGAACCTGACCCTATAGAACTAGGAGATGATTTTAGAACAATAATCTGTCCCTCTAAGCAGTAGACTCTAACTAGTCCAGTCAGATTGTTCTGTAATGCAGGATAAGAAGTTATTAGATCTGCAATCTGTCTCTAAAAGCAGTAGTAGTAGTAATCTCTACCTAGTCCACATGACTAGATGTCATTAGAGATGTTATTAGATCTGCAATCTGTCCCTCACAGCACCAGCAGCATCCTCTCCCTACACTAGCCTCAGAGGATATGACATGCAGCACTACGTTACTCCAGCTCATACAGAGGCTGGGTCACATGATGCACTGGCCAATCACAGCCATGCCATTAGTAGGCATGGCTGTGATGGCTTCTAAGGGAAAACCAGTGAAACACTTGTTGATTGGCTGCCCTGCAGCTATTCAACAAGCGGGAAAAAAATATCAGAACCCAAACTTTTTTTCAAAAGTTCGGGTTCGGGTCCCGAACACCGCAAAGTTCGGTACGAACCCCAACTTTACAGTTCGGGTTCGCTCAACTCTAATAATGAGTTCTTCCAACTTGTAGTTTACCATTTTTCACGGCAAACTGTTTCTTCAGAAAGAACAGTTTCAGTGGTCAACAATTCTAAGAGGAGACAAAAACAATTACATTTACACAGTTAATAAAACTATGTTTGAAAAAAAATCACATTTTAGGGCAGATGTCAGCATTACCAAATCACATCATTATTTAAAAGCTGAACTCTAAGCAGATATAAAAGAGACATGTTATGTTATTGCAGCTCTGTAAATATTAATACATCATTCAATGTACACTATATTGTCAAACGTATTGGGACACCTGCCTTTACACGCACATGAACTTTAATGGCATCCTAGTCTTAGTCTGTAGGGTTCAATATTTAGTTGGCCCACCATTTACAGCTATAACAGCTTCAGCTCTTCCGGGAAGGCTGTCCACAAGGTTTAGGTGTGTCTATGGGAATGTTTGATCATTCCCAGAAGCGCATATGTGAGGTCAGGCATTGATGTTGGATGAGAAGGCCTGGCTTGCAGTCTCCACTCTAAAACATCCCAAAGGTGTTCTATAAGGGTCCTTTCACACCAGCAGAGCCCGTTTTGATGGGCTCTGCTGCTCAGTTGGGATCCATCCGTTGATCCTTGCTGAGCCGGCGGATGACAGGACAGTCTCCTCTATGGAGGATCGGATGGACACGGACCATCTGTCTGTGTTCATCCGATCCGCCAGGCGGATGGAAAATAGGGTTTCCATCCGTCTGTTTTTGGCGGATCGGAGCGGATCGGGTGTCAGCGGATATGTCACTGTAGAGAACAATGGAGTGTCCGTTCGGGTCCGCCTGAAAAACTGACAGGCGGACCCAAACCATCCGCCCAGTTTGAGTATGTCCCCTTCCTGTTCCAATATCACCAGTGCACACACAAGGTCCATAAAGACATGGATGAGTGAGTTTGGGGTGGAGCAACTTGACAGTCCTGACCTCAACCCAATAGAACACCTTTGGGATGAATTAGAGCGGAGACTGTGAGCCAGGCTTTCTCGTCCACATCAGTGCCTGACCTCACAAATGTTCATCTAGAAGAATGGTCAAACATTCCCATAGACACACTCCTAAACCCTCCCAGAAGAGTTGAAGCTGTTATAGCTGCAAAGGGAGGGCCAACTCAATATTGAACCCTACAGACTAAAGCCTCGTACACACAATCAGATTATCGGATGAATTTTTTTTGTTGTTGCATGCTAGTCTCATATCGAAAGTGAAGAGGTTACTTTCATACGAAAATTCTCACACGACAGAATTCAACTTCAGAAGTGATGTCATGTGTTGAATTGTTTTGTATGTATTTTTTCGTTTCCGAGCAATCTTAGTCTTGCTCTTACAATTTTTTTCGGACAAAAACTGTACTAATTAAACGAAAATTGGATGTTGTGTTCATGTACGATAAAAATTTTATAGTCTGCACATACAGTTTTTGGCATCCGAAAATTCATAATCGGCTGTCGAAAGCACCATACTTACGATCCGAAAATCGTCAGGTCGTTCGTCGGATGACCTTTTTTTCTTATCGTGTGTACAGCCTTAAGACTGGGATGCCATTAACCACTTCAGCCCTGGAATGATTTGCTCCCTTAATGACCAGGCCTTTTTTTGCGATACGGCACCGCGTCGCTTTAACTGACAATTGCGCGGTCCTGCGACTCTGTACCCAAACAAAATTAACATCCTTTTTTTCACACAAATAGAGCTTTCTCTTGGTGGCATTTGATCCCCTCTGTGGTTTTTATTTTTTGTGCTATAAACAAAAAAAGCTACAAAATTGAAAAAAAAAAACAATGTTTTTTACTTTTTGCTATAATAGATATCCCAAAAAATATGTAAAAAAACAAATGTCTTCCTCAGTTTAGGCTGATATATATATTCTTCTACATATTTTTGGTAAAAAAAACACAATAAGCTTACATTGATTGGTTTTCGCAAAAGTTATAGCGTCTACAAACTATGGGAATAGATTTATAGCATTTTTATTATTTATTTATTTTTTACTAGTAATGGCGGTGATCTGCGATTTTTATCAAGACTGCAATATTGTGGAGGACTGATTGGACATTTTTGACACTTTTTTGGGACTATTGATATTTATACAGCGATCAGAGCTAAAAATATCCTCTGATTACTGTATAAATGTCATTGGCAGGGAAGGGGTTAACACTAGGGGGCGATCAAGGGGTTAAGTGTTCCCTAGGGAGGTGTTTCTAACTGTGGGGAGAGTGTGGTGACTGGGGGAGGAGAGAGAAAGCTGCTCCTGATCACTGGGAACAACAGATCTCTCCACTTCCCTGTCAGAACGGGGATCTGTTTGTTTACATCAACAGACCCCGTTCTGGCTCTGTGAGGAGCGATCGCGGGGGGCCGGCGGACATAACGCCCGCCGGCCACGCACATCAGCTCCAGAGACGTTCAGCAGGTGCGCGCGCGCCTGCTACAGTCTCTTAAAGCAGTGGTGATTTGCGCAGGAGAGCCGACCTGCCGTCGTCAAACGGATAAAGTTCATGTGCGTGTAAAGGCATGTGTCCCAATACTTTTGACAATTTAGTGTATTTTTGAAGCCTACGTTTAACTAAAATCAAAGACATAAATCATAAATGACACAGGATCTATGAATGAGGAGTGGGTGGTTGATTGACAGCTCTCCCCCTCCATTCATAGATCCTGAGCCATTCATAGAAGTTGCAGTATGGCTTCTATGAATGGTGGATCTGGCAGACAAGATAAGAGCTTGTGACGGCCCATTCATTTTATTAATCCCCACCATACTAGGAGATGGTGGCAGGGATGGGGAGGCAGGACAGAGCAAAGTGTTACTAAGCCCACAACAGTAAAATCAGTCTGTATATGCAGTAAAGCATGCTTGTTATACTCACTGTGGAACCTAAGGGGTTAATCCTGTGCATTATGTAAATGTATGTTTGATCCTCCCCTTCTTCCACAATCCCCAATTTATCTCCTCATAGTACAGAGCCTTGGGGGCACTCTGCACATGCTCAGTTTGGTGTGTATTGCTAGAGAGTTTTTTCTTTCTCTTGGGAGGGCGCATGTGATCATCACAGGGCCAATCAGCACTGTCCAGACAGAGGGTCAGGGGTCCTGCAGCCTTATAGGACAGTCAGAGTAGAATTAACCACTTACGGACTGGCCGCCATCATTGTACGTCGGTGCTTTGACATGGAGTACCGTTGTTATGGTAGCAGATAGCTACCATAACCCCAGTATCGTTTTTTTCAGCGGGCGGTCTGCTTTCAGATAAAAGTGGTCTCTGTGGCGAATTCGCCACAAGATCACTTTTATTGGGGGCGGGAGAGGGCCCCCCTCCCGCCACTTTCTGGTCGTCTCCGCCGCTTACCAGATATGTTGCTAGCAGAGGAGACGATTGGGTCCGCTCGCCTCACTGCCCTGATGCCAAGTTAGGGCAAGATGGCGCCTGCTCGGCTCCATGGCATTAAAGAGCGGAAGCATCGTCAAACGCCACTTCCGCCCAATGCTCTTAAAGGAGACAATTTTTTTCAAGTGACTTTTTTTTTTTTTATTGCATTTTAGTGTAAATATGAGATCTGAGGTCTTTTTGACCCCAGATCTCACATTTAAGAGGTCCTGGCATGCTTTTTTTTCTATTACAAAGAATGTTTACATTCTTTCTAATATTTTTTTTTTTTAAAGGACAGTGTAAAAATAAAAAATAAAAAGTAGAATAAATAAGAAAAAAAAATTTAACCTCCCTGGCTGGATTTCCTGAGTGTGGCTCGGGGTGGAATTTCAGTACCATTAGCCACACTCGGGATCGCATCGCTGGATCCAAGGCAGCATTACTTACCTTGTCCCCTGGATCCAGCGATGTCCCCCGCCGTGTCTGCAGGCTGTGTCCTCCGCCCCAATGCCTCTGTGTGCCGGGCTCCATTCCCTGCAAGCGTCGCGTCGCACGGGGGCGAAGCCAGGCGGGAAATTCAAAAGTGAAACACACAGCAAACATACAGTACACTGTAATCTGTAAGATTACATTACTGTATGAAATCATTTCACATCCCTTTTGTCCCTAGTGCTTTGCCCAGTGCCCTGCATGCACTTTTATATTATATATGCCGTTCTTTCTGCCTGGAAACTTGAGAATGTCCATGGCAACCAAAAAGCGTCCCTTTACGTCAAAAGTGGTTTTTGATCAGCTAGAAAACACCGATGGTAAATAAGAATCATTTGCAGAATTGAGTGATACTGATTTTTGGGGAAATTTATCATCAGACACTGAAAGTGACGACAGCGACAATTCTGCAACTGAGCAAATTTCTGCGTTTTTGGTTTGATTACATTATTGAATACATTTTATTACTATTATGTTATTATTTTTGATAATTATTTTTAGTTATTTATTATATTATGATTTATGATTTCATGTTTCAAACTTTATCATACCCGGGATGTCTACTAGACTCTGGTTTGGACAGATTTAAGTGAGTTATTCCTAAGAATTACAGGCCTACAATATAAAACGCAAAATTTCCATGCAAAACAATGTACCGCTTTCAGCACCAAAAATCTGAAATAATCATCCCGCCAGGGAGGTTAAAGCACCCCGTCCTGCCGAGCTCGCACGCAGAAGCGAACGCATTCATAAGTCCCGCCCGCATATGAAAACGGTGTTCAAATCACACATGTGCGGTATTACCACAAAGAGCAATAATTCTAGCAAAAGACCTCCTCTGTAACTGTAAACTTGTAACCTGTAGAAATGTTTAAACTTTGCCAATGGAGATTTTCGAGTGCCAAAGTTTGTCGCCATTCCGCTAGTGGGCGCAATTTTGAAGTATGACATGTTGGGTATCAATTTACTCGGCCTAACATTATCTTTCTGCACACAATATGGAAAAAGATATATGGAAAAAAATTGGGGTAACTTTACTGTTGTCTTATTTTTTAATTTAAAAAAGTGTTTTTTTTTTTCCAAAAAAATTGCACTTTTAAGACTGCTATGCAAATACAGTGTGACATAAAGTATTGCAACGACCACCATTTTATTCTCCAGGGTGTTAAAAAATATATATAATGTTTGCAGGTTCTAAGTAATTTTCTAGCAAAAAAAAATGATTTTAACTTGTAAGTACCGAATCTCAGAAAGAGGTTCGGTCCTTAAGTGGTTAAAAATCACATTATTATTTAGAAGCTGAACTCTACGCAGATATAAAAAGAGACATGTTATTGCAGCTCGGTAATTATTAATACATAATTCAATGTATTTTTCAAGCCTATGTTTAACTAAAACCAAATACATAAATCAAAAACACAGGCAATATGAATGAGGAGAGGGTGGTTGATTGACAGCTCTGCCTCTCCATTCATAGATCCTGTGTCATTCATAGAAGTTGCAGTATTGCTTCTATGAATGGTGGATCTGGCAGAAAAGATAAGAGCTCCTGATGGCCTATTCGTTTTATTAATCCCCACCATACTAGGAGATGGTGGCAGAGATGAGGAGACAGGACGGAGCAAGATTTCTCCTAAAATGGGAAGAATCAGCACAAAGGACACATCACACTAACTTTAAATTGTTACTAAACCCACAACAGTAAAATCAGTCTGTATATGCAATAAAGCATGCTTGTTATACTCACTGTGGAACCTAACCTTCTCTGATCCTCCCCTTATTCCACTGTCCCCAATAAATTTCCTCATAGTACAGAGCCTTGGGGGCACTCTGCACATGCTCAATTTGGTGTATATTGCTAGAGAGTTGTTTTCTCTCTTGGGAGGGTGCATGTAATCAGCACAGGGCCAATCAGCACTGTCCAGACAGAGGGTCAGGGGCCCTGCAGCCTCATAGGACAGTCTAGCATGGAATTAAAACTCCTCCCACAAGCTTTAACCAAACTATGATAGAAGTCATACGATTGCTATATACTGCTGATGATAAAAGGTATTTAGCAGTTTACATTTACAAAATTAATTGCATTTCCATGTTCTGTGTACTGCGGAAGACCAGATATTGTAAATGCAGGGTTCTGGGTTTAGTAACACTTTAAGTAATGTCCCTTGTGCTGATTTGTATGTTTTTGATTTCTAGATAAACTTTAAATTCATTTTGTTTTATTTATTTCTGACCAAAATGTCATTTTCGGAGATTTGGATGTATTTGAATCTCCAAATGGACATAGTAACAAATGTCATATCGAAATCATTGAATGCATTTGTTTCATTCATTTAATTTAGATGACGTCACATGATGCAATAGTAGTTCGGACCCATGGGGAAATAAATTCAATTTTCAAATTCATTCGATAATTTGGATTCGGATAACGAATGGATTTGAATTTCCTTCCATCCATTAATTTGGATGCACATGACACCAGTTGATATTGTCCAAACAGCTCATGCCATTTCTCTTGGTGGGTTGGACTAGTGTCCAAAAATATTGAATCCTTTCTGATTAAACTCCATCAAAATTTTGTGAATCCATCCAGACCAAGGAATATTTACAAAACAAATGCAGATGTATTCCAAAAATGAATCTGATTGTCACGTGCCTGGTGGGTGAGTCTGCAGTGGGCAACCTCTCTTGCGGCCCTGGTTCAGGAAACCCTGGTAGAGTAGACAGGGAGCTCTGGAGCACAGAGGGCCACGAGTGCTGAGAAGGCTGCAGTTGATGGTGTGCAGATTCCGTAGAAGCTTGTGCATGGTAGAAGGTTGGTCGTACAGGCCGGGTCGGTAACTGGCGGACAAGTGCGGTATAGTGGGAGCAGGCAGGCGGATGGTCGGGTACAGGCAGGGTCGTCAACAGGAGGGCAGCAGAGGTACACAAGGATCAGGCAGAAGAGGGGTCATAGACAAGCTGAGGGTCGGTGCAGGCAGAGTTCAAGCAGAGTAGGCAATCCGGGTCACAGGTACAGGAAATCACAGGAAAGTAGACACGGAACACTTCAGGAAATGCTGTAGATCAGACAGCACCTGCTACAGGGTGCACACTGTTTAAATAGAGCCGCCTGGCGCAGCCTCCTCCGGGAGCGCGAGGAAAGCACAGCAAAATGCACACAAGTCCCCAGCACAGTCTTCTTCTAACACTGATCAACATAACAAATATGACAAAACTAAATTCTTCAATGAACGGATACATCTGAAATTAAACAAAATGAAAATTTCCAGTATGCACATATCTAGAAGTACCTGAAATGGACTGGGTTATCAGCATCTTGTAATCCCCATACAACAGGGCTGGAGTATGATAGGAAGCAGCAGTGCACGATGATAGAAGGAGAAAGCGATGGAAAGATAAGCTTATCACTGTGCTGCTTCTCCTTTCACTGTTCAGTCACAAGCTTGGGGCAAGTCCGGGATGACCTGGGTTCAGAAGAAGAGGGTTAAATGATTCTGGCCATTACGCTGAGGGCATCTAGTGGCAGAAAAAAGTACTGCAGGTGAAATCTCTGGAATGAAGCTGAATATTGCAACAAAAGCTGGTTTTGTTATTTTATCTTGTAATAGGCTATTCATTTTTATCTGGTTACTTAGGGCTGGAGTTCTGCGTTATATAAAAACATAAATTATAAATATAGAGATTATTTGGCCTTGGCTACTATTACTTGATCTTAGGCTGCAAGAAACATTTTACATTCTAATTAGAGAAAGCGGAGAACATACTGCTTTTAATCAGACTGATCCTGTCTGGAAAACTTTCAGCGAGGTAAGTGGATCAGCAATGTACAATCTTATCCAGCACACAATAGAAGGAACCTGAACCTATCTATGTAATAAGCAAATGTTTCTACCCCGTGTACAGATATCATTATAAATTATACAAAGGAACAAGGGGTTAACACAATAACTGATTTTGATCAATTTACTTACATTAAAAAGAAGTCTCAAGGACTGCACAGAATTCTGGAAACCCCAATTGTTGAGGCATTCGGGTCAGAGGTCGCGCGAAGTTTGACAGCTGCTGACATGTCAAATGCTAAACTCACACAGAGTCTCCCATCTGATTGCACAGTGTGTGAGGTCAGACAGATACAGACAGCAACTGTCAGACTTAGGAATTGCTGACACTCCAGCCACAGTGTCAAATCCAGGCAAACTTACATACAGTAAGGGGGAAATATAAATCCTTCACAAGCAAACACTGACAGCTATTTATAATAATTAACCACTTCCTTACTGGGCACTTAAACCCCCCTCCTGCCCGGACAAATTTTCAGTTTTCAGCGCTGTCACTCTTTGAATGACAATTGCGCGGTCATGCGACTAGGGTTGCCAGTGCCACCTCATCCCTTTAAACCCGAACACATATGAATTACACAGGTTGTTCTGAGGCTAATTGACCCTAATTGCGACGTTGTACCCAAACAAAATTGGCGTCATTTTTTTCCCACAAATAGAGCTTTCTTTTGAAGGTATTTGATCACCTCTGCGGGTTTTATTTTTTGTGCTATAAACAAAGAGCGACGATTTTGAAAAAAGAACAATATTTTTTACTTTGCTATAATAAATATCCAAAAATAAAAAAAACAAATGTATTCATGAGTTTAGGCCGATATATATTCTTCTACATATTTTTGGTAAAAAAAATAGCAATCGCTGTATATTGATTGGGTTGCGCAAAAGTTATAGCGCCTACAAACTATGGACATTGGTTTATGGCGTTTTTATTTATTTTAATTTAATTTTAATTTTAGTTTTTTACTGGTTTTTTACTGGTCTTGGCGGTGATCTGCGATTTTTATCGGGACTGCGATATTGCGGCGGACATATCGGATGTTTTTGACACTTTTTTGGTACCAATGACATTTATACAGCGATCAGATCTAAAAATAGACACTGATTACTGTATAAATGTCATTGGCAGGGAAGGGGTTAACACTAAGGGGGCAGTGAAGGGGTTAAATGTGTTCTCTGGGTGTGTTCTAACTGTGTGGGGGCGGGGTTGGCAGGGACATAACAGATCTAACTGATCCCAGTGACAGGGATCAGTAAATCTGGCATGCCCCCCCCCTCACAGAACGGGAAACCGCCGTGTTTACATCAGCGGTTCCCTGTTTCGGGTCTCTGAGAGGAGATCGCGGGTCTCCGGCGGACATCGGGTTTGCCTGACCCGTGGGCACGCTCATGCCAGCGGGAGCGCGCCCAGCATGAGCCAAATGGGAGGACGTCTATTGCTGTAGCCATCATTCGGCTATGGCGCAGACGGGAAGTGGATAAAGACAGAATCTCCAGCATTATTCATAGGGCTAATCACAACTGGTTCTTTTTAAAGTGGAACTAAACTCTCTCAGCAGTGTTCATTTTGGCAGCAAATTTCGATTTAGTTTTAGTCTTAGGGCCCATACACATGGTACGATTATCGGCCAACAACGGTAGTACAACAGCCTGTTGTCCGATAATCCGACCGTTAGTACACACAATTCAACAGCCAATTTCCAATTATAGTCCAACAGAAGTTGTCTGAGAAGACCAGAAAACTTTTGCTGGCCAACAAGGCGTTGGCCAATTTTCGGCTTGTGTGTACAGACGTTGGACCAACAAAAGTTATAAGTACAAACACGCATGCTCAGAATCCAGGAAGTGTTCGGTGGTGTAACCTGTGTTCCTTATTCACAAAGTACATTCACCTGAACTTCCTCTTTATACGCTCGTAACACGTCACTACGTTCCGCTTTGTTGGACGATTACTTGACTACCGTCAGTACGCTAGAGAGACACAACCGCCAACAGCCAATTTGGACAAAAGTTGGACGTGCGGTCGTAAGACAATAGGCGCATGTGTACGAGGCTTTAGTCTTAGGACTAAAATAGCATAGTCCCATTTTAGTCTTCTGCAATTGTTTTAGTTTTAGTCGTATTTAGTCGACTAAATCTCCAGTACATTTTAGTCAACTAAATCCTAATAGGTGTAGTTAAATTGTAATGCATTATTTAAGCATTTCTCCACAATTTCCAAGCTCAATATATACAGCTGGAGTGAAAAATCGAATATGTTATTATTTATGGTATTGAGGTATGAACATGCACTACAGACCAGTGTTAATTTTGACAACCAAATTCAATTTAGTTTAAGTCTTAGGCTGGGTTCACACCTATGCGAATTGGATGCGGCTTAAACCGCATCCAATTCGCAGGACACTGGAAAACACATTGTTTTCAAGGTGTCCGGTTCACATATGCATTCGCACTCCGCATTGCACAAAAAACACGTGCCTTTTCCGTGCAGTGCAGTGCGAATTCCCCAGCCCGCTGAGTTCAATGAGAGCGCATCTAACACGGAGATGCACTGAACAGGGATATTTCCCCTGCTCATGGCCCCTCCCCCGCAGCTGCTGCGCTGTGGGAATGGACAGGGGCCGCCGAACGGTGGCTCCGCCCCTTCCCGGCAGCAGACAGGCTGAAAATCGCACCAGACAGGTGTGAATCCAGCCTCAGGCTTTTGACTAAAATGTCGTTTTAGTTTTAGTCATACTTTAGTAATCTCAATTGTTTTAGTTTTAGTCATATTTTAGTAGACTAAAATGGTATTAAGTTGGTCGACTAAAATGTTTTAGTCAACTAAATTAACACTGTCTCTCAATCAACACAAACTATTTTTAATCTTTATGCTGCTAGCCTTAGTAAATAGATAGGATATTATATTTAGTGCCAGTTCACACTGGGGCGGCTTCAAAGTCGCCCGACTCTCACCCAACCCTGAAGCTGCCCCATACAGTGCGACTTCAATGCGGCTTGCAAAACAACTTTTGTATAGAAGTCAATGCAAGCAGCTGCAAAATCGTCCCCAAGTAGTACAGGAACCCTTTGTTGGAGAGACTTTTAGAACGGTTCCATTGTAAGGAATGGAGCGTGACTTGTCATGCTGACAAGTCGCCTGCCCCAGTGTGAACCGGCACTTACAGTACTTGTTTTATAATTTTTGTTACATTTCTTCTGTTGCTTCCTGGTTTCTGGCCTAGGCCAAAACGATGTCATACATCCCAGGAGTCTTCATGGCATCTTTTTTCTTTCATCCTGAGGAAGGGAGGATGAGCTTTCTCATCTAAGCACACCCTCCTGCCTGCATACCTGAGCTAAGCAGATGGATTCCAGGAAGTAAATGCTACATGAATCATCTGCCCTTACGCAAGATGTCCACGCAATGGCGGCTGGTGGGTTCTTCTTTTAGGGGGGCAGCAAACAGCCAGCACCAACCCCCATTCACCCCCACGGCGCAGCACTGACAGCAAACCCCCCCAACAGGAGTGGCCGACAGTGCGGCACTAACAGCACAACACCCACCCCCCACGGCCGGTCTGGCACTTACCCGTGTGGCGGGTGTAGTGTCCTCTACCCCTCTCCCGGAGTGCAGGCTGCGGCGCCTCCGGTGTCTCCTCTTCCAATAGGATCGCCTGATGCTTTGGCCAATCGGGAAATAGGTCTCACTTTAGTGTGAAAATAGCAAAAGGGAATTTGATATCGCCAGACACATCCAGATCCCACCCTGTTTGAAGCCTATTAGAGCCTCTGGCTCTAATCACCTGCTTCAAAAAAACACTCCCCCCCCCCCCCCCATTGGAATCCATAGTCCGGCACCCTGATATGTAGATCAGGGGGCAGGGGACCAGGCGCATGGATAGGCGGGGCGGCGCCCATGCATCCTCTATGGATGGGTGGCCACTGTGTCCACAGCTAGAAATGCTAGGGGGGTTCAAAGTGATTTTTCAATAAAATAAAGTAATGGATTTGACAAGCTAAGCTTTGTAAGGAACTGGGGGCTGACTGCCACATTCCATAATGACTGCGGTTTGTCTCACATTCCAGCAAGACCCAGCCATACAGCGTGGATATCTGCCACATGTTTGTATCCTCTCTTGCAGTCCTTGTGAGCGTCAATTGGCGGCAGTACGTTCCAATCTGGTTTCCATCTACCTACCCTCTCTTTTTTTGAGATAGCATGTTTGTTTTCTCATGCACCATGTACCATCTCCTTTGAGGGCTAAATGCGGTGGGCACAAAGGAATGACAAACTACACCTGACATCTTTTGTGACATAGCTATACATTTAAACTATATTTTGCTTTGATCCTCCCTTGAAGAAGGCATTATATTACATTCCGAAACATGTTGGGATTCTTCTGTGAACTTGTCTGTGGTTTGGCCTCCCAGTGTGAGACCAACCGTATGTTCCAGACTCTAAGCTAAATATATTGATGTTTTTATTTGTATGGCTATTTGTTTGCTCTTAAACTTTGTATTTTGTTGACTACAATCACTATTTTAAGATGTTTCAATAAAACTCTTTGATTTTACATTTTTATACCTCATTATCTGGTCTTACAACTGCCTTTAAAGTCCTTTTATTGTTGTACAATAAAATAAAACATGGACACATGGATGGATAGGTTAGTTTTCTTCAATATTAAAAATGAATCAGATGACAGTAGTGATGGCGGTGCGCACAAGAACTCCCGAACATGGAAAAAGTTCAGACCTGAACCGCGTAGCCTATTAACCACTTGCCGACCAGCCACCATAGTTTTACATCGGCAAGTCAGCTCTCTTACGCAAACCGCCGTCATGGTACGTCAGCTCACGCAGGAACAGTGATTTTAATTATGCATAAAGTGAAACAATAAAAATAAGAATATTCCTTTAAATATAGTGCCTAGGGGGTCCCCTTAATTCATTCCAGACCCTTTTGGGATTTTAAGGGGAATCCTACACCAAAATTAAAAATGAGTTGGAGTCCCCCCAAAATCCATACCCTTATCCGAGCATGGCAGGCCTTGAAAGGGGGCGGATAAGTGAGTGCCCCTCTCCTGAACCATACCAGGCCACATGCCCTCAACATGGGTGGCTCTGCCCGATCCACTCCAAGGCACCTTGACGCCATGTTGATGGGGACAAGGACCTCTTCCCGACATCCCTGGGCTGTGGTTGTCGGGGTCTGCGGGCATGGGGCTTATCGGAATCTGCCCCCTGCCCCCTTATGTGAATGAGTATGGGGTACCTACTCATTCACCAAAAAAGTGTAAAAAAGAAATAAAAACACACACAGTCTTTGACAATTCCTCTATTAAAATATAGAGAAACGATGTCCCCTGTTGCAGATCCATTGTCAATCACGTCACCCACCAGCGGTCACATCACAAGGGATGGTCCTGGCGTCACCAGGTGGCCCAGCCCCTTAGCTGCTTAAGAACTGGCAGACGACAGAGCAAGCAGTCGGAGGGAAGCCTTAGTCGCGTGCAGAGCTTTTTTCTTTTTTCCGGTGCGGTGGGCGGCATGATTGACAAAGGATCTACATCGGGGGACGTTGTTTTTTATTTTTAATAAAGAAATGTCAAAAACTGTGTGTGTGCTTTTATTTTGACCAAAGGGCCTGGTATGGTATGGATCAATTTAAATGTCATTTTTTTCTTTATATACTGTATGTCAGTTTTGCTACAGCACTTTACAGGCAGACTAAGCGGACCCCCTAGGCACTATATTTAAAGGAATGTTTCAACGTTATTGTTTCACCCTCACACCATTTTTTTTTCACATTTTTGTTTTGCCGGCAATGTTTTTTTTAATTCAGCTGTCAGCGGGGAAGCTCGCTGACAGCTGCTGACTCATCTGTTGTTAAGGACGCTCCTTAACAACCAGCTATTCACTGTGCCCTGATTGGCAAAGCCTTGCATCTGACCAGCAGTTAGGTACATTGCCTTAGCCAATCAGGGCTTATAATGCACTGTGCAGCACGCAGTGCATTGTGGGGTGCTTGGCAGGTGAATATCCCACCGAGCACCCTGCAAATTAGGGTGTTCGGCAAACACCCCAATGGGCGCTTTTCGGGCTAAGCATTGGTTTTGGCCATCACTACTTGACAGTATGCTCTACAAAAAGTCAAGATTTATCTATCTTTCATCTTCCCAACTGACCCCATCACTGAAGCTCCTGAGGATTATTGTGCTTGTTGAGGCACAAAATACACGTTACAATTTGACTGTACAATTAACTTTAGATCTACCAAAATTATGTGATGTAAGGGCTTACCTAATCTATCCAATCAATGTATATCCAATCAGACAGACCCTTGCACTACATAGTTGCTGGTAGATCTAAAGGATATTACACAATCAGATTGTATCGTGTGTGGTGAGCTTTAGAATTTCAAGATATACACTCACGTGACCCTGCTTGGGCCTGTTGACTAGCCACTCAAGCACTAAGTACCAAATGAAATGAAGGGGAGAGTGTCATGTGTTCTAACATGTTCCCTATTGCTTTTGGAAAGCTTGGGTAGCAGATTGGGGTGACAGAAGGATATGGGAGGTAGAAAGAAATGTATTTTGTTGTCTGCAATCAAGAAACTCACTCTTCGCTTCTCCTCTCCTCTCAATATACTGTATATATTGTGTACCGGTGTATGGCCACGTGCTGGGCTGCATGGTTACTGTAATGATATCACATGCTAGACACACGAAAAGCTGTAGCTATCGGCCATCGTGTTCAGAAATCAGATGTCAGCCATGACAGTTTGGCCTAATAGATACACACTGCTGAAGTAATCTCACTCCCTCCCTCCTCCATTCCGTTTGACCCCAACCCACAATCACTCATTATTGACCTTTGGCTTGTTTTCCAATTATGCTCCTGCTTGATTCCTACCTACTAATTCATATCTGCTACCGGATCCCTAGTTGCTCAGGTTCTGATGGGGCAATCCTGAGTACCGCAACCTTGCACTAGCACACTGGCAGACTCATTTCCACCATTAGGAGCACTGGTGAATACCGGTTAATGCTTAGTGCAGGGGTGCAGGGTGTACCTGGGGTGAACCGGCCTCACTCACCAGGGGGACTAGCTTGTGCATTTATCCAGCTGGTTTCTGTGTGAACCCTTACACTGCTATATCTACAAGCCTCACCCTGACCCTGACAGCTTTGTTGCGAATTGGAGTATTTTGTTTTTAAAACCTCTTCTTGAAGAACTCAACTAACACTTACTAGCATATGCCCTCATGTCAATACAACAGGCGCTTACACATTTGCAGCCCTATTGATATTAAGATACCATTCCCTATGTTTGGTGGGTCAGCTATATATTTTAGAGGAGCCATGCTTTATTATCTTGTAAAAAAACTTGAGGAACAAATGAAAAAAAGATGGTGAACTGCATCCCAGGAGATCAGGGTTAATTGCAGATATCCGCTGGCTACAAATCAGCCTGGTCCACCATAAACTTCAAACCCAACACATTGCTGATCCCTATCCTGTTAGTACTGCTTTCCTCTGTATAGCAGTATGAGATTATCTAATAAAAGTCACTCCAGTTCAGAATACATGTTTATTTACTGTGCTGTGCACAATAACATTGGATTCAATGTAATTCAGTTGGTTTAGTTATGATGGACTTCCTCAACAACCCAGGGGGCAGACAAAGGTAAGTTTGCTGTTGTACATATAAACAATTCAGTATGCCAGCATGTAGGCAGGTGCAGTCTACTTTCTCCACTGCAGGTGGCACTCAGCTGGAAAGGAAGTCAAGTGGAACACAGTTCCTCTATGATTTCCTGGGTCACTGAAAGGAAGTAATCCGTTTGGGTGTTGACGCCCCATGTGACTCTGGCAGCCATCTTTGGTCAGGCAGAGTCTATTTAAAGCCCCGGCTCCCAGGTTTGGCCCACATTTGCTAGTTGCTAGAGTAGAGACAGGTACCCTGCCTGTTAGGGACAGTACTAGCGGCAGGGAAAGGTTCCTAATGAGGAGGGAAAGCGTAGGGTTGCCACTCCATTGGTCAACATACCGCTTGGGCTTGCCCTCTGCTCTCTTTACAGATGCTGTCAGTCCAGCTGGTACCCACTCTCTTCACATTACAGGAAACTGTGAGTGCCCCCGGTTGGGCAGCCTTTCCACCGGGATTGTTGTGAACTATTGCTGTACTATTTCAATACAAGCCTTTTATTGCACCTGACTGTGTGAATTATTGCCGCCACACCACACTGCACCCCATCTACAAGCTTGCAGGAGAAACATATACAAAACGAGAGGGCTTCTTTAGGGTGAGTGACCAAATGAAAACCTGAAGCTTGCTTGAATTGGCAGACATTTTTTAAACTACTGTAACATTTAGGAAACAATTACATAAATCTATGGGTAAAGCAGAAAGCCCCTTTAAAACACGGTCCAATTAGCTGATGTGGGGCTGCTACTCTGCCAGCTGTTAGTTAAACATGGCATATTCAGAGATTAAAAGACAAATTGCTGATTTCCTTTACCTTTTCTTCTATATTACTGGTTAATTAATGCCAGTTTGCCCACAGTTTTTGATAATATACTACAGTAGAAGATATTTATAAATCTGTCAAAAGCATACAGCTTGCGTAGTTATTAATTTAAAGCATACCTGTATTTATGTGATGTGACCTAAAGTGAACAAACTGTAAATACATCTCCGTTCATGGTTATACTTTCAATCACAACGCTATTGCTCCAGCACTACCAAAGGCTAAGTAATAATGATCTACATACTAAATCATTTCCATAAATTTGCTGACTCACAGCAGCATTGATCAGTCCTGCCATCAAGTTCTCCACTTCCAGGCAAGGGAATTAAATCTTCCAGCATCTTACAAGTCTCTGCATTCCTGCCAAAATCTAGAGCTTCTGAAATATAGCAAAGGTGTGTGAGAGAGACATATGGGATTCTGGAACTCTTCTAGTCTAGCCTTTAAAAGAGGGCCAAATACAAACATTGGGTTAGCTTTCTCTTGTAACATACCACATTTATCAAGATGTATGCTTGACATTGATTGACTTATTCTTTCAATAAAAATGCACAGAGCTGCCAGCTGTACTTGTTTGTATAAAAGAGTCAGTTCATTTTCTCATACAAAAATAGAAAAAATGACAAAGAAACTTCTACAATTGACCGAGTTATATGGTAGATAGTAATGATGAGTGATTTTTGATTTGCTTAACCACTTACCAACCGGAAGGTTTTCCAGCTTTAGGACCAGAGCACTTTTTGCGATTCGGCACTGCGTCACTTTAACTGACAATTGCGCGGTCGTGCGACGTTGCACAAACCGGGAGAAAATTTCCGATCTGATCTTCTCAAGGTCTTAGGGTATACAGAGAGAGTGTGTGGAAACGATATAAAGTCTTC
>BLSH010129414.1:949835-982903 GCA_018402905.1 Glandirana rugosa | reverse complement strand
ACTTTGCACATGCTGGAGAGACTGTGCAAGTAGCAGCAGGCAATAGTGGGGTTTCAGCTGCAGCACGCACGGGTCAGTCGCTCTGCGGAACAGCACCACTTCACCACCAACGAGTGGGCCTCCATGCGAGACCTGTGCCCCATATTGCGGTGTTTTGAGTACTCCACCGACATGGCCAGTGCCGATGACGATGTTCTCAGCGTTACTATCCCACTTCTATGTCTCCTTGAAAAAACACTTCGGGCCATGATGGAAGAGGATGTGGCACAGGAGGAGGAGGAAGAGGGGTAATTTCCACGGTTATTAGGTCAGTCATTCACAAGTGGCTCAGAGGGTGGGTTCCTGCACCAGCATAGGCCAGGTAAAAAATTTTCAAGCCAGGGCACAGTTCTGGAGGATGAGAAGGACGAGGATGATGATGAGGAGGAGGAGTAACTGTGTTCACAGCAGGGTGGCGACCAACGCAGCTCGTGGGCATCACTGGAGCATGGCTGGGGGGATACGGAGGACACAGATTATACACCTCCCACAGAGGACAGCTTGTCTTTGCCTCTGGGCAGCCTGGCACACATGAGCGACTACATGCTGCAGTGCCTGCGCAATGACAGCCGAGTTGCCCACATTGTAACTTGTACTGATTACTGGATGGCCACCCTTCTGGATCCCCATTACAATGACAACGTGCCATCTTTAATTCCCTCACTGGAGCGTGATCTGAAGATGCGTGACTACCAGCGCATGCTGGTAGATGCACTGCTGAGGGCATTCCCAAATGACACCGGGAGCTCAGTGGAAGCACAAGGCGAAGGCAGAGGTCGCCAATGCAGCTGTGACACCGCCAGCACCTCAGAAGGCAGGGTTAGCATGGCCGAAATGTGGAAAAGCTTTGTCAGCAGCACGCCACAACAAACAGCACCACCAGCTGATAGGCAACGTCTTATCAATAGGCAGCATTTCAGCCACATGGTGGAACAGTATGTTTGCACACACCTTACACGTACTGACTGATGGGTCTGCCCCATTCAACTTCTGGGTCTCCAAATTGGGCACATGGCCTGAACTTGCCCTTTATGCCTTGGAGGTGCTGGCCTGCCCTGCAGCCAGTGTATTGTCTGAATATGTGTTTAGCACGGCATGGGGCGTTATCACAGACAAGCTCAGCCACCTGTCCGCAGCCAACTTGGACAAGCTGACCTTTATTAAAATGAACCAGGCATGGATCCCACAAGACTTGTCTGTACCTTGTGCAAAATAGCCATTTATACCGGCCTTACGCAGCCATTGGTATACTTAAGTGAACGTATCCTTTTTTTTAATATGTCTTAATATTTTGGGGGGTACCCCAATTAGAGAAAAAAACCCAAACAAGCAAAAAACAGTGTTGGCTACCTCCTCCTCCTCCACCGCCACTTCCACCACCTACACCGCCACGGTCACCGCCTCCTGAACCTGTGCAGGGCACTTGTCCTACTCTTACCCCCATTTTGCTTCCTTTTGCAGCCCTTTCCAGGACTTTTTTAGAGCCATTTTTGTGCCCAAAAGTCCGGGTCACCATTGACTTCAATGGGGTTTTTGGTCAAGTTCGGGGCCGAACTCAAACTTTTTCGCGCAGTTCGGCTGAACCCGAACATCCAGGTGTCCGCTCAAACCTACTCGTTATGTCTCACGTGATTACAGAAGCAGTCAGTGTTCTCCACTCTTATTATTATTATTATTATTATTACTACAGTATTTATATAGCGCCGATAGTTTGCTCAGCGCTTTACAATATTAGGGCAGACAGTACAATACAATACAATTCAATGCAGGAAGAATCGGAGGGCCCTGCTCGGGAGAGATTACAATCTAGGATGGAGGGTTAAATGATACGAGAGGGAAATAACTGTGGGGGAATGGGTTGATTGAGAATAAAAAAGTGCAGTTGTTAGGTGGCGGCAGGATAGGCTTCCCTGAAGAGAAACGTTTTCAGGGATCGCCTAAAGGTGGAAAGATTTGGGGATAGTCTGACAGATTGGGGTAGGGAGTTCCAGAGGATGGAAGCGGCTCGGAAGTCTTGGAGGCGAGTATGAGAGGAAGTGATGAGGG
Organism: Glandirana rugosa; assembly: GCA_018402905.1. Taxonomy (NCBI): domain Eukaryota; kingdom Metazoa; phylum Chordata; class Amphibia; order Anura; family Ranidae; genus Glandirana; species Glandirana rugosa. Next base: position 980,818 of record BLSH010129414.1, on the reverse strand, counting down.
AGCTGGAGAGCAGGAGGTCTTGAGAGGAGCGAAGAGGACGATTAGGTTGGTATTTTGAGACTAGGTTGGTGATGTAGCTGGGAGCAGAGTTGTGGATGGCTTTGCAGCTCATGGTTAGTATTTTGAACTTAATTCGTTATTCATATCACATTTTGAGTGAAGTGCATTTCACTCCTCTCACCCTACCAGGTTGAGTGCTACACTCTGTGTTTTCTATTCCTATCACAAATTGTTAGTGTGGCAGCTACCCCTATACCTACACTTAGTGCGGTATATACCCTCTCTTTATCTATTATGCAAAAGCCCTGCTTTACTATGTCCACAGGTTACATTAATGCTTCCGGTCTCAGATTGTCCATATCTACAGTGTTACCATAGCCCTACTCCAAAGAGTCTTATAAATGCCCCCCGGTCTTAGCCCCAGCATGTCCACAATGTCACATTACATTCCCAGGCATTGTAAGAGTTGGCTGCCACATGGAGCCATGCAAGGAGAGATCCACAGAAGCAGGAGTGCTAAACTTTCCTATTTGACCAAATGAATTAGAGCAACTTTATGCACCTTCATTATTGCTGGGATAATAATATTCTTCCTATACAATCAGCTGAAGCCGGCAGGGGTTGTTCATTGCCAGCAGCCAGCACTCTTCTTTGGGTAAATGTGACATGAGGTATATATGGCCATGGGATTTTGAATATTTGGACATGAAGTACATGCGGCTATGGGACTTTGACCTGGGTTACATAACCATGGGATCTGGCTGTGACTTTCTTCTTAGACACCAGCCCTGTTTGAAGGAGTTTGATTCCCTTATTTATAACTCTTGAGGACTACACCAGCTGCCACAATTACAAAAGGGGTCCAACACACCTTAGTGTGGGGTTCGTAACCTATTTCAGTTATAAAGAATAAACTGGGAATCACAGAAGCACTTCTATTATACAGGGAGGTTGAAATTCTGATGTAAAGGAGAACAGACTTATGGAGATCATGTTAATGGAGTCATTGAGAGAAATAGTGGTTGATTTACTAAAGGCAAATAGACTGTGCACTTGCAAAGAGCAGTTGCTCCAGAGCTTAGTAAATGAGCAGAAGCTCTGTTAAAGCGGTAGTAAACCCGTTCACAAAAAAAAAAAAAAAAAATTCCTGCAAGAAAATAGCATATTATGTTAGTATGCATCGCATACTAACATATTATGAAATACTTACCTTAGAACGAGGCCCCCGATGCCCGAGTCGGTCAGCGCTAAGGACGCTGACATGTTTGTCCTCTTCTTTCTTCCAGGTACGTGGCTCCGGCGCTGTGAGTGGCCGGAGCCGCGTGACGTCACTCCCGCGCATGCGTGCGGGAGCTCTTCGTTCCGGCAGCCAGCTCTGAGTTGCCGGACGCCTCGGCCGGATTATCAGAACGCATGCGCCGCTAATGTCAGCGGCTGCATGCAGGGCGAATATCTCCTAAACCATGCAGGTTTAGGAGATATTCTTTTTACCTACAGGTAAGCCTTATTATAGGCTTACCTGTAGGTAAAAACAGCTTTGGGGGTTTACTAACACTTTAACCTCCATTATCCAATCATGTGCAAGCAAAAATGCTGTGATTGGGTATTCTTTGCATACTGCATCTTTACCTCATTTCCTAAGCTCTGGAAGAACTGCAAAGTGCACACTCTATTTGCCTTTAGTAAATCAACCCCATAAGAATGTAGCTTCCAATTCAGAGTTCAAGCATAACTGAAATAATACTTTTGGCTAATCAGAAACCTGGAAGAGCATTTCTGGAACCCAGTATTGGCCCCAATGATAATCAGGACCTGTGAAGGGGTGAATCTACATCTGAAAACCTGAATTAAAGTAAAACTAAAGGCAAAACTTTTTTTTTTTTTTTGGTGGAGAGGGGTTAGAACTCCTGCTAAAAAAAATCCCCAAATTTTGTGTTTCCCCAGAAAAGAGGGAAATCTTCCAATGGGGACACTTGTTCTGGTAACCTGGTGGTCTCAGGAATTCCCTTAATTTGTAAGGTTTTAATCTCACTTGTTTTGGATATGGAACAGGAAATGAAGGTAAACCTTCCCAATCGGACACAGATGGCAAAAAACAAACTGACAGGGGCGTTAAACCACCTGTCCAAAATAATAAAAAAAAGTTTTGCCTATAGGTCTACTTTAAAATACAAAGACTAAACATGGTAAAAAGGCGATGTTTTTGATAAGGGCAGTTTTTTGATGAAAGATTTGTTTACAGCCTTACCTCATAAATTCAGATTGTTAACATTCCACTTACATCTCTTTTCCAGGAATGCTCCAGAGCAGTACTTAATCTATGGAATTTCATCCACCAAAATAACTGACACTTTTGACATTCCATTTTTTTCAAGTGTGTTCTCAAATCTAGCCTCTTCAAACAATTATATACTCATACCAATACTAATGGATCATAACTGACAAGTTTTCTTCTTCTTGCCTTTGTGTGACAGGGACTGACATAACTTTATCTAAATGGCAAAGGCCTGTGACACGGGAAGTATGTGGAAGTATACAGTGAAAACATGGGATTGATCTAAGGGGCAGTTGTACAGTGCAGCCGGGAGGTGAGCCAGTGGGATTACAGTATAGCAGAGAGGTAATCCAGGGTGGTAGGATTACAGTATACAGGGGTGGTGACCTGGAGTGATTTTGTCAAAAAGATTATGTCAATCTATATAGCGTGAAAAGGCTTTAAGCGAAAGTTCACCCATAACAACTTGATAAAAAATAATGTTCTTTAGCAAAAAGCATACATTCCACTTTCATAATTATGGTACCAAAAGGAGTGTGTGCTGAAAATTGTCTTCGGCATTGTTCCTGTTCAGTGGCGGCTGGTGAAATTTTAGGATGGGGGGTGTCAGGCCCCGCCCTTCCTTTTTGACCCCTCCTACTTCTAATAAGCCCCACCCCTTATAGAATCCACCCACTCCATCCCCTGTATTCCACATATTGTGTCAGGAGTACACAGCTCAGCATCACAGGACACAGTATACAGCTCAGCATCACTGGGACCCTGTATACTGATATATGGTGATTCTGTATATTGCTATCTGGGGCTCTGTATACTGCTATCTGGGATCCCTGTATACTGTTATCAGGGACCCCTGTATACTGCTATCTGGGACCCCTGTGTACTGCTATCTGGGACCCCTGTATACTGCTATCTGGGACCCTGTATACTGATATATGGTGATTCTGTATACTGCTATCTGCGACCCCTGTATACTGATATATGATGACTCTGTATACTGCTATCTCGTGATGCTGTATATTGCTATCTGGGGCTCTGTGTACTGCTATCTGGGATCCCTGTATACTGTTATCAGGGACCCCTGTATACTGATATCTGGGACCCCTGTATACTGCTATCTGGGACCCCTGTATACTGCTATCTGGGACCCTGTATACTGATATATGGTGATTCTGTATACTGCTATCTGAGACCCCTGTATACTGATATATGATGACTCTGTATACTGCTATCTCGTGATGCTGTATACCACTATCTGTGATTCTGTATACCCTATCTGGTGATGCTGGGCTGTATACTCCTGACACAAGGGGGTGGAAACTAAAGGGGTGGGCTTATGAGAAGTGGGAGGGGTCAAAAAGGAAGGGTGGGGTCTGGCGCCCCCCATCCTAAAATTTCACCAGCCGCCACTGCAGGACACAGTATACAGCCCCATAATCACAGGACACAGTATACAGCTCAGCATCACAGGACACAGTATACAGCTCAGCATCACAGGATACAGTATACAGCTCAGCATCACAGGACACAGTATACAGCTCAGCATCACAGGGCACAGTATACAGCCCCAGCATCACAGGACACAGTATACAGCTCAGCATCACAGGACACAGTATACAGCTCAGCATCACAGTATACAGCTCAACCTCACAGGACACAGTATACAGCCCCAGCATCACAGGTGGGGTAAATTGCAGCCAATAACACGGATGGGGTAAATTGCAGTTAGTATCACAGGTGGGGGCAAATTGCAGCCAGTATCACAGGTGGGGGCACTTTTGCAGCCAATAACACAGGTGGGGGCACTTTTGCAGCCAATAATACAGGTGGGGTAAATTGCAGCCAATAACACAGGTGGGGGCAAATTGCAGCCAGTATCACAGGTGGGGGAAAATTGCAGCCAGTATCACAGGTTGGGGCACTTTTGCAGCCAATAACACAGGTGGGGCACTTTTGCCACCAATAACACAGGTGGGGGCACTTTTGCAGCCAGTGACACAGGTGGGGGCACTTTTGCAGCCAATAACACAGGTGGGGGGCACTTTTGCAGCCAGTGACTGAGGTGGGGGCAGTTTTGCAGCCAGCGACACAGGTGGGGGCACTTTTGCAGCCAGTGACACAGGTGGGGGCAGTTTTCAGAGACCCCCCTGCACTTACCCCATCTAATAGGCAGGAGTGTTGCAGAGTTCGGCATGTGGAGAATCGGGCTGAGAGTCTGCAGAGATCGGCATATGGAGAGCGGCTGTGTCATCGTCAGTCACCGGTCAGGGTCTCTGTGGGAGCGGGAGTCACGTCCGCCGCCACAGTGACCCGCCCCCGGCTACCGCATCCAATCACATTGAGCCACAGGCTCAGAGCAGCCAATCAGACTGTGTGTGTGCGCCTGTTCAGTGCACACACATAGACTTTAATGGCTGACCAATCGGCTCACTACTTGGCTGTCAGGTGACAGCCAAGGAGCCGAAAAAAAAAAAAAGAAAGAAAGTCAATGTACCGGCGCCACCTGCAGGGGGGCCGGGCTGACTTTTTTTTTTTTCATCCAGCGGGGAGGCGGCGCCCAAGAGCCCCTCATACACCAGCCACCGCTGCTCCTGTTTCTTCTTGCTAGAGGTTGCCATTTTGCTGAAGCATAGAGCCCCTGAACAGCAGTAAATCATAAAGCAGAGCTAAACCCATTGAGTTAACAGTTTCAAAAAACAGTTACAGTCCTGAAATGCTGGGATTGCTAAGGCTCCATTTACACGGGATGCTGTTTCAACCTCCCCTGAACGTTTTTTCTTGACAGCTAGAAACCGGCATCTAAAACGTCCGTTTTGCATGCCGCGTTTAGCCGCGTTTTGCGGCATTCGTGTCTAGGAGCGTTTTTGAAAAAAAGAAAACTTTTTTTTTTTAATGGAAACACCTGTAAAGGAAATGATCCTAGAAGCGAGTTACCGCGTTTAGGTGCATTTACAAACTGGCATTTGAAATACCTCTGAACTGGCGTCTGAACCCATTTTATTACATTCCAAAAAAAGCCTCTAAACTCAACTGCCTGGAAACGACCTTAAACGACCCTGTGTAAATGTACTGATAAGATAACATAGAGCAGAGTTCAGGGGCAGCTGAAAAAAGTGCCCAACTGGCCCCAAACATCCGTTTACCAACAGCAGGATAAATGAGGCCTAGCTGTCACCTTTGCTTGTGTCCTCAACCAAACTGTCAAACCATTAAATGGCTGGTGTTAAATATGCCATGATGTGCCTTAACATCATTCTTATACTCGATTTTGGTTTGTGCAAGTGGTTTTGTACAATTCCTTGATCTCTGAAAAAAAAGAATTAAAAAAAAAATGGCTGCTGTCATAACTGATCACTGCGCAGCACGATGACAATTGCAGATCAAACAGAAGCAGCTTCCTTGGCTGTAACGCATAGGTGGATTTAATTTGCTTTAAGGTTGTCAGCAGATCGGCCTCTATAAACTCGGCAGTGCCTAAAAATACCTAAAATAGAGAGCAACTGAGCATGTGCAGAGCAGGGTGAGGCAGTGTATTACTGGATTTTAAACAGTATAGTGACTTAATTGTAATGTTTTACATAACTATAGCTGCAAAATGGGCCAGCCTGAAGTCATTTATCAAGATTTAGTTTTCTGACTAAAGTTCCACTTAAAGCACCTGCACATGCACCTCTGCATGCTTTTTACATAGCATTGTACAGGGTCATGGGCCTTTACTCACAGTGGCCCTAAACAGACTATTTAAGCTGAACCCAGCCAGGCCTCAGTACTGAAAGGTCTTCAGCAGCACACCTGTGACCTACAATTCCTTCATCTTGACTCTGTTGATTCATGTTACTTTCCTTGAGTTGTCTGCAGTGGCGACTGGTTTTCAAAATTTTTTTGGGGGGGGGCGCACAATACTAAACAAATTTGCGCACAAATTCTAAAAACAGGCCGCGGTGGAAAAAAGCTGACAGATTATGACAGAAGGTTGGTGATAGTGGAAGCTGCGCACAAGGACAAAAATGAGGATCTGTCCCAGTACCGTGCTGCTGAGTGTAAACAAATTTAATATTCTGACGCTGCGCATTATCAGTACATTCAGAAAATGCTGCAGCTCAGCTTAAAGGGTCAGCGCACCCGGAACCATCCCTGTGCCGAGTTCCCGGGTCTGTACACCTGCTTTGCCCATTATGAGGGGTTCCACCATCCCTGTGCAGAGTTCCTGGGTCTGTACACCTGCTTTGCCCATTATGAGGGGTTCCACCATCCCTGTGCTGAGTTCCTGGGTCTGTACACCTGCTGTACTCATTATGAGGGGTTCCACCATCCCTGTGCAGAGTTCCCAGGTCTGTACACCTGCTGTGCTCATTTTGAGGGGTTCCACCATCCCTGTGCAGAGTTCCCGGGTCTGTACACCTGCTGTGCTCATTTTGAGGGGTTCCACCATCCCTGTGCAGAGTTCCCGGGTCTGTACACCTGCTGTGCCCATTATGAGGGGTTCCACCATCCCTGTGCAGAGTTCCTGGGTCTGTACACCTGATGTGCCCATTATGAGGGGTTCCACCATCCCTGTGCGGAGTTCCCGGGTCTGTACACCTGCTGTGCCCATTATGAGGGGTTCCACCATCCCTGTGCAGAGTTCTGGGGTCTTTACACCTGCTGTGTCCATTATGAGGGGTTCAACCAGCCGTGTGCAGAGTTCCTGGATCTGTACACCTGCTGTGCCCATTATGAGGGGTTCCCACCATCCCTGTAGAGAGTTTCTGGGTCTGTACACCTGCTTTGCCCATTATGAGGGATTCCACCATCCCTGTGCAGAGTCCCTGGGTCTGTACACCTGCTGTGCCCATTATGACGGGTTCCACCATCCCTGTGCTGATTTCCGGGGTCTGTACACCTGCTGTGTCCATTATGAGGGGTTCCCACCGTAGCTGTGCTGAGTTCCAGGGTCTTTACACCCGTTGTGTCCATTATGAGGGGTTCCCACCATGCCTATGCTGAGTTCCTGGGTCTGTACACCTGCTGTGTCCATCCAGCAGCAACACACATGGACTAGGACTCAGGGACAGTGACTGGCCGCTACTGTTTGCAATGACAGCAGGCAGATGGCAGTTTAACCTACACAAGTCCAAATTGGACAGCAAAGGAAATGGCACTGCCTGGGGACCACAATGGGCACAAAAACATTCAGAAACTCTGTAGATTGTCAAATGGCAAAAATCACAGCAACCCACAACATGGCACCATTCCAACAAGTGAGAGGCGCAACCCCCAGAGTGTACGGTCCTAAAATGTTATCTTATGGGGAGGATATATATGAGCCCACATGAACAAAGTCCATATACAATGATCTTCATACAAAGTAGTCCATACAGGAACAGTCCTTAGGGCCAAGCTGGAAAAGGAAAACTTAAAAAATCAGGGATAAAAGATCATACTAGAGCATAAGACACCGGAAGCTGCCATCCACAATGAGCTTAACCCCAGCTCACAGAACCTAGAAAAAACAGAAGAGAGGAGGTGCTTCTAAGCACAATATGCCAGTATCACTTTATTAAAAAGATAGATTAAAAACACTCACAAGATCAATGTGTGTTCAGCACATCCAACATCCAATAACAGGGGTGAACCTGGGGTGAACCGAACGCTCGTCCCATCCAGCCGAGTGGTCCTCCAAAGACGATCATTTGTCCTGCACGCTGTATGTAAGAGGAGCCGGCTCGCGGCGTGTAGGTCAAAAGGAGGCTCGGAGCGCAATCACCTGGCGCAGGCGGGATGGCATCCAACATGGCACCAGTGTGATCAGGTCAGGATTAACACTTGCTAGAGTCAGGGATCAGTGCAACAGTGACAGACTTTCCCAGAGCTCTCAGGGTGACGCTGATGAGCTAATGCCTGTTTCCAGTTCCCACTGCTGGGCTGGAGTTTCATACATCTCTGGATCTGGGACACTCACAGCCTGGGAGAGGAAAGAAGGGGGCGGCAGCCTGGCTCCTGCCGGATGCAAGGCATTCTCACTGTACTATTGCTGTGTGTATGGGCACAGGCTCTGTTATACAGGGCACTGCACTGTGTGATATACTGCCTCCAGGGCTGGTTCTACTACTAGGCAGAGTAGGCTGCCGCCTAGGGCGCACTGCCGCCCAGGGCATCCAGCCACTGTTGATCCATCACTACTCTGCTTCAATCACTTGTGTCATGGGAGAGCCGTGGCTAGCAGCACACCAGGGCGGGAAAATGAGACAGGTCCAGAGGCACAAGTGCAGGCCTGTGGACCACAGCTAAAGAAATAGGTAGAGAGGAGCTGCAAAAATCTCAACCTCTGCCACCTCCATCGTATACATGGACAGGGCAAAGGGGGTGAGGTCAGGGGCAGAGCCAAAAGGGGGGCGGCAAAATGAGGTTTCGCCTAGGGTGTCAAAAATCCTTGCACCAGCCCTTACTGCCTCAATGTGTCAGGGGCATGACCCAATCAAGACCCTGCAGTATTTATGTCAATGACTGTTAAAGCCTACAAGAACCTTTACATGCTAAGCTGTAACATCCATGAGAGAGACGACATTCAGGAGCCCCAGACTGGTATTGATATCTTTAGTGAAACATAAAAATCTGACATTTGGTTCTCACTGAACTGCTATTGCAGGACAAATAGGAATCAAATTGCTGTTTGGCAGATGAAGATTCCTCTGCAATGAGTAGAAATGTTTGTGAAAAGCTCTGGCTGCCATCCTGCTAACATCCTCAGGATTTCCCCCTCCTTCACAGCCAACTCCTCTTTCAGACTGTCACCAGAGCCTCCCAGGAAGCTAGTGAGCTGTCTGTTGGTGTCACAGCAGCGATCCTCTGCTCCTCCACACCCGACACTCTTCCAGTGGCGGCTGGTGGGCACGGATGCAATCACCCCCCGACCCGGCGGGAGGTCTGGCAGGACCGAATCTTACTGTGTGCTGAGGGCTCTGCACTTCTTCTCCTCCGGCTCCTCCATGCGGGTTTACAGGGCAGCGGCGGCTCCGGTGTCTCCCCTTCCAATGCATCCAAATGGATTGCCTGGCGTTTTGGCCAATCAGGAAACAGGTCTCACCGACCTGGCTCCTGATTGGCAGGGAGGCACTGCAGTGTGAAAATAGCGAAAATTCATTCGTTATGGTCACACAATTGGGCGGGATCGGGGAGCACTCTCTGCACCCCAAGCCCACCCTTTTTTGAAGTCTGTTAGAGCCTCCAGCTCTAGTCAGGTGCTTAAAAAAAATCACTCCCTCCCGCCCCCACCATAGGACTTCATGCGTCCAGCATTCTGAAAGGGGCCGGGCGCATGGGTGGGAGGAGCAGCACCCCATAATGCACGGACTGCCACTGGTTGAATGTAACATCTGCTTCTTTATTCATCTTTTCTTGTACTGACCATGGCCCCTGTTGGCGGCTTGTCTCTGACCTCGTCTCACCAGTAAATTACAACACTTCTTTGATGACCACCCTCTCAAAGTTCCTGTGACATCAACATCACCAAACAACACTTATGCCACTCTGTTGTACCTACATTCCTTTTCTCTATTCAGGGGTGTTGGGACAAGAGCAGTAACAGAGATTGCCCTTGAGTTTTCTATCCAGGTGTAGTGCTGCCCTCTCGAGGGTCACATGAAAAATCAATTCCCCTTTGGTCCTCCCCATTTCTAGAGTCCTCCGCCAGCCCTGACACTCTGGGTTCACTCATTTTTATGCAATTTTATATGTCTTAACACTGTAACAGTAATAGACACCACACTTGGTTGGATTCAGTTCTAAAGAATTTACTTAGAATATCTAGAGCTATAGCTCTTAAAAGTAAATGTGTTATTTAAAGCAACAGGAGATAACTTGTTTGAACATAAAATATATCAGCGTTACATTTCGGATACACACTTTGACACTATTAGTGAACAGAATAAGTGCAAAAGTATATTTGCTATACCTTTAATAGAGCGTAATCAGATATTTGATAGTCCAAGAAATGATATAACTCAGAATGTAAATGAGCACAATGAGTGATGATAATGTAGAAAAATTCACTTTATTACTGCAGCAATTTAGATGTATGAACTATCAAATATATTGATACTGCTCAATAAAGTCTGGGGACAATTATTTTTGCTCTATTAAAGATTCAAATTTGGTGCAACACAGATATCATTAAGCAATAACCATTGTTTAACTCAATTCTCCTAATCTAATTCAAAGGGGTCCTTAGGAGACTTAACTTTGGCCTTTTGGTCACGTGAGAAATGGTAACTGCAATAAGAAGGGTCCAGTTAATGAAGTTCAGTTCAAGCTTCTGCCGGCTTTGTTTTGTTCTAAAGTTAGGTACCTAAAATACTGTGTCCGTTAATCCCTGTGTTAGGGCACAAAATAGGCAACTTGAGTGAACTTTAGAAAAGAGCCTTGGTAGTGATTACTGACTTCAAGTTATAAGAGCCACTAAAGAGGGACTTGTGCAGAGGATTTTGTAATCCACTAGGGAAACTGAGTCTGTACTGACAAAGAAGTATAGAAACAATTGAGTATACTCAGATGAACTATTTTCATATTACTGGGTTTAGTAACAAGGTTTGGCGAGCTTTATGTGAGTGGCTAGTGTAGGGAGAGGTTCCCATTGTGGCAGGGACAGTGCTTAGTGGCAGGAAAAGGTTAATGAGGCATAGCAAAAGTGCAGGGATTACGCTTTCTCCTCTTAGGAAAGATCCTGCTTGGGTGTGGACCGGCTAGGTTGCATTCCCGATCCTTGCTGCAGAAGCTATTGGCATCTTTCCAAGATCTCGGTCCTCTACTACTGTTTGTAAGATGGTGTTTACCCACCAAGTATGTTTGTACGTTGTTTGAACTCTTACAATATACTGTTCCCATTCGCCTCAGACTTTGAGTATATTCTTGCCGCCGGCGCACCACACTACACCCTACCCACATACCGTGTAGGGGGAGGAGTGATCTATAGGGGTGGATGTATCATGAAGAGGGCAGTACTTTTATGTGCCAATGTTAGATGGGTGTTCCTTCTTTCAAGCTATAACACTAGTTTATTCATGGTATAATAAGGACAGTTGTTCTTCCATGCATGCATTTCACACATAATCTAATAAACCAGACAACTAAAATAATTTGTTCTCTGTGCCAGCCCTGATTTTATATAATTGAGAGTCAATGGTAGTCATTTAGGGATCTGTGCCCCTTTCTCACTATTTACAGGCATGTTGAGGAGGAGGAGGGGCTAAATTTCCCAAAAATGTAAATTCTTCCACATGTGTATGACTGGTGAAAACATGGTGAACCACTTAAAGTAAAACCTTTACCACAAGTATGGAGGCTGTCATCGCTGACTTCCCTGTCTAACATGATGATCCGACATCTTCATTACTTTCTGGATTGTTTCTCAGTGGCAATTATGCAGATCAGGAAGTTCTATCTTTCCTATTCTGCTTGCTTGTTCCAGGTCAGTCACTCAGAAAGTATTAAAAGCAGTAACATCCTGGCGACTTGTAATCATACATTTTATTTACTTAGGCTACTTTCACACTGGAGCGGTACCCATGGTCGCGGTAAAACCCCGCTAGTTTTAGCGGAGTTTTACCAGTGATAGGGCTCCGCTATGAGGGCGGGAGCGCCGCGCTTTTAACCCCCCCACAAGGGGTTAAAAAGGGGTTAAAAGTGCTGGCGCTCAGCGCTACCAAGGCGGTGTGCAGCCGCTTCGGCAGCGCTTGCCATTCATTTCAATGGCAGGGGCGGTAGAGGAGCGGTATATTACCGCTCCCCTCACCGCCCCAAAGATGCTGCTTGCAGGACTTTTTGTAACGTCCTGCTAGCACACCGCCCCAGTGTGAAAGCACTCAGGGCTTTCACATTGGGTTGGATTGGGGGGGGGGACTTTTGAGGCGCTTTACAGATGTTATTTTTAGCTAAATAATGTCTGTAAAACGCTCCAGTGTGAAAGCAGCCTTAAGGTACTTATATAGCGCTGTCAATTTAAGCAGAGCTTTACATAAATATTGTACATTCACATCAGTCCCTGCCCTCAAGGAGCTTACTGATGTCCTGGGTAATTAAGATGGCACTTGGTTGCCATGATATCACAGACAGTCTACTTAAATGCGGGTTAAGTAAGTGGCTCTGGTCTCGTTAATGATGTTCCGTCCAGGACGTAACGCGTACGGGGAAGGAGCCACAAATGATGTCACCCACGGCTATCTTCTGGTTTGTGATGTACACATTGAACATTCGATACTTGCACTTGGTATAAGTGCCGGATAAGTTTTATACTTATTTTTAAATAAAGGAAAGTTTAGCAGAGAGCACTATATTTTCCTATCTGCTTTTACATACTGATTATATCCCGGAGGAACCGTTATCCAGACTTGTCAGCCATAAGAAGATCCTTAGACCCTTATGGGGCAATTCTTGTTTTGACCATGAGGTGAGCGGCCATGAATATCTGTAGTGGAGGTGATGCATGGATTCTGACACATGCATGCTTGTTTGGATACACATCTTCGCACCATCTGGGGTTGTCCATTTTTAATATATGAACTTTTTAATATATGTTCCTTAATAATATATGGGCTATATTCTCTGGTTAATGATTTGTCATTGGTACATTTGCACTGCACTAGTTTATTTGATTAATCTAAGATCCTTAACTCACATTCATACACATCCTAGAGCCAGTTTAACCACTTCCCGACCGCCGTATGCAAAATGACGGCCGGGAAGTGGCTTAGTTATCCTGACTGGACGTCATATGACGTCCTCAGAATAACAAGCCGCCACACGCCTGGGGGGGCGCGCATCGCGGTGATCGGTGGTGTGGGAGGTCAGTCTGACCCCCCGCAATACCGATCTTGGTAAAGTGCTTCCATCCGAAGCACTTAACCATGTGATCAGCCGTGACCAATCATGGCTGGTCACAGTGTAACACAGGAAAGCCGTTTATCGGCTTTCCTGTACTCAGGTCTGCAGACCTAAGGAGTGGAGAGCCGATCGGCTGCTCTCCTGATAGGGAGGGTTCGTGCTGATGATTTATCAGCACAGCCCTCCCTCAGATCGCCACCCTAGACCACCAGGGAGCCTGCCCAGGGACCACCAGGGATGTGCCCACCCAGGACCACCAGGGAGCCGACCAGGGACTACCAGGGAGTCGATCTGGACCACCAGGGAGACCCCCCTAGACCACCAGGTAAGAGACATAGTGCCCAATGTGGATGGCACTCAGTGCCACCTTCAATGCCACCCTAGACCACCAGGGAATGAGCCCCTATCAGTATATATGCCCACCAGTGCCCCTATCAGTGCTTACCAGTGCCCCTATCAATGCATACCAGTGCCACATATCAGTGCCCACCATTGCCACCTACCAGTGCCCACCTATCCGTGCCCATCAGTGCCACGTATCAGTGCCCAGTGCCGCCTATGAGTGACAATCAGTGCTGTCTATGAGTGCCCATCAGTGCCGCTTAGCAGTGTCCGTCAGTGCTGCATATCAGTGCCCATCAGTGCTGTATATCAGTGCCACCTATCAGTACCCGTCAGTGCTGCTTATCAGTGCCGCCTAACAGTGCTCATCATTGCTGCATATAAATGCCTCATCATCAGTGCCACCTCATCAGTGCCGCCTCATCAGTGCCAATCAGTACTGCCACATCAGTGCCCGTCAGTGTAGCCTCATCAGTGCCCACCAGTGATGGAGAAAATGTACTTATTTACAAAGTTTTGTGACAAAAATAGAGAATTTTAATTTTTTTTTCAAAATTTTCGGTCTTTTTTTATTTGTAGCGCAAAAAATAAAAACCGCAGGGGTGATCAAATACCACCAAAAGAAAGCTCTATTTGTGGGAACAAAATGATAAAAAATCTGTTTGGGTACAGCGTCGCACGACCGCGCGATTGCCATTCAAAGCGCAACAGCACTGAAAACTGAAAATTGGTCTGGTAGGAAAGTGTTCTAAGTGCATAGTATTGAAGTGGTTAAACAGAAGCCAATTAACCTAACCAGAGTACCCAAAGGAAACCCATGCAGGCATAGGGAGAACATGTAAACTCCAGGCAGGTAGTGCTGTGGTTAGGATTTAAACCGACAACCCTAGTGATGCTAGGTGGAAGTGCTAGCCATTTAGCCACGGTGCTGCCCACATAGCTCCTAACTGTCCCTCAATTTGTGCGACCATCTTACTTTTTTAGACCTTAAATCTCTTTGTTCCTTGTGCAGCCTCAGGTGTCCCTCTTTTTGGTCTGGTGTGTACATCTTTACACAAGATGTACTATTTTACTATTATAAATGTTATGCTGCACTAAACCTTTTATCCAACCTGTATATGAATACATTGTTTTCTTTTGAAAAGCCAATATAAAGGAATCTAGAGCTCAAAAAGTACTTGTGTGTAGAGTTGGGCGGACACCTGGATGTTCGGGTTCGGCGGGTCCGGCCGAACTTCGCAAAAAAGTTCAGGTTTGGTACCGAACTTGACCCGAACTTGACCCCGAACCCCATTGAAGTCAATGGGGACCCAAACTATTCGGCACAAAAATGGCTGTAAAAAAGTCCTGGCAAGTGCTAGAGGGCTGCAAAAGAAAGTAAAATGGGGGTAAGAGTAGGACAAGTGCCCTACAAAAAAATGGGGATAGGGAAAATAACTTAATATCACATAAAAAAAATAAAAATGGGAAGGGGGGATGGATGTGGAGTAGGAGCCTAGAGGTTGACTAGGCTGTGACCGTGGCAGTGTAGGTGGAAGTGACGGTGGTGGTGGAGGAGGAGGAGGAGGAGGTAGCCAACACTTTTTGTTGTTTGTTTTTTTTTTTTTCTAATTGGGGTAGCCCCCAAAATATTGAGGCATATTCAAAAAAACAAGTATACCAATGGCTGTGTGAGGCCGGTCAATAATCTGTCCCTTACAGCAACAGCAGGAACCTGACCCTATAGCAGAAGGCGATGATTTTAGAACAATAATCTGTCCCTTACAGCAACAGCAGGAACCTGACCCTATAGGAGTAGGCGATGATTTTAGAACAATGATCTGTCCCTTACAGCAACAGCAGGAACCTGACCCTATAGAACTAGGAGATGATTTTAGAACAATAATCTGTCCCTCAAAGCAGTAGACTCAACCTAGTCCAGAATCAGATCGTTCTGTAATGCAGAATGAGATCTGCAATCTGTCCCTCAAAGCAGTAGTAGTAGTAATCGCTACCTAGTTCAGAATCAGATCGTTCTGTAATGCAGGATGAGATCTGAAATCTGTCCCTCAAAGCAGTAGTAGTAATCTCTACCTAGTCCAGAATCAGATCATGAGATGTTATTATATCTGCAATCTGTCCCTCACAGCGCCAGCAGCATCCTCTCCCTAGACTAGCCTGAGAGCATGTGACATGCAGCACTACGTGACTCCAGCTGGGTCACATGATGCACTGGCCAATCACAGCCATGCCATTAGTAGGCTGTGATGGCTTCTAAGGGCAAACCAGTTAAATGCTTGTTGATTGGCTGCCCTGCAGCTATTCAACAGGCGGGATCAAATACCCCAAAAAAATCTAACCCAGAACCCAAACTTTTTTTCAAATGTCCGGGTTTGGGTCCGGGTCACGGACACCCCAAAGTTCGGGTTCGCTCAACTCTACTTGTGTGGTTTAGCCAATGATTTTCTGCATATTACAGCTCTGTGGTCCATTTAACTGGGATTGTAGCAGGGACCTGTCCTTGGTCTACATACTTTGTGCTAAAAGGTGTCCCCCTTTGGAATTTCAGAAAGTTGGGAGGTATGATGTGGCATATCATGCATATGTATGGCCAAACCACATGAGAAGATGGGAGGGTTTTGTACATATGCATCTTTACTATCCTGGGTTCCAGGATACCAAAGGGGCCACCAGAGAACTGGAGGTCTGGGGACAGTTGCCAGTGCCACTTTGCCCTTGTGCAACCTCACACACAAGTAGTGATAGAGAGAAAGCAGAAGCAAGCAGCTGTTTGCCGTCTGGCTGTCTTTTGCTACTGGTGTATGAGAGGAGGGTAGACAAAAAAATAACTAGTGACCCCAGCTTAAAGTGGTTGTCAACTCGTGACAACCACTTTAATCTACAGGTAAGCCTATAATAAAGCTTACCTGTGGGTGCCCTGCACATCTCCCAAACCTGCACGGTTCAGGAGATATACAGTGTACTAAATGTGCCAACGTAATTTCGGCACATGCGCAGTAAAGAAACGGCCTCCATGATGTTTCTTCACTGAGATTGCGCCGTAACTGGCGGCTCCCGCGTGCATACGTGGGAGTGACGTCACGCGACTCCGGCCAGTCACAGAGCCAGATTTGTGGCCCCGAAAGGAAGAGGGGCTGAAGATGGACACTGCCAGCACAGGCGACATTGCTGGACTTCGCAGGCTTCGTTCCCAGGTAAGTGACACATAATGGGCTACTATGCGATGCATAATAGCCCATTATGCTTCTACTTTACAAGGGAATACAGAGGAAGTAAACCCCATCTGGGTTTGTTTCCTCTTTAAAGATATGGCTGGAGGCAACATGTGAAGAAGTCATTTCCTTGGTTTCCACCAACTATTATTGCAGGGGAAAGGCAATATGAGTCAATGATTCCCTGCTGCCCTCTATAGAGTGCTTGAGGCATATGGTAGAGATGCCTTGTGGACTTGGAAAGTGTGTAGGCATTTATTGAACAATCGCTGCAGTTACTGTTTTGAGTTCTACAAGACAAACTACTGCTCTGGGTTATGAAACAACTAATAAAACTGTTAGCCTTAAGGTGATTGAGCACAGTTCTTTGGTACTTTCAGTATGAGGTGCTAAGTGAAACTGCATCTTTTTATTGAAGTGAATAATTCCAAAACCATATCTAACGTTTGCAAAAGACAATACACAGAGCAGCGTCTGGGAACAGGAAATCAAACTTGCACTGACTCGGCTGGCAGGCCATTATAAACTGTGTGGATTTCTTGCCCTGGAGGGAAGACTCACTGCTGTTGACAACCTGACGTTTTGCAAAGATTATTAGCTCAGTGCAGATTTCTATGACATAGCCCACTCTAGGGAAGAGTTTACCTGTTTGTTGTTATTACATGTACTATAAACTGATGTTATGATTGTGCGTTGTGATTTGATGAGACATTTCACGCTTTTTTTTTTTTTTTGTCTTCAATATTAATAATTTCTATGCTGACTTCAGCCAATAAACAAAACATATAAAAAGGAAGAGTTCCTTCAGTCTGCACATCTGTGTCCCAGTGGTGGCTGGTGTTTTTTTTGGGGGGCATGGCGGCAAACAACCCCCCCCGCACGCTGTCGGTCCAACACTAACCCCATCTAGGTGGCGGGCTGCGGACAGCGGCTCCGGTGTCCTCTCCTCCAGCACAGCGGAACCCCATCTAGGTGGCGGGCTGCGGACAGCGGCTCCGGTGTCCTCTCCTCCAGCACAGCGGACCCAGTCTAGGTGAAGGGTGGTGGGCTGCAGGCAGCGGCTCCAGGGTCTGAAGCCTGAAGAAGCTAGAAGGCACCCCTGGTTCCAATCCAATCTCCTACTTGCCACCTTGTATTTATCCATAATGGAAAATTTGCCTTAAGATGCCCAAAATGCTCTCATACATCTGGTAGAAAAACTATTGCGAACTTTTATGTATAAAAAGATTAAAGGGATACAAGTAGTCTACATCACTGGAAAAATGTTAAAAAAAACATTGTTCAGTACGAAAGAATGTGTATTTATTTTGCAAGCATAACAGTGTAATTGTCACAATATGTATACTAGATGTTGTTACAAGCCCTATATTGGGTTCTTGAAGGATGTTTTTAGATATAGCTCTTTTTTAGGTGTTTGTTACTGTAGCACCCTCCTAGGTAGCTGCTAGGGAATGTATATAGTTTTTGGCTTTTCTGCTTAACAGAGAGGCAGACAGGCAAATTTAGGTGTTGTCTGCTTAACAAAGAGCGGTGATTGATTAATGAGGTCTGCTCGGTGTGCTCTGGTGTGGCTCATGCTGTCTTGATGTTTCACACTGATCCAATAGCAAGAAGGCATATTGTACAGTGGGAGGAAACCTAGCAGGTGAGAGCATGGATAAGATACAGCCCTGGCCACTTAGAAGAGGATGTGCCCCAAGGAATGATGGGTGCATGTATTTAAGTCTGAGGAGCACATGGGCTTGGGTTCCAGTTCCAGCCCACCTCTAGGAAGAGAGGTAGGGTTGCCACCTCATCCCTTTAAACCCGGACACATATGAATTACACAGGTTCTGAGACTAATTTAATGCAGATAAGGCACTAAGTGAGTTTAATTACCACCTTATTCAGCCAAAGAACCTGTGTAATATGTGCTTGGGTTTAAAGGGATGAGGTGGCAACCATAGAGAGAGGTTCAGGCGGGGAGGAGGAAGCTGCCTCTCCCCAACAAAGGCAGCCTGCGGCCTCAGGTGCCTGACCTGAGGGCCTGAAGCCTGAAAGCTACAACCCAGGGTTCCTGTGCAAGCTGACTGAGGGAGGAAGTCTATGGATATGGTCTTATGTCACTGGTATAGAGTGTCGTGTGACATGTAAGGGGCAACACTAGGTACGCCCTCATAGACATGTTAAATAGAGTCCGATTTCCTGCGTTAGTACTGAGTCTAGATGCCCAAAAAGCATTTGATAGGTTGAGTTGGCCTTACATGTTCGCCACTCTATCCAGATTTGGGTTCTAGGGCCCTTTTGTTTCTGCCTTAAAAGCCCTCTACTCCACCCCTCGTCCCAGGTCCAGATGTCTTCATTCCGGTCACAGACCTACCCGATGTCAAATGGCACTAGACAGGGTTTCCCCCTTTTGCTTTTCATCCTATGCCTGGAGCCCTTAGCCGTGGCTATCAGTGTTCACCTGGACATTCGGGGAGTTCCTATGCGACAAAGGGAATACAAGTTATTTCTATTTGCCGACGACATATTATTGACTCTCACTAACCCACTTATCTCTCTCCCATCCCTCCATTCACCTTTGACCCAGTTCAGTTTCCTATCTGGGTATACAATTAATACCTCCAAAACAGAAGCTATGCCCCTCCATATCCCTCCTGACGACCTGATATCCTTGCAAAAATCATATCCCTATCGGTGGTGCCCTCGGTGGTGCCCTCACTCTCTCGAATACCTACTCAACCTTATGCTCAGCCAATTACACTCCTCTGTTTAAGGATAGTAATGGCATGTTGAAGCGTTGGAATCCACTCCCACAATCTTGGCTAGGTAGGATTAATGTGCTAAAAATGACATTTTTGCCCAAATTGCTGTACTTCTTTGAGACCCTACCAGTGCCTATCCCCATGCCCCAACTAAAACTGCTTAAACGGTGGTTTCTTAATTTCATCTGG
Source organism: Glandirana rugosa (assembly GCA_018402905.1). NCBI lineage: Eukaryota > Metazoa > Chordata > Amphibia > Anura > Ranidae > Glandirana > Glandirana rugosa. The sequence goes on along the minus strand of BLSH010129414.1, from coordinate 961,196 downwards.
TGTAACAAGGCACACAGGGTAGCTAGCTCGTGGTTTTCTCCCCCAGAGATCCTGGAGGTCTGGGAGCTCCGGACATAATTAAATATTACTATGCCTCCCACCTTCGTTCAGTTGCTTCCTGGTCTAGTCTTTCAGCTCCAAACAGATGGTCGAGAGATCGAGATGGGATCCTTCCTTCCTACCCATCCCTGTGTCATAACTCCACCCTACAGGGGATATGTTTGGCCCGATGTCATTCACTTTAAAGATTTGGCGCACTTGTGCCTCCAAGTTCTCTCTCTCTTCACCATGCCCCCCCCCCTTTATCCAATGTGCTTTTCAACCCCTTAGTCCCTGATGGTTTATCCCAAACCCACATGATGCCCTGGACCCAAGCTGGTTTATTTCAACTACGTCAGTTTGCCCACCCTGCCACTCATAAATTGTGATCCTTCAGTGATCTTCAGTCTAATTATCACACACCCAAAAATATGTTTTATTCTTATCTTCAAATTAAACACTATTTAGCAACTCTCTCACCATCCATTATTTTGCCTATGCCAAGGGCCTTTGAACGTATTTGCTCCCAAGGCCCACAACAATTACATTTAATATCTGCTATATACCAGTTGCTTCACGGGGCCACTCCTTTCACTGAAGACCTTCATACTTATATGCGGAAATGGTCCCCTATCATTCAGCAGTCAATCACCCTCCCCTGTTGGGATAAAATCTGGTCCTCAACGTCCAAAGTATCCAGATCCTGGTGCAGAGAAAGACAGCATTTAAAGTGCTATTAGTTTGGTATAGAACACCAGTGGTACTACATCGTCAGGATCCCTCATTCTCACCTTTTTGTTGGCGTTGTGCTAAAGTGAGAGGGGTACCCACTATCATATTTTCTGGCAATCAGAGCTGATTGTACCCTTTTGGTCCATGGTGATGTCCCTGCTCCAACGATTGTTTGAGTATTCCTTCCTGTTGGATCCGCTACATTACTTACTGGGCCTTCAATTTCCTGGGATTGGGAAATTTTCTAATAAGCTAGCTTCATACATCCTGTTAGCGCCAAGAGAATTATCCCAATGCATTGGCTATCCCCCAAAGACCAAATTTTCAATGTAATCTCTGAAATTCACAGAATGGAACACATGACGGCTATGGTGGAGGATGCCGTGTCCCAGGTTCAACAATGTGTGGGACAGTTCTGAGCTTGGTCCCCCTCCCGGGTCTTGATTGGGCTAGGCACAGTTTACTATGGACCATAATGCTGTATCTACCCCCCCCCCTTCTTTCCTTCTGCTGAATTAGCCTGTTGTATATTGGCCCCAGGTGTATGTACTTGTAATTGGTTTTGGTTTACTTATTTGTTAGTTTATCTGTTGTTTATATGTCTATGTCCATCAGCTGAGTAGTCTACTACTTTGTTGGGCATCCGCAACTATTCACAATTTGATATGTTTCTGTATTACTTCTATGATTCTATTGTTTTCTTTTTTGTCCTTATCATGCCCTGCCATGTCTTTACTATGTCTATACCATGAATTTCTATGCATTATTTGTATGTCTTTAAAATTCGAATAAAAATACAATTATAAAAAAAAAAGAGTGTCGTGTGGAAGTTGGAAGGAGGCACCAGCTCTCCCTGGACATTTTGTGACTACAGACCCCTGAAAGGATCCATGAGATTGAGTGTGTTGCTGAAATCCCCCCCTCTGGTCCTAGAAGTCCACATACTGGGTGTGTGAGATAAAGGGGACACTAGCTAGTGTCTTGAAGATTTAAGTCCTCTGACAAAGTCCACTGAGTCTCTACTGCTACAGAGGGACTTGTTCTTCCATACAGACCCTGTATGGTTCAGCAAAGAATCTGCTCCACGGTTCTACTGAGAGAGTTGTCTTCGCTTGTGCATAGTTCATTTGGAGTATCCTACTAATTACCTTCTCCTATCCAAGTCCTCCAAAAAAAAACATAAAAACACATACCCCTGGACTGGTCATTGAAGCTAACGAGCAGAATAGTGTGTGTAACTGACTGTGTGAAAATACCATGTAACTAGCTGTGGATTGATCAGTGGGAAGCCCATGCACAAGTATTCGAGCAGCCCCTATGGGGGTACTGCTACATTACCTTTTTTAAACAATTTCTTTAGTACTGAGTAAAAATGTATGGTCTTTTTTTAGCATTCCAGTGATATGGACTACTTCTATACCTTAAAAGTCCCATTTACAATATTTAAATCATTTTTGGTTTTAGGTTTTTTGGGATAAGGTATGCCCTGTAAGGGAGAGTTGGTTGGAATCCTTATGGCTATTTTTCCTTATGTACATCTGGTGGAATGTGCTGTAAAGCCTGCTGGGGAAGGCAGTCCTACTGAAGCATATGCCAATTGAATTTTCTTTATTTTCAGAGGTCATTTGAGGCTTTGTTGCTCTCCCTTTCCTCTCACCTGAAGGAAGAATAAAAAGGACTTGTCCTTTTGAAATGATTTTGTCCTCTGCAAATACACTATATTGTCAAAAGTATTGGTACACCTGCCTTTACACGCATATGAACTTTAATGGCATCCCAGTTTTAGTCCGTAGGGTTCAATATTGAGTTTCCCGCTTTTTGCAGCTCTAGCAGCTTCAACTCTTCTGGGAAGGCTGTCCACAAGGTTTAGGAATGTATCTATGGGAATGTTTGACCATTCTTCCAGAAGCACATTTGTGAGGTCAGGTACTCATGTGGACGAGAAGGTCTGGCTCGCAGATCAATTCATACCGAAGGTGTTCTATCGGGTTGAGGTCAAGTTCCTCCACCCCAAACTTGCTCATTATGGACCTTGCTTTTCGCACTGGTCCAAATCATTTGTTGGATGGGGATTATGGTGGGAGGTTGTTTTTCAGGGGTTGGGCTTGGCCCCTTAGTTCCAGTGAAGGGAACTCTTAAGGCGTCAGCATACCAGCACATTTTGGGCAATTTCATGCTCCCAACTTTGTGGGAATAGTTTGGGGGTGGTCCCTTCCTTTTCCAACATGACTGCGCACTTCAATAGTTGAAGCTGTTAAAGCTGCAAAGGGTGGGCCAACTCAATATTGAACCCTACGGACTAAGACTGGGATGCCATTAAAGTTCATGTGCATGCAAAGGCAGGTGTCCCAATACTTTTGACAATATAGCGCATATCTTCAACAGCATCAGAAGATCTAGTCTTGCTCACTTCTGTTTTTCAGGAGATGATTATGTCACCAAGGCTGGTAATAGCATCTCCCAGTTAATATAGAATTCCAAAGCATTTTTTGGAATAAACCCAGGAAATGGTCCAGTAACAAATTTATCTTCAAACCAAAAGGGGAAGACCAAAAGGGGAAGCTCCACCCCCCCCCCCCCCCAATCCACCCTCACATGTGGCAAATACTTTTTTTTGTTTTTTGTCTGGTTTATAAACTTTATTAGGATGCATTGCAAATAGCATAATGTCACTTTCATTTTCTGTAGTGTCACTGAGAAGTCTGCCCACCCCGCTGTGATGACATAGTACATATCAACTGAGATGGATCTAGCGGAAAACAGATGCTTGTCTTTTTATATAATTCTAGGATATGTGGATGTCATTTTCTGTCAGGCTCTATTCAGTAAAAGAGAAGGGTTGGGAAACAGAAACAACCCCTTTTCAGTTATAAAGGTTTTCTCTCATTTTGGATGTTGAATGATAACCTAGCATTTTGGGCTGAAATTGGTGATAAACTGTAAATTCTACATGACAATATAACTGCTTGAATTTCATACAGTAAGATTATCTACATCTACTGTGAAAAAAAGATCTGGATTTTGTTCTATTTCCAGCACTTTCAGACAGTAGACCAAATACTTTGCTGAATAAGGAGCTCAGAAAGACAGAACAAAGGAAGATATCTACCTAAACTAAAGTTGTAAAGCAAATGTCTGTAAATGAAGTATCTGGCAGAATGCCTTCTATTGAATGTATCTTCAGAATCCCCAGAGTTCATTAGGATACCTAGTTTTATCCACAGAGCGACCGTAAAACAAAGCAAACACAAGATTATGTAAGACTAATAAATATGCATCCATTTGCAAGGATTGTGTTGTTGTCCATAAAATTCTTAAAGCAGACCACCAGTGAAAAATACCATCATAAAAATTAAGAAATAACATTAAAATATCAGCCTTTGCTAAAATATTCACATTTAAGCTCTGTTCACATCTAGGCGTTGCTATTTTTACAGGCATTTTTCTGGCATTTTTTGCAGTGTTTTTGCAGGCGTTTTGAGTTGTGACCGATGCAAAGCAGTAAAACGTCTGTTAGCTGCCAAAAAAGAAGCTCATGTACTTTTTTGAGTGACAGGTGTTTTGCTTAAGAAGACTCAGATGCGAACAGGGGTCATTGAAATGAATGGGGTTTGTCTTGGTGGGTGTTTTTAGAGCTGAGGCTTAGAACAGAAAATCGCCCAAAAAAAGCCTAGATGTGAACGGAGCCTCAGGTTTCCTTCACACGGCCACTGAGATGCATCTACCAGATTCCAGCGACAAGAAACAGAGGATTCATGTAGCTGGAATGACCAAGGCATGACAATGGCTGTGGTCACTATTGACAGGCTGACAGCAGCTGATGTCTAGCTCACGCCTCATGCTCCTGCTCTGCTCCCTGCCACTCAGTGCAAGCTTGCATACCCTTGGCTGGTGGTAGTTGCTTGCTTCTGCCTTGTCAGCTTCTATGTTGGCGGACTATAAGCCCTGCTTCCTTCGCTTCCATTGGTTAGCGGTGCACACACAGTGTTTCAGTTGATAGGCAGCAGTGCCATGCTGCTTGTTTAAGCTCCTCTGCACTGATTGGCTACTGCCCTGCGGCACTTTATTTGAGCATTATTAGCCCAGGGCTCTTAATACCTGGCTTCCCAGCCTACCTTGCCTTGATGTTCCTGCTTGCTTTGCCTTGTCATTTGATTCCACTGCCCCCCTGCCTGGAATACAGATTAATCTTTTGGATTGCTGCTTGTCTTTTGACTTTAGGCTGTTTCTGGATTACACCACTCTGCTGCTTGTCCTGACCTTGGACTGTTTCTGGATAATGCTGTGCCTGCTGCCTGCCCTGACCTCAGATTATGTCTGGAAAATGCTTTCCACCACCAACCTCTGAACTCTGGTAGGGATTATATTATGCCATGCTATGCTTCACTCCTCCAGAAGATGACAGGTACAAAAGCTACAGAATTGTGTACCAAGACTTGAGGTCAACCAAATACTATAGACCTGCATGCCTTAGGGAACAGGGGCCATTTAAGGTGAAGTAGCACTTACTAGCTAGAATTTCTGACCTTGGCTTTAGAGCGAGTGTCACACCGACATCATTCAAACCACTTCTAATCCCTAGCTGTCTGGGACCTGATCCAGCCTGTGACTAGACAGTGAAAGAAGAAGCAGCACAGTGATTTAGCTCATCTCTCTGTCACTCTTTATGTACATAGATAAGTTTCTTATAGAGCAATAAAGAATTGACTTTATGACACCAGGCTTGAAGTGTAGGAGGGAGTACCTGCATCCAAAAACGAGCAATAAGCTAACATATCATCTTCTGAGTTAGGAAAGAGACTTAACAAACACAGCTGAGGATAGACTGTCAGAGGTTCATCTTATCATGAAGGAATTGAACTACTTGAGACCAGTAATCATGTATAACTGTCCCACAACTTATGGAAAAAGGTCCCCGGGAGACGGAACATTTGTGACATGTAGGGGAATGGGAGGGTTGATATCTGGCAATGAATACTGCGGTCAGGTATGCTCTGTGTCAGTGGTTCTCAACTCCTGTCCTCAGGACCCACTAACAGGCCAGATTTTAAGTATTACTTTGAGGAGAGGCAGACTAGAATACTACAATCACTGAGCAGCAAATGCTATTACCTGTGATGTATTTGAGTTATCTTGCAAGCCTGGCCTGTTGGTGGGTGCTGAGGACTGGGGTTGAGAACAACTGCTCTATAAAGAATGTAAAGCTGTGTAAGGCGATTTAAGACCTTAGGAGACACCTGTTTACAAGCATCTAGTATCTCCTCCCGGTTTCCATCTTCCATGTCCCCGACATCCTGCACCAATCTAGATTTAAGCTGATAGGCCAACCTAGTGGCCGAGGGAGTCAGAAGATTGTTATAAAATATTGAAATCAGTTTCTTAGGATCCGTTCCTAGTATTATCTCTCTGTCACTATGCTTTCTCTTCTATAAGCATACTCCCTATCAGTACATGAACTAATTGACTCCTTCCTCTCACAATCCAGCCCTGCTGTACAGAGAAAACCAAATGCTGATACCAATTCAAATGCAGGTGTAGGCAGGTACAGGTTTTCCTCCTGTGGAGTGAAGTTTGATATGGAAACTGTTCCCTTATTGACTTTGTCAGGATCTCAGAGAAGTCAGCTGTCCGATTGGATACTGCAACTTCTTGAGAAATGAGGTGGCCATTTTGACCAGCAACCTTATAGATAGGGTCTGCAATGCCATTTGGACGTTCCTGGAGCCAGTGGTAGGTCAGGGTCAGTGACCCCGATGGCTAGGGAAAGTGATTAGTGCAGGGAGAGGTTCCTGGGGAGTAGGGTCAGGACATGGACAACGCCTGCAGAAAAGGAACATTCCAGAAACAGGAGAAGTGATAGGGGGCTCATCCTAGCAGCATTACCATCCTAGTGCACTGCAAACCACCACCCCTCCAGCAGAATCCATCCTCTGGTATTACAGGCCCAAGCCTGTTAACACTGTGTAAACACAAACTGTTCTATTTCCTTATATCAGTGCATTCCATAACTGTCGTTATTCATTACTGTTGACCTATATAGAGTACAATGAGGCAAGAAAATTAGTAACAATCAGGGACTGTGTGTGTGGTCTTCCCCTGACTGGGTAGCTTGGGCATGGGGCCTATCTATACAGGTATTTATGCTGCTTGAATTAAAAATAAATACATTTATTGATATAACAGAGCTGCATTAATGTGTGTCTTTTATATCTGCCTGAGTTGAGCTTTAAGAGAATAAGAAAAATAAAATCCATTCACATGCATTTAGGCTGTGGTTGTGATTAGAACATTACTGCTCTAGTTAGTTTCTGTGATAAAGCAGGGTAATGCATGTTTCCAGCTACAGTTTAAGTAAGGATGGATTTTGCCTGGAACTGATGCCAGCCTACGCCATGCTGTGATGCCATTACAACAAATGTGATAAATTATTTTAAGTAAATTGCTGGCATTGTTCATGAAAAAAATGGATAACATCCACCTGTCCTCAGATAACCTCTTTAATTTTCATATATTCTGCACTGTCTACTGCAGCATCACTTGATGGTCTGTTGGCTGATGTTACAACTCCTTTATAAACCACCTTTCTAACATGTAAGACATTCTTCCTCTCTAGGTGCCTATCTCATTGCTATATTCTTTTAAAAACCACCTCTTACAAAGGAATGTATCATATGAGGTTTTCGAATAATGTATATATAATGTGTATGTAGCCATGGCCCCGACCCCTAGAGGCCTAATGGTGACCTTCAGAGCCAGGGAGAGCTGACATCCCTCTTCACAGTGTGGGTTACTAGGCATAGTGGGTGTAGTGCGGTTAGATTAAGTTGGGCACCAGACACTTTGAGAATGCAAAAAGAGATTTATTGTCTCTTAACAAACTGGGGAGAGGGGGTTAGGGCCAGAACACCCTTAGGCAGGTGCAAAAACACATGGAAGACTCCAAGAAAAAATAGGAATAGGAGGACAGCTAAACAGTTCAAGAGCCTTTAAGCTGGATTGCGGCAAACTGTATTTGTAGACCGCTGTCTCCTATAGCAACTGAACTTGTAACTCTAACTTCAATGTAGATCACAACTCCCTGTATCCTGTTGTAGATCTTCTCACTAAGCTCCCAGTCTCACGCTAGACTCTTCAGATCCCAGCCGCCGCTGGATCCTTTGAGCTCCACCACAACTAACCCGCTGTGGCTGCCAAGTGTCACCCACGCTGTCCCGCTGGGTCCCTGACTGGGCTCTTCAGCTAACCTGCTGAATCCTCTGCAAGCATCACTTGCACTGTCCTGCTGGGTCCCTAGTTTGACTCTGCTGAAGCTTTCCCACTTGTTCACCGTCCCCAGCTAGTGAATAAGGCTGTTCTGGTACTTCACAAACTTGGCCTCTGATAACAGGAGTGGATATCCCTTAGTGGCGACTGTGTCCCCTTTATCTCTGGCCTGGTTCTCACTTGCCTCTGGCTACTGGAGTGGTCGTTTCTGCTGACCATTGCTTTCCTTCACCCTGGACAACAGCCCGATTCTCCAGCCAGTAGAATCCTTGCAACTTGGTTGGGCTTCAGGCCTGAAGCCCTAACCCCATGCTGCTTGCTTCCAACCTGGATAGGCCTCAGGCTTCTGGCCTAGCAGCCGGGAGCTTTTCAACACATGTCCAAGCAGACAGCTGTCCAGGTGGCACAGAACCCCAATCACCTTACTCCTCCCAAGTAAATAGGCTCTCCCAGCAGCCCCTGGGGCCAAAGAAACCCCAACTGATTGGCTGGAACAACCTATTCACTCCTAACCTGGATACAATGTGATCTTTTTATTCTAGTGTCCAGGCCAGCAGCGCCACCCAATGACAGAAGAGAGGGATACTCCAACCCAGGCTTAGGGCAACAATCAGGAAATCCCCTATCAATTGGCCAGGCTAGTTACCACCTAGCAGAACTAAATTTGATAGCAGCCCTGTTTAGGACCAGGGTGCTACACATATAAAAATTAATAATTTATGGCAATGAGTTTTGCATAGAGTTGAGCGAACCTCTGGAAGTTCGGGTTCTGCTGGTTCGGCCGAACTTCGGAACAAAGTCTGGGTTCGGGTCCAGACTGGACCCGAACGTTGGCACGGACCCCGAACCCCATTGAAATCAATGGGGACCCAAACTTTTAGGCACAAAAATGGCTGTAACAAAGTCCTGGAAAGCCCTACAAAGAAATGGGGATAGGGAAATAACTTAAAATCATTTTTAAGCTAAAATCACATAAAAAAAATCAAAAATGGAGGCGGATGTGGAGTTGGAGGTTGAGGAGGCGGTGAAAGTGGCGGTGGAGGAGGAGGAGGTAGCCAACACTGTTTTTTTTATTTTTGGAATTTTTGGGGTTTTTTTTAAAACCAGCAATGTAGATGCACTTTTTAATTTTGTGCAAGAAACAATAATCTGTCCCTTTAAGCAACAATAGGAACCTCTCCCTATAGGACTAGGAGATGATTTTAGATTCTAAAATCATCTCCAAGTTGTACAGGGAAAGCCTCCAGCTGTTGCTTTAAGGGAAAGATCAGTGTTCTAAAATCATCTTCAAATTGTGTGGGAAACCCCTATATCAGCGCAGGGAGCCATATTAGTGTTTTAAAATCATCATCAAATTGTATGGAAAAAGGCTATCTAAGCCGGAGAGAAGCCATATTAGTGTTTTAAAATCATCATTAAATTGTATTGAAAAAGGCTATCTCAGACGGAGAGAAGCCATATTAGTGTTTTTTGAAGATGATTTTAAAACACTAATATGGCTTCCCTGTGGCTGATATAGGGGTTTTCACACACACTGTGAAGATGATTTTAGAACACTAATCTTTCCCTTAAAGCAACAGCTGGAACCTTTCCCTGTAAAACTTGATGATTTTAGAACAATAATCTTTCCCTTAAAGCAACAGCTGTAACCTTTCCCTGTACAACTTGGAGATGATTTTAGAAGAATAATCTTTCCCTTAAAGCAACAGACTCGACCTAGTCCAGTCAGATCGTTCTGTGCAGCAGGATGAGGTGTGAAATCTGTCTCTCAAAGCACCAGTACTAGTATCTCTCCCTCCCTCAAAGCACCAGTACTAGTATCTCTCCCTAGTCCACAATCAGATCGTTCAGTAATGCAGGATGAGATGTTCTGCAATCTGTCCCTAACAGAGCCAGCAGCATCCTCTCCCTAAACTATCCCAAGAGCATATGACATGCAGCACGGTGACTCCAGCCCCATATAGAAGCTGGGTCACATGGTGCACTGGCCAATCACAGCCATGCCATTAGTAGGCATGGCTGTGATGGCTTCTAGGGAAAACCAGTGAAACACTTGTTGATTGGCTGCCGTTGGCAGCTTCTCAACACGTGGAGTAAAATACCAGAACCCCAGACCCGAACCCGGACTTTTTTGGAAAAGTCCGGGTTCGGGTCCGGGTCCCGGACACCCAAAAGTTCGGTACGGACCCGAACTTTACAGTCCGGGTTCGCTCAACACTAGTTTTGCAGACTGAGAGAGTTCTTTATCAGTATATAGGAAACGTGCAAATCTTTGCTTGCACCATTGTACCTATAGAGCTGGATTTTTGTTAGATAATGTACATGAACTACAAGGGCATTAGATTAAGCTTAAAGTGTTACTAAACCCCCAGTAAAATCAGTCTGTATATGCAGTAAATCATGCGCGTTATACTCACTGTGGAACCTAAGGGGTTAATCCTCTGCATTGTGTAAAAAGGCTGTTTGATCCTGTCTTCTCTAATTCTCCCCTTCTTTTACTGTCCCCAATCCATCTGTTGATAGAACAGAGCCATAGGAGGCACTCTGCACATGCTCAGTTTTGTGTGTATTGCTAGAGAGCTTTTTTTCTCTTGGGAGAGTGCATATGATCAGCACAGGGCCAATCATTATTGTCCACACAGAGGGTCAGGGGTCATGAAGCCCTCATAGGAGAGTCAGGGGAGAATGGAAACTCCTCCAGCAAGCTTTAACCAGACGCTGATAGAAGTTATAAGACCTCTATATACTGCTGATGAGAAAAGGTATTGAGCAGTTTATATTTACTAAAATAGTTGCATTTCCATGTTCTGTGTACTGTGGCAGACCAGATATAGTGAATGCAGGGTCCTGGGTTTAGTAACACTTTAATCCAGAGCAGTGGCATACCAGCTGGGGGGGCAGGGGGTTGGCGCCCCCCTGTGAGTGAAGCAGTGGTGACAGCAGGGTGGCTCAAGCAGCGGCACTGTCACTTTGACAGGGCAGGCAGGGAGAGAGAGACCAGGGTGAAGGGGTGCCCAGGCCGGGTGCGGAATGTACCGCTACCCGGGTCACACCCATAGTCGGTCATCGGATTGAGAAATAAAACACTCTGTCTCCTCCTGTACAGTGGCGGGGCGGGGAGACAGAGAGGTGGTGCAGCGCTGAATAGAGGACGAGACCTGCTGGAGTTAACTTTCTAAATTAAACAGCAGGTGATTGGTTGCTAGGTGATCCTAGCAACCAATCATTAGCTTGTTAATATGAAAAATTAACTCCACAGTTCCTGCAATCTGTTCAGTGCTGCGCATGTGCATGAACAAGGTATGAAGGGGCAGAGCTATGGAGGGG
>BLSH010129414.1:924496-940981 GCA_018402905.1 Glandirana rugosa | reverse complement strand
ACAGGTTCCACTCAGAACAGGCCACACCATGGTCAACAAAAGAAGAGTGCACGTGCTCAGCGTCATATCCAGAGGTTGTCTTTGGGAAATAGATGTATGAGTGCTGCCAGCATTGCTGCAGAGGTTGAAGGGGTGGGGGGTCAGCCTGTCACTGCTCAGACCATACGCCACACACTGCATCAAATTGGTCTGCATGGCTGTCACCCCCAGAAGGAAGCCTCTTCTAAAGATGATGCACAAGAAAGCCCGCAAACAGTTTGCTGAAGACAAGCAGACTAAGGACATGGATTAATGGATTAATGGAACCATGGCATCCAACGCCAGCTGAAGGGTAGGCAGAAGAGGCGGTTGCCTTGGGCTCTTTATCGGGAGAAGGGGCACAGAGCAGAACCCACAATCTATGCTACCAAGATAGCTCACAGCTTGTAGGGAGAGGGCACACTTGGCCTTTAGGTCTTGGTTGCTAAAGAACCTTATCCCAACACTGTCATCACCAGTCTAATTAGTTACCAGTATAACGTAAAAAAAATGTCAATTGCTTGGTTAAAAATCCTACATATGGAAAGCTAGAACAGAACCACAAGAAGAAAATCAAAAGGATTTTATTGTAATATTTAGGCTGGTTTCACACCAGTCCGGTGCGAATTTCAGCTCCGTTCCCCCTGCGAAAAGAAACAGCTCCTGTTCAGCGGTTTCTCTCCATTCTAGCAGGGGATCAGCTGACCTGTGGGGGGGGGGGTGCGGAATCCCTGTTCAAAATGGAACATGTCTGTGAATTAGATGCATTCCCATTGAACATAAGGGCCCTGGAATTCGCACCATAATGCGGAGTGCGAATGCACCGCACCTATGTGAACCAGACCCATTGAAAACAACATGTTTTCAAATGGTCTGTGAATTGGATGCGGTGTAAGCCACATCCAATTCGCATAGTTGTGAACCCAGCCTTAGAGATCCAGCCCCATATCCCCACCATTTGGTTTCCCATCTTCTAGATAAGAACCCCTGTTGTAGCAGATTATTCAAAAGCCAGTAGAACCTTGCCAGTCCCACAGAAGTGTGCCAACATTCAACATATAAAAGGATATCCGCATGTTCCAGTAGAACCGTGCCATCTCAGGTCCAACAAAAAGGAGGAGAGTGTGCGTACATCCAACGTGTATAAAGGAAATCCTCATTTCCCAGGAGAACCATGCCAGCCCCATCTCAGGTCCCTCAAAATGAACAAAATGCACCAACTTTCAACATATAAAAGGGAAATCCTCATGTTGTAGGAGAACACTGTCAAAATAATCTAGGGTCCAACAGATGTAGCATATATGTTCCAACATACAAACTATAAAAAAAGGAAGCCCTCATATTCCAGGAGAACCTTGCCAGATGCTACCTCTGTGGAACCCGAAATGGACCTGCCAAGGCTCTCCAGGAACATGAGGGTTTCCTTTATATGTTGAATGTTGGCACTAGACATGTGCAGAACAAAAAAAATAGTTTTGTTTTGATTCATTATTTACATAAATTTGCTTAGTTAGATTCATTTCATTTGTTTAATTCGTTTTCAGAATTTGTTTCATCTATAAGTAATATTAAACTTGAAAGTAGAAGAAGAAACTAAAAAAGCACTAACCAAGCTCTTCCCGTATCAATGGCAAAACCAGGGCATACCCTACCTCGGCATAACCCTGACTAATAAAACTAAAAACTTATTTCAATCAAACTTTCCCCCTTTTAAAACTCAATTTCTTTCAGACCTCCATAAATGGGATAAATTTGAGTTCTCCTGGGCGGGGCACCTGGCAGCTTTTAAGATGATGACACTGCCTAAATTATTATACCTGTTCAGGACACTTCCCATCCCCATACCCAACTCCTACATTAATTCACTACAATCAGCCTTGACCAATTATCTGTAGAAGAACAAAAGACCAAGATGTGCACTAACGACCGTAACCAAATACAGAACTGCAGGAGGAGCCTCTGTACCAGACTTGAAAGACTATTACGAGGCCAATGTACTAGCCCAAACCAGGGAATGGTTCGGTTCCGCCCCAACCAAGCTTTGGAGCGAAATGGAACGTACAGAAGCCAAACAAGATGACATGAAACTCTGGCTCTTAAGCGGCCAATCTCTAGCCCACCCCCTTACTTCGTATTCGCCCACGATCATAGCAACCCACAAAATATGGAACAAACTGACCAAATCCAGCTGGTCAGAGACCCCTACCATCCCAATAAACCCGCCAAATCACGGGCAATGCTTAAATGGGAAGAGGACCTGGGATCTTGCTACACTCTTAAACAATGGATGCTAGGATCCAAGGCGATCTATAAAGCCACCTCTTGTGTAACCTTATGGGAACTCTCCCACAGAATAATGCAGAGATGGTATATAACCCCTGCACTTATCTCAAAATTCGGAGGAAACACTCCCTCCACATGTTGGAGAGGATGTAGACAAAAGGGGTCCCTTAAACACATATTCTGGGATTGCCCAGGGATTCGGGACTACTGGGACAGGATCTTCATCTTATTAGCAACTGTCACTAAAAGCAACATCTCTGCAACCCCAGAACTCGCAATCTTGAACCTCCATTCTGAACAACTTCCGTCCCCAATTAAGAAAGTAGCTATTCACATCCTAATGGTAGCGAGACTATCCATAACTAGATTGTGGAAAAAACCCACAATTCCAACCCTTGCTGACGTTGTTAACATAACCCAAACCCACTACACCTATGAACTCCTATCAACTACTCATAAAGACCAACGAGTACGGGAGGCCAACAAGTGGGCCTCCTGGACCCAGTGGTACGATTCCTCCTCCTGAATAAGAAAATCGACGTCTATAACCCACAAAATTTCTCCTCGCAGACCTAAGAAAATGAAAAACAGCTCCGAGACTTGTCCTTCCTTGTCCTCTCACTCTTCTCTTTCCTTCTGTTTAACCCTAATCACCTCCCCTTCTTCCCTATTCTACATACGTTCTACAATTTTGAAGAACTGCTTCACTCTATTGTTTACTAGGGTCACAGACTCTAAAGTTTGTTAACTGATACTTACAGCTATCTCTTAGATATAATCACTACGGTTGGGTGGGATGGGCCGCACCACAGAGCGCAGTGTGAGCCCAATAGGGGTGCCTGGGGTGAGGTCCCACCGCCACCTTCCGAAACCAGTACTGAACGACAGGCAGGATGTTTAAACCTGTATGGTTGTGATTTGAGAGATATCCACCCTCACAAATGCACTACCAAACGTCTCATTGTGGTATTATCTACCCTAGTAGTATCTTGTATCTTATATCTTGTACCTTTGTATTTTACAAAAAATACAATAAAAACATTTTAACAAAAAAAAAGAACAGCATAGAATGGAATAAAATAGAATAGAAAGGAATAGAATAAAATAGAAAGATTATAACCATCTTCTGAAATTCGAATTGAATAGAAAAGAATAGAATTAAAAAAAATTTAATAGAATATAAATAATATAACCATTTTCCAAAAATCAAATAGAATCAATTCAAATTTGAATAGAATATAAAAGAATAGAGTAGAACAGAATAGAAAATAACACAATAGTATAGAAAAAAACAACAGAATAGAATGAATATAACCATCTTCCTATTCTAATCTATTCTTTTCTATTCTATTCAAATTTGAAAATATTCTATTTGAATTCTGGGAAATGGTTATATTCTTTCTATTCTAATCTATTCTATTCTACTGTTTTTTTAATTATTTTTGTTTGTTTATTCTATTGCATTCTATTATTTTATTTTCTATTCTATTCTTTTCTTTTCTATTCTATTATTTTCTATTCAAATTCAAATGAATTCTATTCAAAATTCCCATTTCGGAAGATGGTTATACTCTTTCTATTCTATTCTATTATGTTGTTTAATTCTATACTATTCTGTTATTTTCTAATCTATTCTAATGTACTCTTTTTATTCTATTCAAATTCAAATTGATTCTATTTGAATTTTGGGAAATGATTATATTCTTTCTATTTATTCTATTCTATTGTATTGTTTTTTAATTAAATTATTTAATTCAATTATTTTCTATTCTATTATAGTCTATTATATTATATTCTTTTTTTCCAATTCTATTCTTCTATTGTTTTCTTATGTATTCAAATTCAAATGTATTCTATTTGAAATTTAAAATTTAGAAGATGGTTATATTCTATGTAATTCTATTCTATTCTATTTGTTTATATTATATTCTAGTCTATTCTGTTCTTCTATTTTCTATTCCATTTTGTTCTGTTTTACTATATTCTTTTATTTTCTGTTACATTCTTTTCTAGTCTATTTTTTTCTATTATATTCCTTTATTTTCTATTCTATTTTATTCTCTTTGGAAATTGGAAAACTATTCAAATTTGAAAACTTTTCGATTTCTAATTTGAAAACTATTCGAATTTGAAAACTTTTTGAATTCGAATTTGAAAACAATTCAAATTCAAAAAGTATTCTAAAATTATTCAAACTTTTTCCGAATTTTTTTTTCGTTATTTTGGATTTGTTTAAATTCGGTACTATTGTAATTCGGAAATTCGGATACATCCGAATTTCTGAAAAACTAATATTCTTCCGAACTTTAATTCAGAATGAAACAAACCACACATGTTTAGTCGGCACATAGACCTACAGTATGTCCCAACATTCAATGTATAAAGGAAACCTTCATGCTCCGGGAACAGCCCCATCTCAGGTCTAGAGGTAGCATCAGTGCACGCCAACGTTCAAACTATAAACTCAACTGAAGAAAAAGTGGGGTGCAAGGCACACTTTGACGCTACTTTTGTTGGACCTGAGATGGGGCAGTCAAGGTTCTCTTGAGCATGAGGGTTTCTTTGATACTTTGAATGTTAGCATATATTGATGTTACCTCTGAGGGACCTGAGATGGGGCTGGCAAGGTTCTCTTGAAACATTGAGAATGTACATTTATATATGTTGAATGTTAGCTCACTTGTCAAGGTTCTCTTACTTCTCACTTTGACAGATGCTACCTCCATAGGACCTGAGATGGAACAGTCAACATGTAAAAGGAAAACCCTCATATTCCAGGAGAACCTTGACAGCCCTATCTCAGGTCCAGAGTTATCATAAGTGCATGCCAACTATCAATTATCAAGGAAACCTTCATGTTCCAGATGAGCATTGATAGGACTGAGTGGTACTTCCATTGAGGATTTCCTTGATCGTTTGGCTGTTGGCACACTTAGATGCTACCTCCATGGGATCTGAGATGGTACCAAGTGTGCCAACATTCAAACAATCAAGGAATCCCTCATGTTTCAGGAGAACTTTGATAGTACCACTCAGTCCCATCAAAGTTCTTCTGGAACATGAGGGTTTCCTTGATAGTTTGAATGTTGGCATGCACTGATGATACCTCTAGACCTGAGATGGAGCTGTCAAGGTTCTCCTGGAACTCAAGAATTTCCTTGTTAGTTTGGCTGTTGGCACACTTACAGTATCTCACAAAAGTGAGTACACCCCTCACATTTTTGTAAATATTTTATTCTATCTTTTCATGTGGCAACACTAAAGAAATTGCACTTTGCTACAATGTAAAATAGTGAGTGTACAGCTTGTATAACAAGTTATTTTGAGGGGACAGCAAATTTACACTAACACACAGCCATAATGTCTAAACCACTGGCAATAAAAGTTAGTACACCCCTAAGTGAAAATGTCCAAAGTGGGCCCAAAGTGTCAATATTTTATGTGGCCACCATTACTTTCCAGCACTGCCTTAACCCTCTTGGGCATGGATAGGATTGATTTAATTTAAATAATAATTTTTAAAGAGCAGCTGTCATCTCTGTCCCGCAGCGGCGTCTCCTCTGACCTCCTGTTGACCCGTTGACAGTCCCATTCACGTTAACCTTCCTAGTGGTAATCCGAAGTGTGGCTCAGGGTTAATTTTCAGTCCCATAAACGGTAACCCTGAGTCACACTCGGGATTACACTGTTAAATTCCTCTGCATGTACTTACATGCTCCCTGCGATCCCGTGATGTCCTCCGGCCAGGTCCTCTGGGTTGCGTGCTCAAACAAATTTTTATATATCCCCCCTCCCTTTTTTGATATGATGTACTCCTTTTATTATTGTCCTTGTTTTAGTAGAAGTTCCCTTGGAAACATATGTATTTGTAAATAAGAATTGGATTCACGTTTTTTCTCACCCATAATTTTTACAGTTCAATTCAGATTCCGGTGCTTTCTCTCCCTTTTTTTAGCCCTGGTCATTGCTCACCTAATCATTGTAATTTTGGGGATTGGGTTTGATTACCTACATGCAATGTGTATTTTATCCTCCTGGGGATCCCGAAATACTCACTCCATTCATATATTGATAATCCATCTACTATTATCTATTTAAATATTATTTAACCACTAACCTATTTGGCTAAAGGTAATAGATACCTTAGTCTGCCTCTGGATAACTTATTCATCCCATAACACTAGAATCTGGTCCATATTCAATCACGGCCATTCTGATGGATGTCTCATATAGTATGGGCATTATTGCCCATACGCAATATGGCTGAATATGAGACATCCTTGTGGCGTATTGGCATTTTGCCCTTACCTAAGATGGCCTCTGCAGACTGACCTTAATGGACTCTGATAGAGGCTGTGTGTATATATTCAGCTGTGAGTCGGCAGCGCGCCTATGCCCCAAGATGACGTCTGGATTGGGCGAAACGCTGCGTCGGGTAGGGCCTGCTGACGTCAACGCTTTGTGAATTGACACCGATACAGCTGGCCAGCTAAGATCCTATTGCGTTTTTAACCTGCTACCCTGTAAGTGCAATACTTTTATATGAATAAAATTCCTATCAGTATTACACTATTGTGAGCTATACTCCCTATGTACTGTGTGGATGGATGCCGGTGATGGAATGACTACGGACCACCCCAGACTACTACATTTAGAGGGACGTTTTGTGACTCCTGCTGGATAAAGTCCATTACACTGCTGTTGATTTACATGCTCATACTGCCATACATTGCAATATGTGGACTACTGTTATAAGATTAATGTATGCTGCTACTTGTTAATTCATTTTTCTGATTATGGTGTTCCCATAATTTATCTCGCTATTTTATCCTATATGGACATTCTGATATTACCTTAGGTGGTATATGTATTTACCTATATTGCTTTATCTAGTTTATTTAATTTCTATTTAATTTTTAGCCCAGCCTTTAGTCTGTATTATTTAAATTTTTTATGTATATTGCATATAATTAGGTTGCTGCTCTATTTATGATCCACATTAGCGCGGTTCTCTCTTTCCCTCTATGTTGAATGGTGGCACACTTTGACAGTACCTATGTAGGTAGCATTTCTCAAAGCGAGCCAACATTGATCACATAAAAGGAAATCCTCAAATTCTAGGAGAACCTTTTCAGACCCAATTTTGGTTCTACATAGGTAGCAAGTTGCGCTAACATTCAACATATACTTTTTTTTTTTATCAAATTCTGTTTATTGTTTTTAGAATATAAACAACATACATACAACCACAAAACATTCCCCCCCCCACCCCCCATACCCACCCCCCCATTTCCACTGGTCCACTCGCACCATATTTTGGAGAGATGCACCCTCCTCACTTATTTTTCCATGAAGAGGTCAACTACAAACCACAAACCATGAACTTATCACAGAATTATAAATACTGTATACCACCCCTGTACTCAGTAAAAATTCAAAATACCCACAATGGTTTTCTTAACCAACTGTCGTGCTTTCTGACAACCATGCCTGCCAGACCCTTTGAAACTTTCGCTCACATCCTCTCGAGATATATGCAGCCCTGTATAGGGGCAACATGGCATTCACCAGACCCTTCCAATAGGACAGTGTCGGAGCGTTTGGCTTTTTCCAATGAAGTAATATGGCTTTTTTGGCATAAAACAGAGTGATTGTAATAAACGTTCTAAGAGCCCTGGAAGGGATCACCTCATCCACCAACCCCAGTAGACAGACCCCTTTAAGTAAAGGTATAGGAACAGACAATAGTGAGGAGATGCAGGATGTTACATCTGACCAAAACTTCTGAGCCAACGGGAAGCCCCAAAATATATGTTCTGCATCAGCTGGCGAGTGTGTACACCGCCAGCACTCAGTTGAGGCTGACGGGTATATTTTCCCCAACCTAGCGGGGGTGTAATAGATCCTATGGAGGAACTTGAATTGGATTAATCTGTCCCTGGCCAAGATTAGGTACTTAAAAGGGCGATCCCAGAGATCATCCCAATCATCCGCCTGAAGATCTTGTATCTCTCTAGTCCAATGTTCCCTACACTTTACAACCGCTGGTGGGGATAACTGAAAGAGCTCCTTGTACACCGCCGATAGCACCTTGGGTAAGGAAGACTGAGCAAGGAGGCTTTCTAGGTCTGAGGGTAGGGACTCTACGGACCCATCCCTGAACTGAGTTTGGAACGCGTGCCTTACCTGAAAGTAACGGAAGAATAGGGAATTAGGCAACCCATGTCTGGACTTGAGTTGGTCGAAAGTCAAAAGGTCACCCTCCATTGTTATGTCTCCCAGAGTTTTAATCCCTCTTGTCGCCCACATGGCCACATCTGGGTTGGTAAGGAAATGATTTAACTTAGGATTAAGCCAGAGTGGAGTCGAGGGAGATAGACCACGGTAACTAGGGGACGCCAACTTAATAGCCACTTCCCATGCTCTAATTGTGGATTTCATAGAATTTGTCAATGGGAGACTTGAGCTCACACCCCTAAAAAGTGCCAGCTTAAGACTTTCGTAAGAGCCCAACTGGGCAGCTTCCAACACTGTGGCCGAATCCTCCTCGTCTGCCGTAAGCCAGCGATGAGCGAACACCATCTGACCTGCGAGAAAGTATTTAAACCAATCTGGGAGCGCCAGACCACCTCGCCCGAGGGGCTCCCTCAACGTTTGGAGTCCCACTCGTGGAGGGCCCGGGGACCACAGAAAGGTACTAGTGAGGCTGTCAAGCTTTCTAAAAAAGGTTTTCGGGACCCAAACCGGGGCATGACGCAGGAAATACAAAACGATCGGGAGAAATTTCATTTTAATTAAGCTGATCTTGCCAAACAGTGACAGTGGCAATTTGGACCATATCTGAATCTTCTGTTTAAAAAGGGTTAGAAGAGGGGTCAAGTTAAGGGATATGTAATCGTTTGGACTCGCCGTGACTCTAACCCCCAGGTAAGTCAAGGAGGAGACCCACTCCAGCGGAAGATCAGGATCAGCTGCCTCCTTTGCACCCCCATCTAAAGGCAGAATAGAGGACTTAGTCCAATTCACCCGGAGACCAGAGAACACAGCGAATCCATTTAAAATATCAAGTGCCCTACGAAGTGAGGGACCAGGGTCCTGAAGGAACAAGACTAGATCGTCTGCATATAAAGCCAAGCATTCTGAAATCGGGCCCACCCTGATAGCTCCAGAGGGCCTTGCTGCCCTCAAAGCAATCGCCAGCGGTTCCATGGCCAGGGCAAAGAGAAAAGGGGACAAGGGACAGCCCTGCCTGGTCCCACGTTTTATTTCAAAAAAAGGTGAGACTCCCCTGCCCATCCTGACTGCCGCCCTTGGGGTGCTATAGAGCAATGAGACCCACTCCCTGAACCTTGGGCCGAAACCCATAAACTCCAGAACCCTGCTCATGTAGCACCAATCTACCGAATCAAATGCCTTTTCTATATCTATCGAGACCAGAACTCTAGTGGGCAGACCCTCATTCGGCAGTTGCAGGTGCGTAAAAACCCTTCTTAAATTGGTGTCTGTGGATTTTCCTGGCATGAATCCAGTTTGATCCACATCTACCAAGGAGGATATAACACTCGCCAGTCTCCTAGCCAACACTTTGGTAAGAATTTTAAGGTCCATATTAAGCAGGGCTATCGGGCGATACGAAGAGCAGTTAGTGAAATCTTTACCCGGTTTCAGGAGAAGAATAAGGTATGCGTCAAGCATAGATTGTGGGAGGGTCTTGGAGACAGTATTCGAAAAGAGCCTCTAACCTGGGGGCAATATCTACAGTAAGAGACTTGTATAGATCTGCAGGGAAGCCATCCGGACCCGGGGCCTTACCTGGCGGGAAAGCGGCTATTGCCGCCTCTATTTCCTGCGATGTAATTTTGGCATCAAGCATTTCTTTTTCTTCCTCTGCTATCCTCTGCTGATCTTGCGGATCATACGGGGTGATGGTCTCATATAAAGAGGAGAAGAAAGATACAAATTCCGCTAATATGTCCGAGGGCTCTGATAGCATAACCCCCCGCGCGGACTTAATAACCGGTATGTCTGAGGGGGGCTGTCTGTCTTCTGTCAGTAAAGCCAGCAACTTGTCATTTTTGTCACCCTCTGCAAAGAGGGACTCTTGCCTGCGCCTCCCCTCCGTGTGTGCCGAGTCCGAGCAATGTACAGAGAGGAGTCTCTGAGCCACCAGCCATGACTCAAGAGACTGCTCTGAGTGTGAGGCCACATGTCTCTCAGCACAATCTCTTTCTCTCGTCCGCAACTCCTCACCATGATCCCTACGAGCTGCTTTTATGGATGAAATACATTCCCCCCTCAGCACAGCCTTATAGGCATCCCACACCACCGAGGGTTCGGCAGAGCCAGTATTAGAGGCCCAATAGGCTGTAGTAGAGGACTGAACATGAGCTAGGAACTGATCCTCTTGTAACCATCCCGGCGCAAGGCGCCAGGGACGCTCCCCCATTCGAGATGGCAAGGCCAGGGTCACCATGAGGGGAGTATGATCTGATAACCCCCCCGCCAGATATTCAGACGCCCTCACAAGACCCAGCACCCGATTGTTGCCAAAGGCTAAGTCAATGCGGGCAGCCGAGCGATGTGTTTTGGAAATGTGAGAGTACATCCGAGAGTCAGGATGTTTCCATCGCCAGAGCTCTCGGAGGCCAGCCATTTCAGCCCAGGACACTAGATCTGCCGATTCACCCCTTCCTTGATTCGAGGAATCCAAGGTTGCATCCAATATTGAGTTGAAGTCCCCCATCCAAACCACAGGAAGGTGAGCACGTTTCTTATGGTCAAAATGACCGCCACATATCGTCCCCCCGGGATTCACTGAGACTGGTAACTGTTTACTGATAAGAATGGAGACGCCCCTCGCATAGGTGGAATGAGTGGCATGTAACGCCCTCTGTACCCAGGGCTTCCTTAGTGACAACACCCCACTTCCGCTCAAGTGTGTCTCCTGCAGGAGGACGACATGTGGTTTGACAGATTTTAGATACTGAAAGACAGCTGCACGTTTATATTTGTCATTTAACCCACGTACATTCCAAGAGAGTATTTTTAAATCGTCAGCCATGGTTGAGCCTGGGGAAATTACTAACCTCCAGGAGCAAGCATCGCCATACTATGAATAGGAAAGGCAAGAGGTAGTCAATCGTCATAATTTGCAGTACACAACATTCCAAAAATGAACATTTCCTTAGTACCAGTGAACCAGTGGAACGTAAAATTAACCCCCCCTCCCTACCGTTGCACCAGAAAACAAAAAAACAAAACTGTCCAGTGCTCGGTTTATACCCGTAACAAACCAACAAAAACTTGGTGGGTGGACTCCAACAGACCCAACAGTTCGGCAATCCGTGATCCATTCCTGTCCTTCGTCCACTCCCTGGAGCGGAATATATTTGAATAGTACTGACATAGTTATGTACAGTGCCGTACAGCCAGGAAACATTAGTACTGAATAACAGTCACCCGTATTCCAAGCCTTGTTTTTGTGTACTCCTCCCCAGTCATTCCATACCATCATCCGCTATGAGAACCCCCCATGAGGGGCCTCAACCCTTGGTCACCCCCCCTTCCATACACCGTTCAGGGACTCAGGAATTGTAATCGAAGGGGAAGACAGGGGGGACTTGTATAAGTTTGGGAGGAGGTACACCAAAGCCGGAGCAGAGCAGCAAAAGAGTCAGAACAAAACAGTAGAAAAAGAGAACCCCTGAAAAGTCACAGTAGGCATTAAGGTAGTTACTGTCTGACCTGTTAACTCGACTGCAGAAAAAAACTGGCCACCCTTCAAGGGTCCCGGTCTAGCCAGTCGCCTGCCTCTTGTGGCCTATCAAAAAATTTTACCAGACCTTTGTGTTGTACCCGGAGCTTGCTGGGGTAGAGCATGCTGTACTGTATGGCTTTATCCCTCAATCTTTTCTTGACATCATTAAAAGATCTGCGACGACGTTGAGTTTCAGCCGAGAAATCAGGAAACAGCATTACTTTTGCATTCTCAAAGCGCAATTCTTGCTTCTTCCTTGCCTCTGAAAGCATGAGGTCCCTGTCCCGATAGTTGAGGAACCGGACCAGGAAAGGCCTAGGGGGTGCACCTGGTGGCCTGCTGCCTGTGGGGACCCTATGTGCCCTTTCTACCACATAGGTTGGTGGCATCTCATCCAGGGACAATAGTTGCTTGAAGAAATTCTCCGCAAAAACAGAGGCCTTGTTGCCCTCTGCACCCTCCGGCAGCCCCACTACTCGGATGTTGTTCCGTCTTTGACGGTCTTCTGCGTCATCGGCCCTCATCTGGAGCGCCTTTACCATGGCCTGCAGCTCAGCCAACTGTGTGCCATGCGACTGGGTGCTATCCTCTACCCCAGATATGCGGTCCTCTGCCGAGTTCAGCCTACCTCTGATCTTGTCAATGTCCTGCCGGATCAACGTGCACTCAGCCGTGAGGTGATCAATGTGCACCAGAAGTTCGGCTTTGAACCCCGCCAGGGCATCCAGGATGGGCTTTGTGAAGGCACCGACACCCCAACATTCAACATATACTTAAAAAGATTCTTCATGTTTCTGGAGAACCTTGCCAGCTCCATCTCAGGTCCCTCAGAGGCAGCATCAATGGGTACCAACATTTGAAGTATCAAAGAAACCTTCACGTTCCAAGAAAACTGACTGCCCCATCCCAGGTCCAACAGAAGTGTGCCTCACGCCCAATACTCTTCAGTTGAGTTGATCACAGATCCACCCCTTACTCCAGTCTGGAAGCTGCCAGTAGTAATAAACTGCTGGTCATCTAACTAGGCTTATTTACTAAAGGAGTTAAGCAAGCAGCAGAGACGGTACCAGCCCAAACGTACTCTTTGAATGGATTCATTCTAAAGAAACTGCTGAGGGATTATCAATAATGAAAGCAGTGTGGACGGCACAGCCTAAAGGAGTAGCTGCTTGACCCAAGAGAAGTATAAAATACAGACATTGGATATCCGGACACCGTGCCAAAGATTGCAACATTGTAACACCCTCGTCCAGGGCAACATTGTAACCCCCTCGCCCAGGGCAAAAGTGCAACCCTCTCGCTCAGGGCAACATTGCCACCCCACTCAGCCAGGGCAACATTGCAACCCCACTCAGCCAGGGCAACATTGCAATGCCACTGAGCCAGGGCAACATTGCAATGCCACTCAGCCAGGGCAACATTGCAACCCCACTCAGCCAGAGCAAAGTTGCAACCCCACTCAGCCAAGGCAACATTGCAATCCCACTCAGCCAGGGCAACATTGTAACCCCCTCAGCCAGGGCAACGTTATAAACCCCTCAGCCAGGGCAACATTGCAACCCCACTCAGTCAGGGCAACATTGCAATGCCACTCAGCCAGGGCAACATTGTAACCCTCTCAGCCAGGACAACATTATAACCCCCTCACGCAGGGCAACTCTGTAACCCCATCACCCAGGGCAACACTGTAACCCCCTCAGCCAGGGCAACACTGTATCCCCCTCAGGAAGTGATTTTGGCCTATTGGTAATAATGGATGTCTGCTGGTGATGAGCAGTGCAGCCCAGTGAGCAGTGTGAAAAGGGCCCTTAGTGCGCAGTGTGAATGGGGCCCTTAGTGTGTGGTGTGAATGGGGCCCTTAGTGCGCGGAGTGAATGGGGTCCTTAGTGCGAGGTGTGATGGGGCCCTTAGTGCGAGGTGTGATGGGGCCCTTAGTGCGCGATGTGAGTGGGCCCTTAGTGCACGATGTGAGTGGGGCCCTTGGTGCGCAGTGTGAGTGGGGCCCTTAGTGCGTGGTGTGAGTGGGGCCCTTAGTGCGCGGTGTGAATGGGGCCCTTAGTGCCTGGTGTGAATTGGGCCCTTAATACACGGTGTGAATGGGGCCCTTAGTGTGCTGTGTGAATGGGGCCCTTAGTGCGCGGAGTGAATGGGGCCCTTAGTGCAAGGTGTGATGGGGCCCTTAGTGCACGGTGTGAGTGGGGCCTTTAATGCGCAGTGTGAGTGGGGCCCTTAGTGCGCAGTGTGAGTAAGGCCCTTAGTGCGCAGTGTGAGTGGGGCCCTTAGTGCAATGTATGAGTGGGGCCCTTAGTGCGCGGTGTGAATGGGGCCCTTAGTGTGCAGTGTGAGTGGGGCGCTTAGTGTGCGGTGTGAGTGGGGCCCTTAGTGCGCGGTGTGAATTGGGCCCTTAATACATGGTGTGAATCGGGCCCTTAGTGCGCGGTGTGAGTGGGGCCCTTAGTGAATGGGGCCCTTAGTGTGGGAGGGGGCACTCTGAATGAACAAAACAATGCTCTGTGTCCAGATAAGGTGACATCACCACAACACAGGACACCTACCTGATCCATCCAATCGTATGGTAACCAATCAGAGTTGCCCTCACACTACGGAGACGACAAGGAGATTGCACAATCGAGGAGCTCAGAGAGACTGTAAGTAGGTGGGGCGGGTTTCCCCAGGGGCGCGGCCTCATGATTGTGGGTGGAATGGGGTGGAAGCTGTGCCAGTGTAGTGTGGAGGTCACAAGTTTCCAGTGACAGAGGAGCTCCAGCTGCAGAAATTCACAATAAAGGTCAGGGAAAAAAAAAGAAGTGGAGTGGAGGTCACATGCTCCCTGCCATCGGTGGAGCTCCACTCTGCAGCCAGACCCCCTTGCAAATTTTGGGTTGTGCCCAGAAAAATAATAGAGGAATAATATTCCAGTAGGGACACTAGTTCTGGTGACGTGGAGATCCCCAAGAACTTCCCTTAATTTGCAGGGATTTCCTCTCACTTCCTGTTTGGCTATGGGACAGGAAGTGTTGGAAATTTCTACAATGGGGCAAAGATAGCGAAAAAAAACCTTACTGGGGTTATAACCCTCCATTACTCTATCCAAAAAAAAAAAAAGTTTTGTCTATAGTTCTACTTTAATTTATCAGGGTGGTCAACTTTCTAGATATAGAGGGCCCCAAATGTGGCCCCGAACATTACCAAAGAGCTGCATATAATATTAACTGAATGTAATGCTACAGAAAACTGTCAGGAACTGTAGACATGCAAGGATGCTCAGAGACTGCAAACAGACTATACGAGTGGTTGGAGACTGGGGGAATGTTTCAGGACACTGTTATAGACTGAAGACAAATTACAGGAGACCGCTAGAGATCATTGCTATTACAGCCCATTTACAAATCAGAGCTTCCACATCTGTGCTCCCTGCAGCCCTTTTAAAAATTACTTGAGCCACATTTTATATTTTTCTCAGCAAGATCCATTATTTAAAAAAATCTGAGGAAATTGGAGCATTAAAAGCAAAAAAGGGGATGGACTGAACAGAAAAAAGTAAGATGTGTGACAGAAACAAGCAAAACCAGTTAACTATTTTCTGCCAGATAAAATAATACAGGGTGGGCCATTTATATAGATACACCTGAATAAAATGGGAATGGTTTGTGATATTAACTTCCTGTTTGTGGCACATTAGTATATGTGAGGGGGGAAACTTTTCAAGATGGGTGGTGACCATGGCGACCATTTTGAAGTTGGCCATTTTGAATCCAACTTTTGTTTTTTCAATAGGAAGAGGGTCATGTGACACATAAAACTTATTGGGAATTTCACAAGAAAAACAATGGTGTGCTTGGGTTTAACGTAACTTTATTCTTTCATGAGTTATTTACAAGTTTCTCTTTGTTTACAGCCATTGACATGTCGCCGAGGTTAACACGTGCGGAGCAGATAGAAATTGTGTTGATGTTAGGTGAACGCAGTAACCGGGTCATTGCAGCAGATTTCAATGCAAGCAGCCTACGAGACCACCCATCTCCCATGCTACAGTTAGCAAACTGCTTGCTAAGTTTCGTGAAACTGGTTCAGTGTTGGATTTGCCAAAATGTGGACGCATCAAATCTGTCGTAGTGACTTGTTTTAGAAGACGCATTTGACTCCCAGGACAAGGTTAAAAACAAAACGGGTAAGACGTTTAAGTCACGCGACTAGACCCAGTAGGAACAACTCTACGACGTCATCGACCTCAAACATTCCCACGGTAAACACTCATCGATTATAGGCGGCTTCCCTACAAGCTGATTACGGTGAGAGGTCACTGTACGCCGCTCACGATGCGACACCCGAGAACGACTTACTTCGATCCTGTCGGTGACTACAAAGAAGTAATCACTGTCTAAACTACGCAGGTGTAAAACCGTTTAGGTTGTGACTTGGTCAAA
>BLSH010129414.1:897439-911333 GCA_018402905.1 Glandirana rugosa | reverse complement strand
AGCTGGGGGGGGGGGGGGGCGCGACGATGGCCCCCGGGAGGCAAACAAGCGGAGCTTCCCCCTTTAGGTGGAGCTCCTCTTTAAATTAACCTGCTGATCCAGCCACATTTCCAGTGCTAGGGTGACAACTTTACTGAGCAGTGTTGTCACCCCAGGACAGGGAGGGTATTAGAACTATGTAACACCTCCTTCTCTTCTCCATAATATGTGGAGGTGTTTTGTATTCCATATAGATATCCGAGAACAATGCTAACTGATGGCTTCCTGCACTGTCTGCCTTTTGGACTGTTGTCAGAGATCACAACTTCTGGCTGCGTCATCAGATACTGCTGTATTTATTTCTGCACTTGTTCAGCAGATAGAGGCTCCATGCACACAGGGTGCTTGCTCTGCTCTCCTAAACGCCTTTCCTCCTGGCAGCTGCGTTTTGGCAGAAAAAGCACTTGTAAACGCGCTTTGGCATGTCAGTCGCTTGGCTGCTAATTCTTTTCATTGGCCAGAATAATAATTTATTCTGGGCTTTGAAATGCATTAGCGCTCTAACACTTGATGCACTTAAATGCGTTTACACACATCAAGCGTTTTTTCTGCCAAATAGCTGCTGCTCCTGGACTTTTTTTGCCTATGTGACTAAATCTGTGCAACTTGGTTACAGCAACTTTAAATAGGTTCCTGCACTACTTTGATGCAGCTTTCTTGAGACTTGAGTTCCAGAGTATAAAATCACACTGGGAATTGAGCGACTTTGAAGTCGCACTAGTTTGAACTGCATTCAACTAGATGAAGGCAGAACGCCATCCAAAAGGGGACGTTTTGCTTTAAAGAGGAGCTCCGCCTGGGGGAAAAAAAAATAAGTCAGCAGCTACAAATGCTGCATCTTCTGACTTTTAATATTTGGACACTTAACTGTCCAGGGAGCCCACAATGGCGGCACCCCAGCTAATTGGCTGTTGGGCGCTGCGCTTTCTAACTGAGGGGCGGCACAGTCTCCCGGAAGTGGGGAAGGGTACCTGTCAGAACCAGATCCCCCATGAAAGCTGCCAAATGTGGCACTGGAAAGGGGAGAGGAAGCAGAAAAGCGGAAGTTCAAATTTTGGGTGGAACTCCACTTTAAGTACCCCTCCCCTGACACTTTTGTCATGTAATTTTTTTTTGGGTGGGGGAACAGTTACCTAATTTTGATATGTACCCGCTCCCACGTCTGCTCAAACTGCCTAGGTGGTCCAAGATGAAGTTCTCCTCTCCCCCTCCCTCCCTGCATTCATCTGGGACACGTCACAGGTCCCAGATGACTGCTGGATCATTGAGGACATGCAGCGCATCTCGCACATGCGCAGTGTGCACCTGGAGCTATGGAGCTGCAAGCTGTCTCAGCTGGGCATCCACAGTTAAAATGCCGGCGATAGAAGGGAAAGAAAAGCGATGGCTCAGGTGAGTACAACGCTGGATCATGAGATTGGTGAGCGTGTGTTTATTAAGTCAGCAGCTACACTTTTTGTAGCTGCTGACTTTTAAAGGATATGTAAAGGTTCCATTTAAAAAAAAAAGTCATACTTCCCTCCTCCTGTGCAAGGGTTTTGCACAGAGTGGCCCTGATTCGGCTCAGGACTTTGCCCCCCGGCTCCTGCATCATTGGATTTAATTGACAGCAGCTGGAGCCAATGGTTGCGCTGCTATCGGAGAACCCAAGACATCGGCTGAAGTGGGTGTGCTCGCTCCCGGCGCTGGAGCGATTGGGTTCAGGTAAGTAAAAGGGGGCCTCTAAGGGGCTGGTGCACTACAAGAGGTTTTTTGTTGCAGTGGTTACGTGATCGCTGTTCCGCATCAGGTGCGGCCAGGAGGCATGACTTCTGCCAGATCGTGTGCCAATTCTGGAAGTTACATATGCCGACAAGGCTAAGCGCTTCCAAGGACATAGAATGCAAGCAAATAGCCCAGCGGCTACTTCACTTCCCCCAACTGACCTGCGGAGTTAACAGCAAGGCTGGGGCTGGAAACCAATGAGGAGAGGAGGAATGGGTGGGGTGCGTGGCCCCAAACAAGCCACAGAAGATACAGGCAGGCTGTGCACTTGCGTGGCCTGCCTGTATCCCGAAACGGTGACAGGACACGCAAACTGGTCAGTTTTTAACCAGGAAGAAGGGGAACTGGCAGGATCTGCCAAGCATTGATAAATCATTAAAATGGATGCTATATGAAAAAATAGTGTATATATTTAAAGAGAATATTAAAATAAAATTTTTGAGTTTACAAATATTTTAAGGTGAACTTGTGTTTTGCTCATACCAAAGTGGTAGGTTCACTTTCATATGATCTTGCCAACAGCACAAACTTGTCTTGCTTTCAATTCCCTGCCGCTCTCTTCAGGGAGAAAAGTTATGTGTGAGCTACAAACTTGCACAGGGCTGTGGACCTGACTCATGATTAAGGATTGGCTTGGGCTTGTTTGGAACCGAATGTGCCCGAAGCCCGCCAGGAAGGGAACCCTGCACTGCGCTAATCACAGGCAGTGAGACATTTCCCCGATGTGCGGCTGCAGCGATCGGGGAATGTCTCACTGCCTGTGATTAGCACAGTGCAGGGTTCACTTCCTGGCGGGCTCGGGCACGTTCGGTTCCGAACAAGCCCGAGTCCATCCTTACTCATGATACTGCGGTTTAGTTCATTGCTGTCACATGTTGCTCTATACATAGAAGTACTGGCTGCATCCTTTAGCTCAGGGATCTCAAACTGGCGGCCCTCCAGCTGTTCCGAAACTACACGTCCCACGAGGCATTGCAAGGCTGACAGTTACAAACATGACTCCCAAAGGCAGAGGCATGATGGGACTTGTAGTCTCGAAACAGCTGCCAGGCCACCCATTTGAGACGCCTGCTTGAGGCTCCTGCTGCTGAGCTATGTGGCTGGGAAGTGAAGTAAAGGTAAGTATATGCTGGGCAAAGCACAAGTTTGCTGTAATGTGTGTCCATCCACCAAAAAATATGCCTGGCCCGTTGCTATATGGATATACCTTGGGGACCCATTAGAGCTGAATGGACACACTCCTAGACACATGCTAAATGATCTACTTTTTTAATGATTTGTTGCAATTAATCTATTTTGGCTTTTCTGTAGGGAGATGGCGGCCACAGTGATGAACGTTCGCAATCTCTTTGAGCATTTAATGCGACAGGTGGAAGGTCTCAATGAGGGTATTGAACCACGTAAGTTTGATGGGTTTGATTTCTGCATATGATTACGTTTTTCATTTGTGGTTTTTGAATTATGGGGTTCTTCTCCTCACTGGCTTCTTCTCCCCATTGGCTTCTATTTAGTTTTGAATTAGACAGGTATTCATGAATGGAAGGACCGCAAGTCACATGTGCTATTAAAAAATAACTGCACTAGTGGTCCATTACTTCCACCAGCCCCAAAACTGAAGGCCCGTCCTTCCATACAGACCTGTGGCTGAAGAAATAGTCTGCAGGAGCTTGTGCATTGCACCCGCTATGCACTGATTGTGGTTGCAATGCTTTACAGGCTATAATGCAAAAAATATATATAAATGCAATTAATCTTTTACAGTGGGGTAAAAAAAAAAAAAAAGGCGGGCTATGCCACTAAGTTCAGTCTTACATAAAAATATGCACAGGTGCACCATTTGACTCCACAATAGAATATTTCTTTGCTCATTATCATAATTTGAGGAAATTGGATTATTTTGGTCCTTCCTTTTTTTTTTTTTTTTTTTTTTTTTTTTTTTTTTGCAGAGCTAATATATCCTCTTAGATTCTCTTTATCCAAGTGGAATATAATGCAGTGCCTGGATTCTGCATTTTCCATCCATAGGCTTACACAAGAAGTAATATGTCAGCTAGTGCTGTGGACCTTTGAAAAAGATATGCTTGGACAAAGCCCAATTGAACCCCCTTATTACTGTACTGCAGTCAGGCTGAATGATGTTTAGAGCAGTGATCAATGGTATGTGTTGGACTTTAAAGGGTTTATAAAGGCAATCTTTTATTTATTTATTTATTTTTTTAAATAACAAACCTGTTATATTTACCTACTCTGTGCAATAGTTTTGCACAGGGCAGCCCCGATCCTCCTTTTCTTAGGTCTCCTCCCAGTGCTCTGGGCCCCAGCCGAGTGTCCACACAGCAAGCACCTTGCTATGGGGGCACTCATGCGTGTTCGCTCCCAAGCCCTGCTCTCTGCATCTATTTGACACAGAGAGCATGGCTCAGCCCCGTTCTCTCCTCACTGACGGTGATTGACAGCAGCGGCAGCCAATGGCTACCGCTGCTGCTTCTCAGCCAGTGGGAGACTCGGGAGAGCTGCTGCTTTCCTGTACATCGCTGGATTGAGATCAGGCTTGGATAAGTATTAAGGAGGCTGCAGGGGAAGGCGCACACTGAGGCTGGGTTCACATTATTTCGAATTGGATCCAATTTGTATGAAAGGAGATTGTGACCGGCTCTCAATGGAGCCGGTTCACACATCTCCGTGGCAGCTGTGGAGCGAATTGCACAGGGGTCCTGTGCGACTTTGGCTCCATTTTCAGGTCTGAATTTAGGCAAAAATTTGGGCCTGAAATGGAGAACAGGGATGCACTGGACTCCTGCTGTCAGCTGCATCCGTCTTAGGTGTGAACCTAGCCTGAGTTTTTCACCTTCATGCATAGAATGTATGAATGTAAAAAACCTTCATCTG
Source organism: Glandirana rugosa (assembly GCA_018402905.1). Lineage (NCBI taxonomy): Eukaryota > Metazoa > Chordata > Amphibia > Anura > Ranidae > Glandirana > Glandirana rugosa. Next base: position 906,641 of record BLSH010129414.1, on the reverse strand, counting down.
TTAGAACCACTTTAACAGACCAAGGTATTTGAGCTGCGGTCCGATGTGCTTGCAGCACAGGGTTTTTGAAAATCTGCTGCAGCACTTAACTGTTAAATATTGCTCTTTTTACTTTTTTATTGCTGTATATGCAGCTAATTGGGCTTTCAGTAGTGGGAGTAAAACTTAGGGACAAGTATAAGGATATAACTCATATAAGTGTAATGGTTCTGACTGATGTCTGGCATAGCGGTGTGCTTGTTCTGGGTGTATGACACAAGTGTAAAAGCCAGAGACAGGCAGTCAGCCAGCATATCAAGTAGTCTGCATTGACAGCCTCCATTATGACAGGTGTACTTTAACCACTTCACGACCAGGGCAATCTTAATCTTTCATGCATGCAAGTCTTCTTTTTTTTTTTTTATTTTTTTTTTTTTTTTGAAAATTACTTAAAACCCTTAAACAAATTTCTCTTGCATTCACTGACAGACGCAGCCCTTCATTAGACAAGTGGGGTTATATGCTCATTGTACCAGGAGTTGACTAGGCAAATAGAAAAAAAGCAAGCTGACCCCTCCCAGGGGGCCGTCCTTGCTCTCACATATAACCCCCCTGCTCTGCTTAGCATATCAGTTTTTAATGCCTAGTGCAAGGAGTTAGACCTGGCTCCCTTATGGGATCTGTGGTTCACCTTTTTTGCTACCGCTTTTTTGTTTTCTCAAGCTATCTGATGAAGACTGCTATCAAGAAGCCGGCTGGGGCATAGAGGATCTAGTATCCTGAATTTTCCCCAGCGCGGCCGACCGCTGCGAGCTAACCCTTAGCCTTGGCGGGGTCCGCCGCATCGTGCTGGTTCCGTGCGGGTGGCCAGTGGGTGATCCCCACTTGTGCCCAGTGACCGGACTCTGTTCCCGTCCAGGGGCCCTTGGCTTGCAGCAATCCCTCTCCGCCAGCTGGGAGGAAAGTCTGTAACTGGGTGGCTACCCGCTGCGCCCGTCGAAAGTGGTGACACCCCCACCCCTCTGGGGTGCGGAGGGGGGAATCGAATAGCGGTGCCTTTCTCCGGTGGTGGGTACGAGGGTCCGGGTTCCACTGCCCTGTTCTCACCCCCTCACTCTCCTCCCCCAGCCCCTCGCTGCACCCCCGCGATTTTCGCCGCCATGCGGCGTTTCCCCACCATTGTGCGGCGTATCGCCGCCATTTTGTCATAGCCTCGACCTTTTGTAAGGGTGTTTTGGCCTCTTGTGGCCGCTCGGCAGCCATTTTGCCGTAGTCGCGGCCATTTTGCCATGGGCTTTTTGGCCTCTTGTGACCGCTCGGCGGCCATGTTTGGTGTGCTTGCCGAATAGACAACGTGCATTCAGCGCCGTTCTCTCTCCTGCTTAGCGGTACTCACAGAGCGGCAGTCGGCTTGGCAGTGGTAAACAGCATTGGCAGTGGTTACAGGGCACTCAATCACAGCAAGTATTAGCTGTTTTTTTCCCTGTGGTGTTGGTGGCGGCGGTGCAGAGACCTCCTGGGCGTATCCCGGTCCCTCTGAGGGGCAGTTGGTGGGGTCACATTGTGGGGGTGACATGGCCTGTAGGCCTCCAATGTATTCCGGTGGCTGAACCTGCGAGTTCTTATCCGGAGGGGAAGGCTGGGGCCTCTGGTTCCACTGCAAACATCCACCCTGTGATAGTTTTTCGCCCGGGGGGTACCGGGCTGTGTCGAGGAAGCGTCCACCCCCCCCCCCCCCCTTCAAGGGAGGAATCTGTACCGGAAGGGGGCGCTGTGGTCACAGGGACCCCCGTAGAGCTCCCAGATGTAGTACTGGAAGCCCTCAGTCAGTGAGGAGGACCAGTGGGCGCGAAAAAAGCGTTGGTGGCCCTCCTGATCTCCGACATCCGTGAGTTTTCACGGCTGGACCAGGCTGGGGAGTCGCAGGGGACTGCCTAGGTTGGTGGGTCTTTTGCACCGTCTCGGACTCCTAAGGTGTTCCCTTGTGTCCAATTTTTTTTTCAACCGTTTGTGGTCAGGAATGACAGTGTCCGCAGAATTCCTTTTCTCTGCCCAAAAGTTTCTCTATGTGCTATCCCTTTGGGGACATAATTCTGAGGATATGGGCGTCCCCCGCAGTGGACCCTCCGATGGATCGCCTGAATACGGCGACGACCATCCCCTTGGAGGGGTCTCCACCTTTTTAAGGCTCCGGCTAAAGACGGGCAGAGGGGGTGGCCAAGGCATTGTTCTTGTTGGCGGAGTCAGCCATGTGTCCAGCTCTGGCGTCAGACATGGCGGCGCGTTCCCTTACTGAGGGTGTTACCGCGTTGCACAATGAATTGAGCTCCGGGAGCTCGTTTGGGGCGTCACAGCGAGCAGACCATCTGTTACAGGGTCTTCGGTTCCTGTGTGACGCACCTTTGGGCCTGCTTCCCATGTTGTCTAAAATGTCTGTTTTCGCAGTCCTCATCGGAAGGGTGCTGTGGTTGCGCTGTTGATCGGGTGACCACGCGTCTAAAAAGGGCCTCACGGATGTCCCATTTCAGGGTGGTCGGCTCTTTGGGCCGCAGTTGGATGAAATCATTAAGGATTTCATTGGAAGGAAGAGTACTTTACTTCTGGAGCCCAAGCGGCGGGAGTTCCGCCGTAAGCAGGGTCCTGCTCCTTCGGGGCAGAAGAGGTTTTTTTCGTGTGCATCGGGCAAGGGCACAAGGCCCGTCAAGTCTGCCTCGGGTCTGGTAAATGGCCCTGGCAGCGCAAGAGCGAAAAGACGAAGGATGAGTCGTCCTCCGCATGTTGGGTTGCCCCCACCCAATTCTCGGGTGGGGGGGGCAACTTCTGGGGTTCGCAGACAAGTGGACTGCCTGCTTTTTTGACCGGTGGGTGCAAGAAGTGGTATCCTCTGGGTACAGGATAGAGTTCAGCACTCTACCCCCAGACAGGTTCTTCCCATCGAACTTGGGACTCCCTCAGGGGCGTCGAGAGGCTCTCTTAGGGGCTGTTCAGGCGCTCTCCGAACTAGGGGTGATTGTGCCAGTACCCCCGCTGGAAAGATTCCGCGGCTTCTACTCCAACCTGTTTGTGGTACCCAAAAAAGGGGGGGATCAGGCCGGTTCTGGACCTAAAAGCGCTAAATCACTTTGTGAGGGTGTGAAAATTCAGAATGGAATCTGTCCGTTCGGTCGTGGCGCCCTACACCAAGGGTACTTCATGGCGTCTCTGGATATCAGGGACGCGTGCCTCCACGTTCCCATTTGTCTCCGGCACCAGCGCTTCCTGCACTTTGCGGTGGGAGATCTGCACTACCAATTCATGGCACTTCCCTTCGGTCTGGCCTTGGCTCCTCGGGTGTTCACCAAGCTGGTGGCTCTGGTGTTGGCGCTGTTGAGGCAGGGAGGCATTGCGGTGGTAGCATACCTCGACGACCTGCTTCTGAGAACGGAGTCTGCTTTTGGCTCTGGAGGAGAATGTGGCTATCACCATGGCCTCATTGAAGGACTTCGGCTGGCTGATCAAGCTGCAGAAGTCGTCATTGACACCGTCCTGTCACCTGGAATACCTGGGTCTGATTCTGGACACGGAGCGGGCGAAGGTGTTCTTACCTCCGGCCAAGTTGCTGACACTGCAAGCAGTGGTGCGAACCCTGCTGTCACGCCGGTGGTCTTCCTTACGGTTCTCTATGCGGGTGTTGGGGCTCATGGTTTCAGCCTTCGAGGCGGTACCTTACGCCCAGAGTCACACTCGGCTCCTTCAGCGAGCGATTCTGTCACGGTGGGACAGGTCTCCGCTGTCCCTGGACCAGCTGATTAAATTGGATCATCAGACCAGAGGATCATTGCTGGGGGGGGGTCCTGGGGCAGCTGTCTTCTCAGGGCCGCTGGTCTGCGCAGGAATCCCGCCTTCTGATCAATGTGCTGGAATTGTGGGCGATCAGGCTCTGCCTCTTCCACTGGACGGTAAGGTTGCGCGGCCTCCTGGTTTGGGTTCAGTCGGACAACGCCACGGCGTTGGCATATGTGAACCATCAGGGCGGAACGAGGAGCTCGGCAGCGGCTGTGGAAGTGGCTCTCATTCTGCGATGGGCAGAACTTCACGTGCCGGCAATCTCCGCCGTTTTACATTCCGGGCGTAGAGAATTGGCGGGCGGACTTTCTCAGCCGCCGGACGCTGGATCAAGGGGAATGGTCCTTACATCCAGAAGTGTTCCTCCAGATTTGCCACAAGCGGGGCACGCCAGTTGTGGACATCATGGCGTCTCGGTTCAGTCACAAGGTGGAAACCTTTGTGTGCAGGATGAGAGACCCGCTGGCGGCCGCCACAGATGCGCTGGTAGCGCCTTGGAGTCGGTATCGACTCCTGTACGTTTTTCCTCCCATCAAGCTTCTACCGCGGCTACTGCGCAGAGTGAAAGTGGAGGGGATTCCGACAATCCTGGCGGCTCCGGATTGGCCTCGGCGTCCTTGGTACGCCGACGTGGTGCGAATGGTGGCAGATGTTCCCTGGCGTCTTCCGCTGCGAGAAGATCTGTTGTCTCAGGGACCCATCTTGCACCCTGTTTTACCCTCGCTGGCTTTGACGGCTTGGCTATTGAGTGCCAGGTGTTGAGGGATAGGGGTGTCGCTGACTCCGTGATCCCTACCATGCTTAAGCGCGCAAGTGTACTTCGCGCCTGGAAGGCCTATATTGCCTGGTGTGAGGCGGGGGGTTGGAACCCTCGCTCTTACATTGTGTCCAGGGTCCTGGCTTTTTTTTGCAGCAGGTCCTGGATAAAAAAAATTGGCATTGAGTACTCTCAAGGGTCAGATTTCCTCTCTGGCGACTCTATTTCAATAGCCTTTGGCGTCGCATCGTTGATTCATACATATGTACAGGGTGTGCGCCATGTGGCTCCTCAGGTACGGTCGCCTTTGGCGCCGTGGTATTTTAATTTGGTGCTTTCTGTGCTACAGAAACCGCCTTATGAGAAGATCAGGGATATTCCCTTATAATTGCTGTCACAGAAAGTGGCTTTCTTGGTGGCCATCACATCCGCTAGGCGGGTGTCTGAGTTGGCAGCGTTGTCCTGCAAGTCTCCTTACCTAGTCCTTCATAAGGACAAGGCAGTCTTGCGCCCGTCTCCTTCGTTTCTATCGAAGGTGGTCTCTTTTCACATTAATGGAGATATTGTTCTTCCTTCGTCATGTCCGCACCCGGCGCATCCCAAGGAATTTGAGTTACATTCTTTGGATGTCGTGAGGGCTTTGCGGGTGTACTTGGCGTCTACAGCCTCCTTTCGGAAGTCTGATGCGTTGTTTGTGCTGACGGATGGTCCGCGCAAAGGATTGGCGGCCTTGTCGGCTACTGCTTCCCATTGGATCAGACCGACCGTGACCCATGCGTATACTGTTCGGGGCAAAGTACCCCCTTTTCCAGTCACGGCTCATTCCACCAGGGCAGTTAACACTTCCTGGACTTTCAGACACCTGGCTTCGGTGTCACAGGTGTGCAAGGCGGCTACTTGGGCCTCGGTGCACACGTTTACAAAGTTGATGTGTCAGCATCTGCGGATGCTGCTTTTGGCTGTAAAGTTTTACAGGCGGCAGTGTAGGAGCGGCTGGCGCCTCCTGAGAGGATTCTGTTGGGTACAGTTGTTGTTGCTGACACAGCTTTGGGACATCCCCACTTGTCTAATGAAGGGCTGCATCTGTCAGTGAACATAAGAGAAAAAGGGATTTTATTAAAACTTGCTGTAAAATCCTTTTCTCTGAGTTCACTGTATTCAGCCCTTCATTAGACAAGTGGGGTTATATGCACATCCTACCAGGAGTTGACTAGGCAAATAGAAAAAAAAAGCAAGCTGACCCCTCCCAGGGGGCTGTCCTCACTCACATGCTTAGCATATCAGTTCATAACAAGCCGTACAAACGCAACACAGAGGGGTGGGTGCTGCGTCTGCCAGTGAACTCAGAGAAAAGGATTTTACGGTAAGTTTTAATAAAATCCCTTTATATACAGCATGTATAAAAAAAACAAAGGTCATGTAGAATACAATGGTGGCATTTTTTCATATTGCACAATATTGTGCAAATGTTTATCAAATGCGTATTTTTGGTTAAAAATTCACTAAAAAAATTTGGTGCACACCTACACAATACAATGGCCATTTTTCTCCAGTCGGCTTCCAGGACGGCACATCTGAGATGACTGGTCCACCTGACAGGAAACACAATCAAGAACAGAATTTTTAAAAGGCCCCATCCTGCCATCTGCCCCTCAGTTTCTGATTGTTTCCCCACAGGGTGCAGCAAAACCGTTTTTTTTTTTTTTTGTTTTTTTTTATTATTATTATTATTATTATTATTATTTTTTCCCCGGACTAAGGCCCGGGGCTCAGGCGCCCCTCCCAGGCGCCGGTCCATTGGTAGACCAGTGGTGGATGCTGAGCAGGTAAGAGCTCCCTCCCCAGGGGGAATATCCCCATAAAAGAACGCGGGGGGGGGGGTGCAGCAGTTGAACGAAAGAGCCCACCCCCCTGGGGTATCCAGATCTCCAGGGGCCATGGTCTCACTCCCTCCTCCTACCTGGCAGTGGTAGATGGGACGAAGGAAGCTGTCTGTGCGGCCGATGGGTCTGCAGGGTTGGCTGCCGAGGGTTTCCTGTTGTGCAAGGGGGTAAGCTCTGCGGCAGTAGGAGCTCCCGACAGATCACAGCAGCGGAATGGGGGTCCAGGCTTCCCTTCCTACTTCAGGCAGACGCTCAGGTCAGGAGAAGAGTCCTTGGAAGCCAGGGAGGTCTGCCCAGCTATAGGATGGAAAAGGAAAGGGGGCCAGAGGTGGCCACAACACTCGAGGAGACCACAGGAGGCAAGTCTACCCGGCTGAGGGAGGGGGGAAGGTTAGGGGTGGCCCTATCCCTTACCCACTTCGCAAACACCTAAAGATGGGGGACAAAGGAGGCTGATGGGAATCTGTTGTTTTTGCTGCAGAGACAGAATGCCCTGCCCAGGGGACCGCCAGTAGGTATAAGTCCAAGGCTCTTTCCTGTTCTAAGTGTTGTGGGTACGGCAACGATAGACTCCCACAGGACCACACAGCCGTTTTGCTTCAAGTGCATCCATAAATTAGCAGGCAAAGAGACCGCTCAGGTCATGAAAGATTGTCTTTCGCTACAGTCTGAGATGTTTGCAACTCACCATGCTGTTAAGGCTACTGCTGGGACCAGCCGGCAGGCAGAGGCCCTTTTCTAGTAGGGAGGGTTCCTCCTCACAGGAGCGTACATAGGGGGGGGGGGCAGTACAGGAGTGTCCCTGAGAGCTCTGATCAGGCAGGACTCGGATGAGGAGGAGGCCGTAGTCTCGGTGCAAAATTCTCCAGAGGAAGGGGAGGACCCTGACCAGGACAGCCAAAATAGTGAGGAGGCTAGGCCGGTGTGACACCCCTTTGCAGTGGAGGACATGAAGGGCCTCCTGAGGGCAATCTATGGCTCTGAGGAAAATTCGGCAACCTTCACTGAAGGTCTTGGCCCAAGACAAAATGTATAGAGGGTTGGCCAGACCACAGGCCAAGTCACTCCCGGTTCACCAGTCCTTCAGGGATATAATTCTAAGAGAGTGGAAGGAACCTGAGAGGAAAGTTCTAAGGCTAAAACCTGGAAGCGCAGATGTCCCTTCAAAGAAGAGATTGAGGAAAAAAAATGAAGGTTCCCAGGCTGGATGCATCCTTAGCGCAGGTGTCCAAGCACTCAGACCTTTACTTTGAGGATGCCGGCAACATCCATGATCAGATAGATCGGAGGTCGGAAACCTTGCTGCGTGGGGAAGCCAATGCAGCAGCCATGTGCCCTGACTTTGACCTGCATTGCTAGGAATGCAGATGCCTGGGTCCACAGGTTAGTAGACCCTGTATCTCGCGAAACCAAGACCAAGGAGGTGCTGGATTCCCTGGAGGTAATTGGAAAGGCGGTGGCTTATCTAGCAGGTGCGGCCGTTGATACTGTAAGGACGACTGCCAAATCAGCAGCCCTCTTAAATTCAGCTAGGAGGGAGCTTTTGGTTAAGACGTGGGATGGGGATTTCACATCCAAGTCCTGGCTCTGTCGGATGCTAATACTTTGGCTTGCAGAGATTTGGGACTGGTGGCTCTTGCCTGGAGGAGTATCAGGAATGGTTCCTTACTCGATGAGGTGGTTCTATGGCCTCAGCTGTCCTTTTTACCTAAGGTGGCTTCTTGGTTCCCCGCGATGTCAGGCAGCATCTAAGAGATCTACTGATCCCTGTTGCTGGGATCCGTTCGATTTCTGGTGCCCCTGACAGCCCAGCCTCCACACAGTTAACTACACAAAAAACAAGGTCACTGTCCCCCATCTATAACTGGCCACTACAGCAAGGAGCTCTGGAAAGGCAGATACAGACAAAAGCAAAAAAACAAAAAAAGGTTCCAAGCTCAACTTGCGGACCAGTCTGCCACCAAGCCAAATTCACCTGTCTAACAGTCCAGCGTTTTTGGTACTTTTGGTACCATACCAGCGCCGCAGCTGCCATGGGGCCACGGCTGGGTGTCTGGTCATGTACCTTTTTAAGGAGGGTTGGGCTCCTCCAGTCACCTGTCCTTCATCTATCCATTCAATTGTATGTGCTTCCACTGTGAAGCCTCTTATATAGAGTTAGGTCTGCAGTATACAGGGAGCCTTGTCGTGGCCTGCAGCTTACACATACACTTGCAAATGTGTGTAACCAATCCCCTGTCTTTTAAACGCTGGACTGTTAGACAGGTGAATTTGGCTTGGTGGCAGACTGGTCCGCAAGTTGAGCTCGGAACCTTTTTTTGTTTTTTTGCTTTTGTCCACACAGTTAACCCCTAGAGCGCCCCCCCCAGGTTAACCCCTTCACTGCCAATGACAGTTATACAGTAATCAGCGGATATTTAAATTTCTGATCATTGTATTAATGTCATTGGTCCCAAAAGTGTCAAAAATGTCCGACTTTTCCTCCCCAATATCAAAGTCCTGATAAAAATCGCAGATCGCCGCCATTACCAGGGGGAAAAAAAAAATTGTAAAAATGCCAGAAATGAATTCTCATGGTTTGTAAACGCGGCAAACCAATCAAACACCGATTGCGATTTTTACTTTTTTTTTCTTTTCCCCAAAAATATGAGGAAGAATGTATATCGGCCAAAACGTGTGTGTGTGTGTATGTATATATATATATATATATATATATATATATATATATATATATATATATATTATAATTATATGTATG
>BLSH010129414.1:876330-890323 GCA_018402905.1 Glandirana rugosa | reverse complement strand
TACCTGCACTTTCGTGCAAGTCTCCTTACTTGGTAATGCATAGGGATAAGGCGGTCTTGCGAACCCCACCCCCCCCCCCCTTCCTTTTTTTCCGAAGGTAGTATCTTCTTTCTCCTACGTTCACTGACAGACGCAGCTCTTCATGACTTTGTGGGTTTTATGTTCGTCCTACTAGGAGTTAACTAGGCAGGGAAAAGAATCAGCTGGCCCCTCCCTTGGGGGGCCATCCTCTTTTCCTACATCAAACCCCCTCACAGAATAGCTCTTCAGTTTCAATGCCTAGTTTGACCTGGCTTCCCTATAGGGAACTGCGGTCCTATTGTGACCATTTTTTCTTTTTTCTTTTCTTTTCTTTTTTTGCTGCAATCAAGAATATCTGCTATCAAGAAGCCGGTCGGGGCATCGAGAGTCCTGGTGCTCTGTACTTTCCCCGACCTGGCCAACATGATGCGAAGCCGGCCCCAACACAGGGACCCGCCGCATCTTACCCGTTCCGTGCGGGTGGCCCGGGGCGAGATCCCCCACATGGTCATCTTCCCGATTTGTTCGGCAGGGCGACTCTGGGCCGGCAGCATGCCCCCCATCGAGGGTGGAAAGTCTGCGTTCGGTGGCTGCCGTGGCGTCGGACGGGTAAGTGAGCGCCCTGCCTTCCTCCCCACCCGGGGAGTGAAGTGGGCCCGACGTCCGCAAATGCGGTTTTTCCACTGCTCCAGTAGCTTGTCCGGGGTAGCCACCGGTGGGGATCAGCCTTTCATCTTGCCCCCTGCCACACCTCGCCCCCCCACCCCCCTCCCCAGCGCTGCCCGTTCGTTCGGCCTTCTCGTCCAGCATCACCATGCGGTCCTTCGGCCACCATTTTGCGGCGGACCGCCGCCATTTTGCCGTAGCCACGGACATTTCCAGCCTATGGGGCTTTCCCTCTAGCGCTTGGAGGGGCCATATTCGGTACTGCACGTTGCCTGAGAGGTGTGTTTCACCATCTAGTGCTTCCTGGCGGCCATCTTCACTGCATGCTCTGCATTCTACACGTGGCTGCAGCTTCTCCTCTCAGAAAATGGACGGTGACAGGCAGTATTTTCTGAACGATCGGCGCTGATGAACAGCAAAAACGCAAGTATAGTTGGGCTCCCTCTGGATGCTGGTGGCAGTGGGGTGCTGTCCTCGGATCCTGTGGGGGTGTGTGGCTGTGTGTGGGGCGTCCATCCATCCATCCATCCATCCATCCATCCCTGACAATGGCTGATCTCCCTGCAAAACCTGCTGAGAGGGCATCAGCAGCCATGCAGTCTGCCCAAGGGGTTTTTCTCACCCAGCTGCGGGATGTTCTCACTGAAATCTTTCCGCGTGGGGACGCCGCTCTGCGGGCCCCCTGGAAGCGCCCCCCCCCCCTTTTTATCCTCAGGGGAAGATTCTGAGTTTGAGGGGCTTCAAGGGTCTTAGAGACCCCGGGGGACTTGTCTGCTGAGGTGACATGGTAGCTGAGGAGGACCAGGAGCCAGTGGCTGACCAGTACAATGTGCTGGTCGCCACCATTATCGCTGACATTCGCACCAAGTTGCATCAAACGGGCGAATCGCGATCTGCTTATGTGTGCGGGTCTTCTAGGCCCCCCAAGTCCTATCCTTAGTTAATTTTTTAACCATTTCCTATATCGTGAATGGCAGCAAGCCGGCGTTCCTCCTCACTGACTGGCCGTTTTCCTGAACGCTATCCCTTTGGGGAGAATTTCCTAAAGAAATGGGAATCTCCTGCGGTGGATCCGCCTATTGCACGCCTTACCAAGGCGACTATCATCCTATGGTGGGGACTCCTTCCTTCAAGGATCCTGCCGATAGCAGGACAGAGGCACTTTTGAAGTCCTTGTTCTTGAACGCGGGCGCCGCAGTGCGACCTGCTTTGGCTGCGGCCATGGCAGCGCAGTACCTCTCTGAGTGCATGGAGGAACTTAAGTCAGACCTGGTGGGCGGTCGTCTGATGGAGGCGCCGCAGAAGGTTGAGTTTTTACTACAGGGGATAAAATGCCTGTGATGCGGCGGTGGATGTTCTGCCCTTGCTGTCTAGAATGTCGATAGCGGCCATTAGACTTCACAGAACTCTTGGCTGCGACCCTGGTCGGTGACCACGCTTCCGCACTAGGTTGGACTGATCTTCCTTTTCAGGGTGGGCGTCCATTTGGCTCGCGCCTTGCTGAAATCATTAAGGATCTCACAGCAGGCAAGAGTACTTTCCTTCCGGAGCCCCGCAGGCGTGAGTTCCGCCGTAGACAGGAGCCTGCTACGTCGGGTCAGAGGTAGCTTTTTCGTGCATCAGGCACGGCAAGCAAGGGAACCCGTTCCAGGGAAGTTGCTTCAGGGACCGGACGCCAGCAGCACAAACCAGGAAAGACGGGAGACAAGTCTTCCTCAGCCTGATGGGGCGCCCCCACTCGAGTGTCGGGTGGGGGGGACGTCTTCGGGGGTTCGCACTTCCCATCGAATTTAAACCTCCCGCTGGAGTGCAGGCTGGCCCTTCCAGGGCAGTACAGGCTCTATCAGAACAGGGAGTGATTGTGCCGGTTCCCTCAGAGAGGGATTTCGAGGTTTTTACTCGAATCTTTGTGGTGCCCAAAAAAGGGGACGGCTTTCGGCCCATCCTGGAATTGAAGGCCCAAAACAAGTTTGTCAGGGCGTGCGAATTCCGGATGGAGTCTGTTCGATCGGTCGTGGCCGCCCTGCACCAGGGGGACTTCCTAGTGTCATTGGAAAGGATGCGTACCTCCATGTCCCTATCCATCCGCGACATCGGCCTTTTCTGCGATTCGCGGTTGGGGATCGCCATTTTCAATTTGTAGCTCTTTCCGTCGGCCTGACCTCCGCGCCCCGGGTGTTAACAAAGTTTCTGGCCCCGGTGTTGGCGTTGCTGCGTCAGAGGGGCATTGCCATAGTGGCGTACTTGGACGATCTGCACCTGCGAGCGGACTTGTCGGTGTCTCCTTCCTGCCGTCTGGAGTATCATTATTGACAAACAAAGGTGTTTTTCCCTCCAGCTAAGCTACAGAACTAACAGTCGGCTGTGCGCACCCTCCTATCACGCCACCGGTCTTCCTTGCGGTTCTGTATGAGGGTGCTGGGGCTCATGGTCTCGTCGTTCGAGGCGATACCTTTTGCCCAGAGTCACACTCGTTTGCTCCAGCGAGCAATTCTGGTCCAATGGGACAAGCCCCACCGGTCGTTTTGGGTCTTCCGATCCGGCTGGGCCCTCAGATCAGGGCGTCCCTCGCCTGGTGGTTATGGGACTCGGCCCTCACTCAGGGGAAGTCGTTCCTGTCCCTTCGGTGGACGGTAATCACCACGGACGCCAGCCTGACGGGCTGGGGCGGAGTCCTGGAACGACTATCAGCTCAGGGTCGTTGGTCGGTCCAGTAGGCCTGCCTCCCATCAACGTGCTGGAGCTGAGAGAGATCAGACTGTGTCTTTCTCATTGGAAAAGAGATTGCAAGGCCGCCCGATTCCAATTCAATCGGACAATGCCACGGCGGTGGCGTATGTGAATCATCAGGGCGGCACACGGAGCCCAGCGGCGGCTGCGGAGGCAGCTCTGATTCTGCGTTGGGTGGAACTCTACGTTCTGGCAATCTCTGCGGTTTACATCCCAGGTGTGGAGAACTGGCTGGCGGACTTTCTTAGTCGCCAGAAGCTGGACCAGGGGGTGTGGTCCCTTCACCGGGGTTGTTCAATCAGATTTGCCACAAATGGGGGACAATGTGGATCTTATGGCGTCCAGGTTCAATCTCAAGGTGAGAACTTTTGTGTCCAGGACAAAGGATCCGTTGGCAGTGGCCACAGATGCCCTGGTGACTCCCTGGAGCTGTTATCGCCTCCGGTACGTTTTTCCTCCCATACGTCTGCTTCCGAGATTGGTGCGCAGAATAGTGATGGAAGAAATTCCGACCATTCTGGTGGCCCCGGTTTGGCCTCGGCGCACCTGGTACGCCAACGTAGTGCAAATGGTGGCAGACTCCTCCTGGCAGCTCCCGATGCGGGACGACCTCCTGTCTCTAGGGACCCTTCTTGCACCCTGCCTTACCTTCGCTGGTTTTGACAGCTTGGTTATTGAGTCCCAGGTGCTCAGATAGAGTGGCCGACTCCTTGATCCCTACTCGGTTGACAACTCGCAAGTGCACCTCTCGCAGGATTTATCACCGCACCTGGAAGGCTTCTTTGAGTACCCTTAAGGGCCAGATCTCGGCTTTAGCCATACTTTTCAAAGACCTTGGCTTCGCACTCTCTGATTCGTACCTTTTGTACAAGGTGTGCGACATGTGGCGCCTCGGGAGAGATCCCCGATGGCTATGTGGGATCTGAATCTGGTGCTTTCTGTTCTTCAAAAACCACCTTATGAAAAACTCAGGGAGTTTCTCTTACAACTTCTGTCGCAGAAGGTGGCCTTCTTAGTCGCCTTTACTTCTGCCAGATGAGTATCGGAATTGGCTGCACTTCGTGCAAGTCTCCTTATTTAGTGATGCTTAAGGATAAGGCGGTCTTGCGACCCCTTCCTTCTTTTCTCCGGAAGGTAGTCTCTTCTTTTCTTATCAATGAAGATATTGTCCTGCCTTCATTGTGCCCTCGTCCATCGCACCCCAAGGAGTTTGAGTGGCATTCTTTGGACGTAGTAAGGGCCTTAAGAGTGTACTTGGCTGCTACAGCTCCTTTTCGTAAGGCTGGTGCCTTGTTTGTTGTGCCAGAAGGACCGCAGAAAAGGTCTGGCGGCCTCTTCGGCTACGATTTCTCAGTGGATTTAAAAAAAAAAAAAAAAGTGACCCATGTGTATTCTGTTCGGGGCTAGGTTCCCCCTTTTTCCGGTCACGGCTCATTCTACCCGGGCGGTTAGTACTTACTGGGTTGTCAGACACCAGGCTTCGGTGTCACAGGTGTGCAATGCGGCCATTTGGGCCTCGGTTCACCCTTTTACTAAGTTTTATTAGTTGATGTGTTCGCATCTTTGGATGCTGCCTTTGGCCGCAGGCTCTGCAGGCGGTAGTGTAGGCGCGTCTGACGCCTTCTCAGAGGTTCAGTTGGGTACAGTTGTTTGCGTTTACCCACCCCACTTTTTTGACACAGCTTGGGGACGTCCCCACAAAGTCATGAAGAGCTGCGTCTGTCAGTGAACGTAAGGAGAAAAAGGGATTTTATTAAAACTTACCGTAAAATCCTTTTCTCCGAGTTCACTGACAGACGCAGCACCCACCCCTCTGGGCTCTGTTTTGGTACGGCTTGTGTACGAACTGAAGAGCTATTCTGTGAGGGGGTTTGATGTAGGAAAAGAGGACGGCCCTCAAGGGAGGGGCCAGCTGATTCTTTTCCCTGCCTAGTTAACTCCCAGTAGGACGAACATAAAACCCACAAAGTCATGAAGAGCTGCGTCTGTCAGTGAACTCGGAGAAAAGGATTTTATGTATAAGTTATAATAAAATCCCTTTTTTCACATTTAATGAAGACCTGGTCCTGTCTTCGTTGTGCCCTCGTCCATCGCACCCAAAGGAGTTTGAGTTGCATGCCTTGGACGTGGTGAGGGCCTTAAGAGTGTACTTGGCTGCTACAGCTCCTTTTCGAGAAGCTGACGCCTTGTTTGTTCTGCCAGAGGGCCCGCGTAAAGGATTGGCGGCCCCTTCAGCTACGATTTCTCATTGGATTGGAAAAACCGTGACTCATGCGTATTCTGTTCGGGGCAAGGTTCCCCCTTTTCTGGTCACGGCTCACTCTACCCGGGCGGTTAGTACTTCCTGGGCCTTCAGACACCAGGCATCTGTGTTACAGGTGTGCAAAGCGGCCACTTGGGCCTCGGGTCACACGTTCACTAAGTTTTATAAAGTTTATGTGTTTGCATCTTCGGATGCTGCTTTTGGCCGCAAAGTCTTGCAGGCGGCAGTGTAGGCGCGACTGGCGCCTCCTCAGAGGTTCAGTTGGGTACTGTTGTTAGCGTTTACCCACCCCTCTTTTTTTGACACAGCTTGGGGACGTCCCCACAAAGTCAATGAAGAGCTGCATCTGTCTGAACGTAAGGAGAAAAAGGGATTTTATTAAAACTTACCGTAAAATCCTTTTCTCTGAGTTCACTGACAGACGCAGCACCCACCCCTCTGGGCTCTGTTTCTATACGGCTTGTGTACGAACTGAAGAGCTATACTGTGAGGGGGTTTGATGTAGGAAGAGAGGACGGCCCCCAGGGGAGGGGCCAGCTGATTCTTTTCCCTGCCTAGTTAACTCCTAGTGGGACGAACATAAAACCCCACAAAGTCAATGAAGAGCTGCGTCTGTCAGTGAACTCGGAGAAAAGGATTTTACGATAAGTTTTAATAAAATCCCTTTTTTTTGGACTCAATAGATCTCTGGGACGCGTATCTGCATGTCCCCATGGCAGCTGCATCCCAGAAATACATGAGATTTGTGGTCAGCATAAAGGGGGTAGTGTTGTACTTTCCATTTAGAGCTCTCCCCTTCGGTCTGTCTTCGTCACCCAGGATATTTACAAAGATCATGGCTGAGGCTCTGGCTCCACTCTGGCTAAAAGTGGTATCGATAGTACCATACTTAGACAGTCTCCTTCTATTTGCCAGATCCCAGGAGACACTCGCCAGAGACCTGGTGACAACACAGTCCCACCTACAGAGGTTGGGGTGGCTCCTGAACAAGGACAAGTCAAGCTTGACGCCTTCTCCAAAAATAATTTTTCTTGGATATTTCATCAGGTCAGTGACAGGGAAATCTTTCTCCCAGAGGAGAAAGCTCAAAAGATCCGAGAGGCAGTAAAGAAAGTACAGACAAATATGGCTGTCACAGTCCGCTCGGCAATGTCTACACTGGGGCTGCTCACAGCATCCATCCCAGCGATGCAGTGGGCGCGCATGCACTCAAGGGATCTACAGCAAGCAATCCTGCAGAGATGGGCATATGGGGAGTCCTTAGAAAAGCTTATAAAGATCCCCTCTTCTGTGAAAAGGAAGCTATGGTGGTGGAGAGTTCAGACGAACTTGAACAAAGGGTTGGCTTGGACGTTTCCGGCACAAAAGATCCTAACGACAGATGCGAGTTCCTTGGGGTTGGGGAGCGCATCTCGCAGACAACGTAGCCCAGGGTTCCTGGACCAAGGAGGAGGAAGCAAGAAGATCCTCCAATTCGAGGGAGCTGAGGGCAGTCTCTATGGGCCTCTGGGCCTTCAGGGAAATTATCACAAAACAAGGAGGCACACGAAGCAAAAAACTTCTAAATCTAGCCCAAGAGATTCTGTATTGGGCAGAGGCCAATCTAGTTTCCCTGACGGCAATCTATCTAAAAGGCACTCTGAATCAGCAGATTTTCTGAGCAGAGAGAGGGTCCGAGAGTCAGAATGGAGCTTAAACAAAGAAGTCTTCCAAATGATAACACACAGATGGGGTGTACCAAATCTATTCGCGTCACAAATAAATGCAAAAGTACCAACGTTTTTTTCCCTGAACAGGTGGGGTCAAGCGGCAGGGTTAGTGCTATGCGTTTCCCCCTTTACAGATGATCCCTTTTAGTACTCAAGAAATTGCAGGAAGAGGATACAATCTTGATACTAGTGGCTCCGTACTGGCCCAAGAGGGTCTGGTTCTCACTGCTAGGGAAATTGGCAGTAGAACCTCATTGGATACTACCAGTTCGGAAGGATTTACTGAATCAAGGACCACTTCTGCATCCCAACGTGGGCCAGCTCAGGCTAGCAGCTTGGTTACTGAGGAGCAGATCCTGAGAAAAAAGATTATCAGACAGATTGATTTTCACTTTGCTAGATAGCAGAAAGTCACAAAAGCAATTTATTTTAAATGGTGCAGGGAAAAGAGCTGTACCCCACAGGAGAAAATTTCAGTTCTAGAATTTTTGCAGGACTGTTTGGAAAAGGGTCTGACAACCAGTACCTTAAAGGTGCAGGTAGTGGCCCTGTCAGTATTTTTAGAGAGACGTCTATCTCTGGATGCTTTGTTTGTAAGGATTTTCAAAGCACTGGCCAGAATGAGACCAGTGCCAGTTAAAGTATTCCCTAAATTAGATTTATCGGTGGTCCTACAGGGACCGACTAGAAGCCCTTTTGAGCCACAGACGGAAGCCACAGTTAAGTTGTGGTCACTTAAGTTAACGCTATTGATAGCAGTCACCTCAGCAAGGAGGGTCAGCGAGTTGCAGGCCCTATCTATTGGGAAACCATTCTTGACAATTTTTCAGGATAGGGTTGTCCTAAGGACGGACCCAGGTCTCTTGCCAAAGGTGTCTTCGGCCTTCCACGGGGCTTAGGAAATAATTTTACCAACCTTTTGTCCCTTCCCGAATGGCCCTAAAGAGAGGCAGTTTCATAGCCTTGATGTAAGGAGGTGTTTATTGAAATATTTGGAGATAACCAAAGATTTCAGGAAATCAGATTCTCTTTATTTTATTTTTGGGACACCGTAAGGGTTATGGAGCCTCCAAAAGCACCATTGGGAGGTGGCTCAGGATGGCTATTAGCGAGGCATACAGAGCCTTAGACATGGATCCTCCTAGGGGGAAAGTAGATCATTCTACGCAAGCAGTGGCGACATCCTGGGCGGAGCGAGCTGGGGCCTCACCAGGACGGATATGTAAAGCAGCTATGTGGACGAGTTTTTCCACCTTCACTCGTCGTCATAGGATGGACCTGCTCTCGGGGGCAGAGCAATCGTTTGGCAGGAAGGTCCTGCAGGCGGTGGTCCCACCCTAGAGTAAGTACTCTTACCTCCAGGTGCTGTCCTGAAAGACGAGGGGAGAAAACCTTAGACTTACCGGTAACTGTATTTCTACGAGTCTTTCAGGACAGCGCTGATGACCCTTCCTTGGGCTGTTTTGATAAATGTTAATAACATGAAATTACTATGCTCGCTTATATCTTTCAGCATGGCTAGAGGTCCTCGATAACAACTGAGTTCATGGTGGAAGAGGGCGGACTTTAAAGATCTGACTGCAGTGTTTCCTAGGAAGTGGGCGGAGCTGCGCTCTCTCCATGTGCTGTCCTGAAAGACTCGTAGAAATACCGTTACGTCTAAGGCTTTTTTTCTTAACCACTTGCTGACCGCCTCGTGTACATTTATTGCTGCAAGTTGGCTCTGCTGCACAGATCACCATCTATAAATGGCGATCCACGCAGTAGCAGGCGGGCGCGTGCCTGCCGCACGCTGCCGGAGTGTGGTTGCAGGTCGAGCGGACTCTGTCCGCTGGTGACCTGCGATCGCCTTCTGGAGAGGAAGAACGGGGAACCGCCGATGTAAACACAGCAGTTCCCCGTTCTGATAGGTGGCATGATTGTGATCTACTGATCCCTGTCATCAGTATCATTTGGATCTGTCATGCTCCTGCCAGCCCAGCCCCCACATAGTTAGAAAACACATAAGGAACACCGTTAACCCCTTGATTGCCCCTGCAGGTTAACCCTGTCCGCTTCAATATCGCAGTCCCCATAAAAATCGCATATCGCCCCCATTGCAAGTTAAAAAAAAAACCGCCATAAATGAATTCATGGTTTGTAAACGCTGCAACTTTTGCTGATTGCGTTTGTTTTTTTTAAACCACAAATATGTATTAGAATATATATTGGCCAAAAATGATAAATTTGTTTTATATATATTTTTTTGGACATGTATTATAGCAAAAAGTTTTTCAAAAATTGTCGCTCCCCCCCCTTTTTTTTTTTTTGTTTATAGCGCAAAAAAACAAACTGCAGAGGTGATCAAATACCACCTAAAAGCTCTATTTGTGGGGAAAATAAGGACATCAATTTTGTTTGGGAACATCGTCGCACGACCGCGCAATTGTTCGTTAAAGTGACGCAGTGCCGAATCGCAAGAAGTGCTCTGGTCAGGAAGGGGGTAAATCCTTCCGGGGCTGAAGTGGTTAAGACCTTTTAGGTTCGGTTCACACTATTGCAATGTGGGAACCAGTGTGATTCCTGTGCGAACTGCCAAATGGTGCAGGAATTGGATCGCATGGGTGTGAACACCCATGCGATCTGATTCCGGTGCAGACCAAAAAAAGGTCCTGCACCATTTTGATGCAAATGCAATGCAAATTTAGCCAATCTGTATGGCTGAGTTCGCATCGCATTGACAACGCATGTGATCTGCGCAGCAGTGCGGTGCGAATCACATGTAATGTCTAATATCGCACCAATGTGAACCCAGCCTTATACAACTTGCTTATGTCCTTTTAAAATGATTGTAAAGGTACAGGTTTTACTTTTTAAAAAATAACAAACACGTCGTACTTGCCTGTTCTGTGCATTGATTTTGTACAGAGCAGCCCTGATCCTCATCTGGGGTCCCTTGCTGGCGCTCCTAGCGCCTCCCCCTTGCCTAGTGCCCCAATAGCAAGCTGCTTGCTATGGGGTCACTTGTGCATGCTCACTCCCGAGCTGGTTCTGTGTGTCCATAAGAGACACAGAGCACGGCTTGGCCCCTCTCCCTCATCACTGGCAGTGATTGGCGAAAGCATATGGCTTCCGCTGCTGTGTCTTTGCCAATGAGGACTGAGAATGACGAGCAAGCCTCTGCTCTTATGCACATTGCTGGATCAGGCTCAGGGTAAGTATTTAGGGGAAGTCTCCACTAAGCAGGTGGAAATGCCTCCCATTGTTGCATATTACTACAGCTTCTATGCACTGGTACTGTTAGATGGGATAGCAAGTGGAATGGCTTGATTATTATTTTTTTTTTTTTTTTTAAATTGTTCCCCAACCTATTCTTGCCCTGTCCGTTTTTTTCCAGGGGACCAATCCTAGTATAGACATATACAGGGTTTTAGTGGGCCCTTAATACGAAACTTTCTTTGTGTGCAGGTGCACTGCATATCTCCTATGGTCTTGTTGGACAAATCAAGCAAACGGATATTTTACTTTTTAATCAATATTTATTTAACCATTACTACAGAGCTGGCAGGAACTAGATGCCACTAATATGAAAGAGAATTTAATTGGAAAGGCCATCGCTGTTCAATCAAAGGTTGTTCCCTGTAGTGTAATTGATTGTTTGGAAGGAAAAGGCACTTTGCTTTGCCAGTGGAGCCTTTAGGTACAGTTCACCTGTGGATTTGTTTGTAAACAGAATTATCCTGACATTTTCCTAAATGCTAATGGTCGATCCTTTGTCTTAGAATTCATTCAGCTTGCCAAGAATTTTGAGGATTTTCGGAGGAAATGGCAAAAAACAGAGCATGAAATTGTGAAAAATAGAGAGCTGCTGATGAAGACTGAGACCGAGCGCAGCGCTCTGGAAGTAAAGCTGAAACACGCTCGCAATCAGGTTGATGTGGAGATTAAAAGAAGGCAGCGTGCTGAAGCAGAGTGTGAGAAACTGGTAAGATGGCTGAATTTAATGGACTGTAGTGATCAGTGACTGAAAATGAATGCGTAACACCTGATTGGGAGGGGGGTGAAGGTAAAATGGCTGTTAAGTTTATCTTTTTCAAGTAAAGCGTTAAAGTACTACTAAAGCCCTTCTTCGTTTTTTCTTGCTGATGTGTAATTACTTTTGCACAGTACAGCAATCTGATTCCTTCATAAATGGTGAATAAAAATGAATTGTTCTGATGTTATGCACTAGCATCCTTCCCCTTTTTGTGCAGCGCTTCTCTGAATTTCCAGTTGCCGAGTGCATTATAAGCTCAGCGCCATTCATTAGCTTATATTTATTGGGACTACATGTCCCATCGTTTATAGCTCCAGCATGCATATGTGCCTGGTTTTGAGAAATTGTGTTCTTGATTTGAGGATGCTGCCTTTGCCCTTGTAGTTTTCCCCATGAGCATGCATGTTAGGGTTGCTACAGTGGGACTTTATAGAAAGGATCCACCTTGAAAATGGAATGTGGAGCCAGCACAGACTAGCATAAACAGGAGCAAAGTAAAACCTGATAAAATAACTGCTAATTGTAATGTTTTTGTAGCGGTCTCCCCGACTTCCAGAGACCTGATGGTAACCTCCAGAGTCAGGGAGAGCTGGCATTCCTCCTCAGGGTGAGGTTACTAGGCATAATGGGTGTAGTGCAAGATTGGATAGATTTTTTTATTGATGAGATGAGTTTTATTTTTCAATAGGAGCCAGGGAGAGAGAGTTTGGGCACAGGACACCCTTAGGCAAATGCAATAGCAAATTGGCAGACTCCGCAGTCAAAAATAGAACTATGCAGACAACGATACAGAAAAAGGGCCTTTAAGCTGAATGCAGCAATCTATATTTTGTAGCAACTGCTGTCTCCTAGAGCAACATCACAGCCATCTGCTGTAGTCTTCAGGCTTAGCTTGTAGTGTCTCACTAGAATTCTTGGCTCCCCGGCTACCTGCTGGACCCCCCAAGCTCTTCTCACAGCTACCTCCTGTATTCTTCACGCTGCACCCATGCTACACGCTGGGTTCCTGCACTCAGCTACCCGCTGGATCCGTCTGGCTTGACTCACCGCTACCTGCTGTACTTGTCTTCAAGCTTTACAGATACTCACTGTACTCCTGGATGAGTCTCTACTGAAGCTTTCCCACTTCACTGCCCCCGACTAGTGAAGCGTCTGCTCTGGTACTCCTTTAGAACTCCATCCCTTCTGCACTTGCCTCCGGTGATGGGAGCTGACGTCCCTTTGTGTTAACTGCTTCTTCTTTTCCTCCAGCAACGATCAGGCTCCCCTCGGGCTGAGCCTCTACACACGTGGTCAGGCCTAACCCTCTGCTGCCTCCTGGATAGGCCTCAGGCAGGAGCTCCCGGATAGGCTTCAGGCCTAGCAGCCAGGAGCTATACTACACACATCCACCCAAGCAGCCGTCTGGGTGGAAATAACCCCAATCACCTGACTCTTTCCGAATAAATAGGATATCCCAGCATGCTCAGGGGCTGAAGAAAACTCCTGATTGGCTGAGACAACATATTTACTCATAGCATAAATTCACTGTGGTTTATCATCCTAATGCCAAAGGCAGCAGCAGTGCCACCTATTGACAGAAGAGAGAGCACACCAGACTTGGGCATAGGACAGAAATCCGTGGATCAAAGATTACAAATTAGCCAAGCTAGCACAACTAAATTTGCTTTTAGGACAAGGGTGCTACATTTTGGTAGCAGCTTTTCTTCACCTTTTTGGTTTATTTTTTAAAAACTAAATTCACACTTGTACGGCTCCAAAGTTGCACCGACTTTGGATGGGTTCAACTTTTGATACGACTTTGGCTTTGACCAGTGATAAGTTGCATTGAAGTCTATAGCCCCCAAGTTGCATGAAAGTTGGACTAAAGTAATGCATGAACTACTTTGACATTGATGAAACTTTAAGTCGTGCATATATAAATGGTTATCATTGGAAAACATGGGGAATGACTTGTCATGCAACTTTAATGCGCAATCTTGCATGACAAGTCACATTAGTGTGAATGGAGCCTTAGTACAGTGCCTTGCGAAAGTATTCGCCCTCCTTTGAACTTTGCGACCTTTTGCCACATTTCAGGCTTCAAACATAAAGATATAAAACTCAAATTTTTTGTGAAGAATCAACAACAAGTGGGACACCATCATGAAGTGGAACGAAATTTATTGGATATTTCAAACTTTTTTAACAAATAAAAAACGGAAAAATTGGGCGTGCAAAATTATTCAGCCCCCTTAAGTTAATACTTTGTAGCGACTTATTAAAACGTGCGGGTTAAAAAGGCAAAAAATAAACAATTTTTTCAAACTTTATAGGTTATTTAAAGCAAGGTGAAGTACTACCACAGGGTGAACAACAACTAAGAAGTGTTTTTTAAACTCAAAATATAGAAATACAAACTTCGGACTTTACACCGTTTTCCAGCGTTTCAAGTTTCCTCCCGCTTATGAAAGCGTTCCGTGACATGATTCCGAGGTAAGTGTGATTACACTGAACAGTACGTTCTAACGCGTAATTTCAACGTACTGTTCAGTAAGGGGTACAAAAGGTTACTATTGGTAAATATATACGTGCTGAATTTCAAAGTAG
>BLSH010129414.1:849242-871677 GCA_018402905.1 Glandirana rugosa | reverse complement strand
CATTGCCCCCCCCCCCCCCCCAACTCTTGGCTGGGGAGAGGAGAAAAACTTGTAGCCAAAGCACTGAAAATGAAAGAAAATCTTGCATTGTAGGTTGTCCCTAGAACAGGAATAGAGGGAAAATCTTTGAATAGGAGCACTAGTTCTGGTGACCACAAGGGAATCCCTCACTTTGGAGGGACTGCTCTCACTTCCTGTTTTAGCTATGGGACTGGAAGTGAAGGAAAATCTCCCCAATGGGACACAGATGGCAAAAAGAACAGGATTTTATAACTCTTCCTATGCAAAATGACTACTTTAATGCAGTTAACAGATCTTTTTCTAAATAACTCCTCTGTATAAACCTGCTCCAAGAAATAACTTGAATGGTAAGAATGTAGTAGTATTATCATTTATTATTATTTATGCTGTGTGAATGAAAATACATAACAAAGTGGGCATTTCTTAAATTTTGCTTTAAAGGTTGAAACATAGACTTCTGTAGTTTTGCACAGTTGAAAATCTATCTTGGATTATTGTACAAATCTGCATTACATTATTTAACTTTAGAAATATTCCATTTGTTTTTTCCCCTAGATTATCTACAATAGATGAATCTGGCTCTATCCTGTCTGACATCAGTTTTGACAAGACAGAGGATTCTTTGGTAATGAGCTAACTGTAGAGAAGATGCAGACTCTTTAAAATCTTAATAGGAATTATAAAAACTGTAAGAACTGTACATTTTGTAGGTCATTCTGTAACATCCAGGCAGCTAATTACTGAAGAACTGATATTCTGCTATATTCAGGAGAATGCTGCAAAACTCCAGTGACGGCACCTAAATGAAAGCTTACTGTATTACCAATGACATGTACATTTTAAGCTAATTTGGCTGTTCTAGTACTTATAACCAATTGTGGCCATTACATTTAACAGACCTAGATAGTTTTAACTCTTTCGTGCAGTCGGCTGTTTTCATATTTGAGTTCTCTGTAAAAGTTTGTGATATGTTGGAAGTTAAATGTTTAGACTCAGATGTGTTAAACTTAAAGTGGTAGTCCATGAAAAAACTAAAATACCTGTATCTATAGCCACCCACATTTTAACACTAACCTCTCTAACTCTGAAGAAAAAAATCAGTATACATACCTTTTCTGCAGGCGATCAGCCCGATCTCCAGCGGCGGAACTTTGATCCCACGCTGAGCTGTCAGATGCGGCTTCTGTGTAGGTGGGTGCAGAGGACACAGATGACAACGGAATCCCCATAGTAAGTGTATGGGTGACGTCACTCCCCATTCATTTCATAGCCGTTGTCAGCCGTGTCCTCTGGAGAGCTTCCGCTGCTGGAGATCAGGTCACATCATCTGCAGAAAAGGTATACTGCTTTTTTTTCTTCACAGGGTTAGAGAGGTTAGTGTTAGAATGTGGATGGCTATAGATACAGGGATTTTAGTTTTTGCATGGACTTCCACTTTAAAGTAGTTAAGGCAGAAGGTTTTTTTTATCTCAAAAAACCTTCTGTGTGTAGCAGCCCCCCCCCAGAACCCCCTAATTGCCTATCTGAGCCTCCTCTCTCTCCAGTGATGTCCACGAGTGTCTTGGCCGTCCAGGACTCTCCTGATTGGCTGAGACACAGCAGCAGCACCATTGGCTCCCATGGCTGGCAATCAAAGCCAGTTAGCCAATCAGGGGAGAGAGGGGCTGGGTCAGGGCTCCTTGTCTGAATGGACACACGGAGCTGTGACTCGGCTCAGGTGCCCCCATAGAAAATTCCTTGCTGTGGGGGCACTCGACAGGAGAAGGGGGGAGGAGCAGTGAAGATGGACCCGAGAAGAGGAGGTGCATTGCATACTAACACATTATGAAAAAACTTACCTTAGTACAAACCCTTCTCAGCGGCGCCCGGTCACCACTGAGAGGGTTGACGTGTTCCCCCAGCCTTTCTTCCAGGGTCACAGGCTCCGGCGCTGTGAGTGGCTGAAGCCACGAGGGAGCCCTCGGTTCCCGCAAGAAGCTCTGAAGATCCGGCATGGTACTTTGTACCTTCAGAGCACATGCGCCGCTGACGTCAGCAGCTGCATGAAGGGTGGCTATCTCCTAAACTGTGCATGTTTAGGAGATATTAATTTTACCTACAGGTAAGCTTTATTATAGGCTTACCTGTAGGTAAAAATAGCAAAGCCGTATTTGCAACCACCGGCTGCTGAGACTAGGTGGTTTTGAAGTCAAAGGGGGGTTCGTAACTTCTGCAGAGGTGCAAGGGCCACGCAAAATGGTGTGGCGTACCGGATTCGGCCCACAACACATGTGGAGACAAATCCTTTAGTAAGAAGCTGTATTATCTGACATTACTGGCCACCTTCTAAAGTTCATACTTTATAAATCGCTGGCCTAGAAAAAAAGTATGCAGCCAGTAAAGTCGGAACACCTGATTTACAGCATATATTTGTTCAGTGGCAGTGACTCAAATTGATAACTCATTAATGCCCACACTGCTAGTATTTTTTGGACAGGATGGCAATGGCAGCCCATATTTTTCTGCAACATTTTGTGCCTACTTACAAATGGCACACAGTAGATCTTTATTGTACTAGAGGGCAAAGGCCACATGTAACATCCACTGTTCTCAAGCAGTGTAAGGCCCCTTTCACACGAACGGATAGAAAAAGTTGATCTGCCGTTGCTATCCGTTGGTCAGATAAGGCACAACGATTACTTGCATTTGTTACATTCCGATTAGCTACGGATACATGCTGCTGCAGTGGAAACCTTGTTAACATTCTTGACATTCCTGAAGTGCTTCCTATTGATTTCTATGCTTGTTGCCGTTGCTGACACAGTTTAGCTGCAGATTCGTGCAGATAGGTGCGATTAGCTGCATAACATTGTTCCTGGATGCAATCCAATCCATTTTTTGTAAACGTTCGAAATCGTCTGTAACAAAACCGTTGATAAATGCAGAGTGTGAAAGGGGCCATAGGAAAGCATTGTCACAGTATAGCTGCGGTAGATAACTTCATCTATCCGCAGCTAAAAGCTTGAATCTATCCGTTCGTGTTAAAGGGGCCTAAAAAAAGCTAACATACTCGTGGCAAACTTTACATGAAAGCGGGGCTTCTTGGTTTGTATTTATTGTATATCGCTGTGTACATTTCCTCTCTGGCCAGTCCCTATTCCCCAAGCCAGATGCCAAATGCTTATCTATTCACAGAATACTTTAACCACTTGTTAAGCACCCTATAGCAGTTTTACTACTACAGGGCGGCAGCTGTTCGCCGGATCGATTGTGCACATCCGCCAGCAGGGGGGCGCGCGACACTTCTGCTGGAAAATTCACAGCAGAAGCCGATCTGCGGTTGCTGGGCACTCTATGTTCTCCAACACCTGACGATCGTCGGTAAAGAACACAGAACTGCGATCTGCCTATATAAACGGGGAAGGGATGGATTCTGTGTTCCTGCAAAGCAGGGACTTGGATCCATTTCTTCCCCTAGTAAAAACAGCACGGTACACCAAAACTGACTAGGCACACATTTAGCCCTTTGATTGCCCTAGCTGTTAACCCCTTCCCCGCCAGTGTTATCAGTACAGTGGTGGTGCATATTTTTAGCACCAATCACTGTATTAGTGTCGCTGGTTCCCAAAAAGTGTCAGTGTCCGATATTTGTCTGCTGCAATATTGCAGTTCTGATAGAAGTCGCTTATTACCGCCATTACTAGTAAGAAAATAAATAAAAATTCAGTTTTTTATATCCCATAGTTTGTAGACGCTATAACATTTCAATATCGCCATCAATATACGCTTATTGGGATTTTTTAAACAAAAATATGTAGCAGAATACATATTGGCCTAAATTTATGAAGAATTAAATTTTTTTTAAATTTTTTTTTATTGGATATGTTTTATAGCAGAAATGTATAATTTTCACTGTAAACTAGATATGCACAACGTCCTAATACAGGGTTATATTTCTCATTGCTTGCGTGACATGCATACTTGCGTACATATTAACCTGATGATGCTGGCCATATGCATATATGTGACATCACAGTGGTAGGCTTGTGGCAGGCTTTAAAGCCTAAGTTCACCTTTGTGTAATAAAAATAAAGGCACATCTTTTTGCAGGTAAAGTTTTTTTTGTTTTTTTCCCCTCAATCGTTCATTGACACAGTTTCTCATTCTTGACATGTGCGTTTTTGTTTGCAGCTTTCACTAGGAGTGGACTAGGCAGAGCGAAGTTCAACTCAAAGCAAACACAGCCCCTCCCAGGGGGCAGTCCTCGCTTTGCATAACCCCCACCAGCTCTGCTTCAGCAACTCAGTTTTTTATGCCTAGTGCAAGGAGTTGGACCTGGCTCCCTGCTGGGATCTGTGGTTCCCTATTCTTTTTCCTATTTTTTTTTTTTTCTTTTTTCAAGAAATCTGATAGAAGAATCCAATCAAGCAGCCGGCTGGGTGACAGGCTGGATATCCTAGATCCAGGGAGGCTCCCCAGCGCTGCCGACAGATGCGAGCCAACCCTTAGCTGTACGCAGGGTCGTCCGCGTCAGGCCTCGTTCTGTGCGAGGCGGCCGGCGGGTTAAACGTCCCACCAGCGCACCTAAGGCTGGGCACCTCGTGTCACGGGTGCTGCATGGCCAGCGGCTCCCACCATGTCGGCGGGGTGGCAGGTCCGCTTCGGGTGACTACCCGCTGCGCCCGTCCGGAGTGGTGAGTAGGCCCCCCCCCTCCGTAGCAGGGCGGGGGGGTTAGGGGGGGCGACGGGTGGTGCCCCCCTTTTCCTAACGCTAGGGCCTGGCCGTTCGCGGTCCAACCATTTGTCCGGTTGCCCCCCCCCCCCCTTAACCGGAGCTATAGTCCTCCCTGCATGCGTGGGTCCCCCTCTGGTAGCGGCCGCCATCCTCCTGGATCCGGCTGCATGGTCGCACGGCTGCCATTTTCCTGTGGCCGACCGTGTGTTGTACACGACCGCCATTTTTCCGGAGCCGGCTGTGTGTGTTGGCTCGGCCGCCATTTTCTTGTAGCCGGCCGCATGTTTCAGTAGCGGCTGCCATTTTGCGGTGGCTGACCGCAGTGTTCGGCCTCTGGTGCCTACGGCAGCCATTTTGGTGTGGTATACTGTATGCTGAGGGGCGGCTCTGCTTCTCCTGGCGCGATTACAGGCCGGAAGAGAACTCGTGACACGTGGGGATCGTGAGCAGAGGGACAGGCAGCTAAAGCAGCACAGCTACTGGGGCGGTGGGTGAGTCCTCCTGGGAACCTCTGAGGGCCCCAAGGCGGCGACTGCGGGGAGGTTTTGTGTTATGTGCGGGCTATGGCAGCGGAAGCTGGGGCTTCCCAGCCAGGGGTCTCCGGTGGGGACCAGGCAGCGCTGGGACCGGTGCTCCCGCTGCACACCTTGACGGCCCTTCTGGAGGAATATTTCTCCTGGGGGGTGGCGAGCAAAAGGCCACCTCCTCCTCTGTCCTCTGGTGAGGACCCGGAGGGGGGCTCCGCAGTGTCGGAGATCCCCCTGGAGCTGTCGGAGGTGAACTCGGGGACCCCTCGAATGAAGAGGAGCCCTCGGGGGCCACCGCAGCTCGTGAAAGGGCTCTGGTGGGCTCTTTGGTATCAGCGGTTCGTGAGACGCTGAAGCTGGGCCCGGCTGCGACCCCGGGGGCGCCGTATGCTTTTGGGTCGTATAAGCCGGCCCGGGCGCCTAAGGTGTTCCCCTATTTGTCGTACTTTGATCAGTTAATTTACAAAGAGTGGCGGCGTCCTTACAAAGAGTGGCGGTCGTTTGCCATGCCAAAACTTTTTTCTGTGCGTTATCCCTTCGAGGATACCCTGCTGCAGAAGTGGAAGTCCCCGACGGTGGATCCGTCGGTGGCCCGCCTGAACAAGGCGATCACTATTCCGATGGAGCGATCTCCATCCTTCAAGGACCCAGCCAACAGGAGGACTGAGGCGGTGTCCAAGGCCATGTTCCTGGTGCAGGGTCTGCTATGCGGCCGACGCTGGCGTCTGCGCTGGTGGCACGGGCGCTTACGGAATGGGCGACTATTGTGCACCAGGCTTTGGTGACTCTCCAGGCCCCTCCGGAACCTGTGCAGGTGGCAGACCAGTTGATTGAGGGACTGAAGTATCTCTGTGATGCGGCCCTTGACATGGCCCCCATGCTGTCTAAACTGTCCATGTTTGCAATCATCATTAGACGACTTATGGCTGCGTTGCTGGTCAGGAGATCAGGGGTCAAAGAAGGTTCTGACGGACCTGCCCCTTGAGGGGGGTCACCTCTTTGGGGCTTCTCGACAAAATCATCAAGGATTACATTGGGGGGGGGGGGAAGAGTACTTTTCTTCCGGAACCCAGATGTGGCAAGGAGCCCCGGCGCAGGGCGGGCCCTTCCCTGCGCAAAAGAGGTCTTTTCGCGCACCTCGAACAACGGTTCTCAGCCCTCCAAGGCCCCCGCTGGGGGCCAGAAGCGCCCCTGGCAGCGTAAGTCCGAAAAGGCGGAGGAGAAGTCCTCCGCATGATGGGTCGCCCCACCCACGTTTTGGGTGGGGGGACGACTCTTATGGATCGCGGACTGGTGGACCTCGCGCATCTCTGATGTCTGGGTACGCGAGGTGGTTTAGTCCGGGTACAAGATAGAGTTCCGTACCCAACCCCCGGACAGGTTCTTTGCCTGCAATCTGAGGCTTCCCCTGGAACGGCTGCAGGCCCTGTTCGGGGCCGTGCATGTCCTGCTCCATCAGGGGGTGATTGTCCCGGTTCCTGCTTTGGAAAGTTTCTGCAGTTTTTTATTCCAATCTCTT
This sequence comes from Glandirana rugosa, assembly GCA_018402905.1. Classification (NCBI taxonomy): domain Eukaryota; kingdom Metazoa; phylum Chordata; class Amphibia; order Anura; family Ranidae; genus Glandirana; species Glandirana rugosa. The sequence continues at coordinate 864,896 of BLSH010129414.1, read as the reverse complement.
TGTGCATCCGAAAAAAGATGGGGTCAGGCCTGTCCTGTCCTTTGCGGTTGGCGATTTCCACTACCAGTTTGTGGGCCCTTCCATTCGGTCTGGCCTCAGTCCCTCGGGTCTTCACCAAGCTCCTGGCCCCGGTGCTGGCTCTGCTGAGGCAGAGGGGCAATCTCCTCCTACGGGCTTAGTCTGCCTCCGCCTTGTCGGAAAGTCTGGACATCACCCTTGGTTTCCTGCAGGACTTCGGCTGTGTGATCAACCTTCCGAAGTCAGTGCTGGTCCCGTCGCGCGGTTGGAATACTTGGGCTTGGTCCTGGATACGGAGCAGGCGAAGGTATTTCTCCCTGCCGCCAAGGTCTTAACACTCCAGGGGGCGGTGCGGGCCCTGCGGTCTCAGCGGAGGTCCTCTCTCAGGTTTTGCATGTGGGTGTTGGGGCTGATGGTCTCTTCCTTCGAGGCGGTGCCTTATGCCCAGAGTCACACCCGGCCTCTGCTGCGGTGGGACAAGTCTCCACTCTCCCTGGATCGGGCAATCAGTTTTGACCACCGGACTTGAAGCTCCCTCACCTGGTGGCTACGGGCCCCGACCTTGAAGCAGGGGGAAGTCGTTTCTTCCCCTGGACTGGACGGTGGTCACGACAGATGCCAGCCTACATGGCTGGGGAGGGGTCCTTGGGGGCTGTTGTGGACCATGGCGGTGGCTTATGTGAACCATCAGGGCGGAACGAGAAGCGCGGCAGAAGTGGCCCACATTCTACGGTGGGCAGAGCTTCACATGCCGGCAATCTCCGCCGTTCACATCCCGGGCATAGAGAACTGGCAGGCGGACTATCTGAGTCACCAGAAGCTGGATCAGGGAGAGTGGTCCCTGCATCCAGAGGTGCTCCGCCAGATTTGTCAAAGGTGGGGCACGCCAGATGTGGATCTCCTGGCATCCCGGCTCAACCGGAAGGTGCAGGCCTACGTGAGCAGAACAATGGATCCGCTGGCAGGCGCGGCGGATGCCCTCGTGGCTCCGTGGTCTCGGTACCGGCTGCTCTACGCCTTCCCTCCACTCCTGTTACTCCCGCGCCTGCTGCGCAGGGTAGAGGCGGAAGGGATCCCAACCATTCTGGTAGCAACAGATTGGCCTCAGCGTCCTTGGTACGCGGATGGTGGTCGACGTCCCCTGGTGGCTCCCGCTTCGTGAGGGTCTGCTCTCACAGGGGCCCATCTTGTATCCTGATTTACCCTCGCTGGCTTTAACGGCCTGGCTATGGAGTACCAGGTATTAGAGAGTCCCCTATCCTTTGAGTCCGTCACCCCCCCTTTCCTTTCTGTGCTACAGAAGCCGCCTTTCGAAAATATCAGGGAAACTTCCCTGCAACTGCTCTCGCAGAAAGTGGCTGTTCTGGTGGCAATAACATCCGCTAGGCGGGTGTCTGAGCTGGCGGCTCTGTCCTGTAGGTCCCCGTACTTGGTCCTGCCCAGGGACAAGGTGGTCTTGTGCCCCTCTCCCTCCTTCTTACCGAAGGGGGTCTCTTTGTTTCACATCAATGAGGACATTGTCCTTCCTTCGCTGTGTCCGCGCCCGTCTCATCCGAAGTAGGTTGCCTTGCACTCCCTGGATGTGCTTAGGGCGTTGCAGGTGTATCTGGCAGCCACGGCCTAGTTTTGGAGGTCCGATTCGCTTTTTGTCGCGGTGGATGGGCCGCGCAGGGGGATGGCAGCCTCGTCGGCCACCATTTCCCGTTGGATATGTCAGACAGTGACCCGTGCTTATGCTGTTCGGGGCCAGGAGTCCCCCTTTCTGGTCACGGCTCACTCTACCAGGGCGATTAGTACTTCCTGGGCTTTCCGACACCAGGCGTTGGTTTCTCAGGTGTGCAAGGCGGCCACTTGGACCTCGGTGTACACTTTTTCCAAGTTTTACAGAGTTGATGTTGCAGCTTCTACTGATGCTGCTTTCGGCCGCAAAGTTTTGCAGGCTGTGGTGTGAGGCGCGTCTGGCACCTCCTGGAGAACTCTTTTGTTGGGTACTGTTGTTCTTGTTGCCCACCCCTCGTTGTGACACTGCTTTGGGACATCCCCACATGTCAAGAATGAGAGGCTGCGTCTGTCAATGAACGGTTGAGAAAATAGGATTTTTTGACTTACCATAAAATCCTTTTCTCTGACTTTGACAGACGCAGCACCCACCCTTCTTTGAGTTTGTACTGCTTGCTACGAACTGAGTTGCTGAAGCAGGGTTGGTGGGGTTATGCGAAGTGAGGACTGCCCCCTGGGAGGGGCTGTGTTTGCTTTGAGTTGAACTTCGTTCTGCCTAGTCCACTCCTAGTGACAGCTGCATAAACCCCCCATTATTGTGGGGATAAAAAACATTTCTCAGCTTTTATTTACATTTGAGCAAACTGTCAGTCTGTGGGAAAATCAAAAGTTCTATACCATTCCAAATAGTCCAAGCTGTTCTAAAGCATCCTAAATACCCTGATTAATTGGAAACAACTGTTTTAATCAACTCCAACAGGTGAAAAATAGCCGCTCTTTGCAGTTGGTTTGTGGACAGTCATGGCTAAGACAAAGGAGCTCAGTGAGGACCTGCGCCTGCGCATTGTGGCTGCTCACAAGTCAGGAAAGGGCTACAAGGCCATTTCTAAATGTTTTCAAGTTCCAGTGGCTACAGTGCAAAGTATTATTAAAAAATACAAGATGTTCTGCACTGTGGAAAATCTCAGAGGACATGGTCGGAAGCCAAAAGTGACACCTGTGCTGGCCAGGAGGATAGTTAGAGAGGTGAAAAAGAATCCAAGGATCACCACCAAGGCCATCCTGGTGAATCTTGGCTCTGCTGGTGGCAATGTCTCAAGGCAGACAATCCAATGGACACTGCACGCTGCTGTGTTCCATGGATGCAGACCAAGGAGGATGCCACTTCTCCAGATAAGGCACACAAAAGCTCGCTTGGACTTTGCAAAAGCTCATCTGGACAAAGAAGACTTCTGGTCTTCTGTGTTATGGTCAGCTGAAACAAAAATTTAATTGTTTGGTCACAATGATGTTTCCTTCATTTGGCATAAAAAAGAAGCCTTCAACCCAAAGAACACCACCCCCACTGTCAAACATGGTGGTGGGAACCTAATGCTTTGGGGGTGTTTTTCAGCCAATGGATCAGGGAACCTAATCACAGTAAACGGCACCATGAAAAAAGAGCAATACATGAGGATTCTCAATGACAACATCAGGCAGTCTGCAGAGAAATTTGGCCTTGGACACCAGTGGACATTTCAGCATGACAATGACCCAAAACACACAGCAAAAGTGGTGAAGAAATGGTTAGACAACAACATTAACGTTTTGGAGTGGCCCAGCCAGAGTCCAGACTTGAATCCAATTGAGAATCTGTGGAGGGAGCTAAAGATCCGGGGGATGGCAAGAAGACCCTCCAACCTGAAAGATTTGGAGCTCATTGCTAAAGATGAATGGGCAAAAATACCTGTGGAGACATGCAAAAAGCTGGTCTGCAATTATAGGAAGCGTTTGCTGTAATAGCCAATAAAGGCTTTTCTATTGATTTATTGAGAAGGGTATGAATAATTTTGGACTGGACACTTTTTGCTCAAATGTAAATAAAAGCTGAGAAATGTTTGTTTTCCACAATAATGCCTCTTGTACATCGTCTTATCTTTTGGGAGACACCTATGTCATTTCCCGTCAAATTACTTGCTGGTTGAATAAAAGTAATTTTAAGTCAAAATTTGCCAGGGGTATGAATAATTATGGGCAGCATTGTGTATATATAGCTGGCGTTCCTTGCTTGTGCTTAGACCATGCTGTCACTGACAGGTCACAATGACTGTTTACAAAACGGGAGCTAGCAGGGTTGCCAGTCACTAATCGCATGACTGGGAAGTCCATGTATCGCCTCTGGCATTACATACTCTTAGAGCTGACTACTGATGTTTGGAAATGGTTAAAATCTTAACCAAAGGCAAAACTTATTGCTGTCTGTTCCCCTGATGTGGAGATTAAAGCGTTTAACCCAAAAAAAATGCTGCTCCTGTCCCTTTAATATGCAATTAGCAACATGGTGCTTTTGCTTTTTAAATTATCTCTCGATCTTCTAGAATACCTGTTTGAGAATGCCAGGTCCTGATTCCCCCTGAGTGCAGACTCCGCTTATCTAGCTGGTCCTGAGAGATCAGCTAGTAGTTGCGTACGCTGCCATTCACGATAGATCCTGGCCGGCGGCTGATACCAGTGTCGGTGACAGGCAGTGTTCCCTGGGAACACGGGCACACGCAGCGCGCTCCCGATCGTGCACATGCGCCGTGCGAAGGGGGGAAAGTGCCATTTGTGATCAGCCGTGACTTCATCACAGCCGATGACGTGGTAAACAGCCATAACCAATGGCTGTTAACCCCCGTCGGTGACGCGGTGTGTCCCGGGGACACGCCGCCACGGACAGAGCCAGGATGCGCGCAATCACGGCTTAAAGGGGCGACGTCATATGACGTCCACCCGGAACAATAGCCGTTCCGCCCGCCATCATTTGACGGTGGGTGGACGGCAAGTGGTTAACATATAAGCGCGCACACACCGTTTGGAATGGATGGACTTGTGTCTTTTTCCAACCTTACCAACTATGTAACCATAAGAGTTATGTAGATTAAGTTTGGTGTGGGTCAGTGCCCATACTTTGGTTCTGAAGCTCTCTTCCATATGCTGGTTTATCCCTTGCTATTAAGTGATCATGGCATGCTATGTAGATATTGGCAATTTACTTATAGAGTGGGTAGTGACCTAGAGAAGGATCACACATGAACAGGGAAATTTACCATGTATCAATATGTCATTATCAAGAATCGATTTTAAAAATGCAAAGTGTTCTAGAAGTGTTAGAGTAACAGTGTGCTGAGGGTTTATATATTCCATGCCCCCTGTATGTGTTGCCACCGCCTTCCTTTTTATCTGCAGAGGTAGTGTTGCTTGGATGTAAATATGCAAAAGTGGTAATTTTTTTTCCTTTTTGTGATTTTTTTTTTCTGTTCAATTTTTTTTTCCAACCGATTATATATTTTATTTTATTATTTTTTCTATTGAAGGACTGGGATTCATCTCTAGTGAGAAATGTGAGGCTGAAGAAAAGAGAAAAACGGGTATGGAGGTTGGAAATTGAGTTCATGCACTTAGCAAAAAAATAAATGTAGTAATCTTACTGGGATTTTCTTTCTTCTAGCGCTCTTCCAGGCAACAGACAGAAGGTCCTCCTGTTCCATCAAAGCGAACGCGTTCCTTTGGATTAGCTGTTGATCCGGTTAGTTAACTGGGAACTATGCAGAAAATTTTGATTTGTGCTTTATCGATCTGTAACTGAAAATGCCATAGCATTTACAGTGTGATATGTGCCCTTTGTTACTTAAAGTGGTTCTAATGAAGCTAAAAAAAAACCTGTGTGCAACAGCTCCCCCTAATACTTGAGCCCCATCTTGATCCAGCAATGTGCGCGAGAGCCTCGGTTCTCCGGGGAATCTCTCCTCGGCTGAGGCATTTGCTCCTGCTGCTGTCAATCACAGCCAGTGAGCCAATCAGGAGGGGGGGGCTGGGGCGCGGCTCTGTGTGCATGGACACACAGGGCTGCAGCTCGGGAGTGAGCCTGCTTGGGTGTCCCCATAGCAAGCTACTTGCTCTGGTGGCACTTGGCAGGAGGGAGGGGCCAGGAGCACCAACTGATGGCCCAAGAAGAGGAGGATCAGGGCTGCTCTGTGCAAAACTACTGCACAGAGCAGGTAAGTATAATTTTTTTTTTTTTTTTTTTTTAAAAAGACTTTAAGATCACTTTAAAAATAAACAGAACCAAAATATCAAAATGTTTTAAACAGGATTGGGCTTTCTCTTTTTGGGTTAGACTGTTGGCTGTGTCTGTTAACTAATTGCATTTACGCTCTAGTTAAAGGGGGGGAAAAAAAGCTTTTGTGTAACTGTTAGCCTAAGGCTCCGTTCACATCTAGGAGTTGCTATTTCTCTTTCGTTCATTGACAGACGCAGCGTTCCATTATGCTTTACCATTGGGTTATATCACCCTCTACAGGAGGACTAGGCAGAAAAAAGACTTGACTATGCCTTTGGTCAGTCCTAGGTGATATACTCCCCCCTCTCTGCTATAGGCCTTCAGTTCTTTTCTGCCTAGTCAGGAGTAAGGGCGTAGCTCCCTGCTGGGATCTCTAGTCCTGGCAATTTTTTTTTTTTTTTTTTTTCCCTGGATTTTCTTCCGGTGAGATCTACAATCAACTGCTGGGCTGGGTGAAAGACTGGTCACTATAGGGCCAGAAAGTCTGCCCAGTCTGGCCAGCGAGCGTGTGCAGACTGCAACTACGCGCTAGGTCGGCCGTGACATAGCCCCACTGGACGGGGGCTGACCCTGCAAGTTAAATGTCTTGCGAGGTCGCATACAACCGGGTCTAGGCCTGAGTCGCAGCATTCCTCATGGCCGACAGCCCCCCCCACGTCGGTCGTGAGGAGGATCTGTCTGTGAGCATACCCACATGGCTTTCGTTGGATAAGTGAGTAGGGGGGCCCCCACCCCTCCTTCCCTGGAGGCGGTGTGGGGTACGAGTACTCCCTTGGGTGGCCGGTCCCTCCGGGGTACACCCCCCCCCCCCTTCCTGGGTGAGGCCCGTGCTTCTGGCCTAGGTGCCTTTTTGGACACCTTTCCCTCCCACACCAGGACTTACTGGGGAGGGAGTACCTCCTTGACCCATCTGCTGCCTTAGTTGGGCCCGGGGGGTGGGTGACCAGAAGGACGCGATTGTGGCCTCCTGCGGCGGCCCTCTGGTAATTTGGGCCGCGGCTTTGCGGCCTCCCGAGTGGGGGGGGGGGCTCCAGGGTGGGCAGCGGGGGCCACCCCCTCCCTGTTTCTGTCTGTCCATCCTCCATTTCATGGCTCCGTCTGGTCCACCCGCGGGCTGCGCACTTGCGGCCAAAAATTGTGGCCACAAATTGGGCCGTGGCTTTTGCAGCCTACTAGGCTGCGACCTGCTAGAGGCAATTTTCGGCTTACTAGGCCTCACGGCCGCCTTCTGTCAGAGGGGTGACCACCTTCTGGGGGGTCCTTTGGGTGAGCCTGCCGTGAGTGTCCCCTGTGCGGCATCTCGGGCGGCGTCCCCTTTGCAGGGCCTCAATTGGCGTCCCCTGTGGGCGATGCCCCGTGTGGGGGCCTGACACGGAGAGGGGCCTCGGCCTGTGTCCCCTGTGCAGTTTCTAGGCCAGTGCGGGGGCCCCTGTGTGGGACCTCAAACAGTCGTGGCCCACCTTACGGTTGGTGACCACGCTCCCTGTCCGGTCACGTAGTGAGGATGTTTCCTCCACAACTGAAGTGGTGTACGGGGCCGTCTGGCACGGCGAAAGCATTCCCTTCTCCCTCCTATCTGGCAACATTTACCCAGGAAGAATGGGAGGGTCCACAGCTCCCCTTTTTGCTCCAAAGAGGCTCGTGGCGGGGTACTCCTTGGGGGTCCCTCCTTAAGAAGTGGACTTTTCCACCAGTGGTGGATTCCCCCTGTCTCTTAAAGGCATGAGACAACCATGATGCCGGTAGGGGAATCTCTGGTTTTACAGATCCGGTGGACATGCCTGGAGCTGAATTTCCCTGCATGCTGATTTGGCGGATCTGTTGATCTAGGGACCCGCTGTTCTGCTATGCCTCTTGTCCGCAGTTCCCCTGGTTACTGAGCTCTCTGTTTCCACAGTGATGCTTAGACCTGTATGTGGCCTGAGTGTTGGTCTGCGGACTGGGGTTTTTTTTAAAAAAAAAAGGCCATTGTCGCTTCAGGGCAACCCTGGATGACATCGTTGCGCATTTCACGAGGGGGGAAGGTACATATCTTCCACAGTCTGAAATAGAAAAGAAGCCAAGTCGCAGACGCGGTCCTCCTTTTGAGGCACACAGTACTTTCATTCTTCAGGGGTTTGAAGCCTTTCAAACCCTCCTTGGAAGGTTCCAGACGGACCTGGTCTGGCAAGCCAAGAGCGGGTTTTTTCTGACCCGTGGACAAGGCCTCTTCAGCTTGAGGGTGTGCCCTCACACTTATCTGTAATGGGAGGGTCGTCTTGATCGTTAATGAGATAATGTTGCCCAAAATTATTTTTTTTCTTTCCCTCCCATTAGGTGTCTGTCACTGGCTCATTTGCAGTTCTCCTCGTGGGGCTGTGCAAGCCCTGTTTCTTCCAGTGCTTGTCCCGGTTCCTGTTGGAATGTTTTTTTCAGGGGTTTTTCTTTAGTCCTGTTCACGGTCCAAAGGTGGAGGACATGTGCGTTGGATCTGGACCCTAATGCTCTGAGCTGCTTTTGTGGGTACGGTAGCTCAGAATGGAGTCCATCCGCACGGTGATGGCGTCCCTTACTCATGGGGACTTTTCTGGCTTTATTCGACATCACGAATATCTGCTTACGCATTCCAGTATGTGCCCGACCGAGGAGTTTTGATGCTTCTGATACTGCTTGTTACTAAACTGAAGGCCTATAGCAGAGAGGGAGGTGTATATCATCTAGGACTGCCCATAGGTGTAGTCAAGTCTTTTTTATTTTTTTTCTGCCTAGCCCTACTCCTGTAGAGGGCAATCTAACCCAATGGTAAAGAATAATGGAACGCTGTCTGTCAATGAACTTTGAGAAAAGGATTTTACGGTAAGTCAAAAAATCCTGTTTGCAGCATTTTTGAACAGGCATTTTGAAGTCCAAAAGGTCACCAATGTAAGAGCATTAAACGCCTGTAATCTGCCAAAAAAGCTCATGTACTTTTTTGAGCGACGTGCGTTCTTATTTAGGCGAAAGAATGCTCAGATGTCAACAGGGGCCATTGAAATGAATTGGATTTGTTTTGTTGGGCGTTTTAGAGCTGGGGCAGAAAAACGCTCAAAAACAATAAAATAGCAACGCCTAGATGTGAACAGAACCTAAAGAAGCCTATCCTGATTCTAACTAATACTGTTGTTTTACTTTCTCCATCAGCTCATCCCCCACAGCTATTACCTTTTGTATCAGTTGGCACACCCTCTTAGATTGTAAGCTCTAATAAGCAAGGCCCTCTGATTCCTGTTGTACCAAATTGTATTGTAACTGTAATGTTTGCCTTCATTTAATAAAACACTGCCAACTGTTTGGTGCTATATAAACCCTGTATAATAAAATGCGCAAATTTATGCAAGTGCCAGTGTAAACCCTTGTATAGCAGCATACAGCCATTCATTGCCATGGGAGGCTGAAAGCTGTGGTTCCCTTACGCTGGCGGTTTATGCTCCTTGTACACCATATGCCCTCTTGCGGACATGTACATGAAACCAATGCAGCTCACTGCACATGGTGTTATTTCAGCTAGAAGACTATATATTTAAATCCTTTTTAATCATGCAATCTTGCCAATCCATCCATGTCTCCATGCTTTTGCAGAGAAATTGAATTAAACCCCCCCCCCCCCAACATCTCTGGCTGTGGCCATCTTAAAATGGATGTAAACCCACCACCCACCCAGTATAAACTAATGGCACAGTATTAATGTATATATACAGTGGGTACGGAAAGTATTCAGACCCCCTTAAATTTTCACTCTGTTATATTGCAGCCATTTGCTAAAAATCATTTAACTTAATTTTTTCCCCTCATTAATGTACACACAGCACCCCATATTGACAGAAAAACCTAGAATTTTTGACATTTTTGCAGATTTGACCTGAAATATTACATGGTCCTAAGTATTCAGACCCTTTGCTGTGACACTCCTATATTTAACTCAGGTGCTGTCCCATTTCTTCTGATCATCCTTGAGAGGGTTCTACGCCTTCATTTGAGTCCAGCTGTGTTTGATTATACTGATTGGACTTGATTAGGAAAGCCACACACCTGTCTATATAAGACCTTACAGCTCACAGTGCATGTCAGAGCAAATGAGAATCATGAGGTCAAAGGAACTGCCTGAAGAGCTCAGAGACAGAATTGTGGCAAGGCACAGATCTGGCCAAGGTTACAAAAAAATTTCTGCTGCACTTAAGGTTCCTAAGAGCACAGTTGCCTCCATAATCCTTAAATGGAAGACCAGAACCCTTCCTAGAGCTGGCCGTCCGGCCAAACTGAGCTATCGGGGGAGAAGAGCCTTGGTGAGAGAGGTAAAGAAGAACCCAAAGATCACCATGGCTGAGCTCCAGAGATGCAGTCGGGAGATGGGAGAAAGTTGTAGAAAGTCAACCATCACTGCAGCCCTCCACCAGTCTGGGCTTTATGGCAGAGTGGCCCGACGGAAGCCTCTCCTCAGTGCAAGACACATGAAAGCCCACATGGAGTTTGATAAAAAAAAAAAAAAAAATCACCTGAAGGACTCCAAGACGGTGAGAAATAAGATTCTCTGGTCTGATGAGACCAAGATAGAACTTTTTGGCCTTAATTCTAAGCGGTATGTGTGGAGAAAACCAGGCACTGCTCATCACCTGTGCAATACAGAGCTAACGGTGAAGCGTGGTGGTGACAGCATCATGCTGTGGGGGTGTTTTTCAGCTGCAGGGACAGGACGACTGGTTGCAATTGAGAGAAAGATGAATGCGGCCAAGTACAGGGATATCCTGGACGAAAACCTTCTCTAGAGTGCTCAGGACCTCAGACTGGGCCGAAGGTTTACCTTCCAACAAGACAATGACCCTAAGCACACAGCTAAAATAACGAAGGAGTGGCTTCACAACAACTCTGTGACTGTTCTTGAATGGCCCAGCCAGAGCCCTGACTTAAACCCAATTCAGCATCTCTGGAGAGACCTAAAAATGGCTGTCCACCAACATTTACCATCCAACCTGACAGGACTGGAGAGGATCTGCAAGGAGCAATGGCAGAGGATCCCCAAATCCAGGTGTAAAAAATTGTTGCATCTTTCCCAAAAAGACTCATGGCTGTATTAGATCAAAAGGGTGCTTCTACTAAATACTGAGCAAAGGGTCTGAATACTTAGGACCATGTGATATTTCAGTTTTTCTTTTTTAATCTGCAAAAATGTCAACAATTCTGTGTTTTTCTGTCAATATGGGGTGCTATGTGTACAATGAGGGGAAAAAAAATTAACTTAAATGATTTTAGCAAATGGCTGCAATATAACTGAGTGAAAAATTTAAGGGGGTCTGAATACTTTCCGTACCCACTGTACATGCAAGCCTCCTGCATTTATTCCTACCTTGCAAATGCCCTTCCTGTAAGCATTTGCAGCTGTGTCAAACCCTGAAATCAGTTTGGTGGGTGGAGTTGTAATGTCACAAGCCTCCCCCACCCACCTCTTTACTCAGAGATTGAGGAGGGAGGGAGAGGGGCGTGTAAAACTTTCTCTGCTCCATGAAGGAGATAAGCACATTGCTTGTCACTCACAGAGCATGGTGCTGATTGTCTGTGTATTTCCCTGTTAGTCTGACTTTCTCTTCCTGAAAAAAGATAAGGTCATTACCCACAGTTGGATTAACTCTGTGTGACAAGACTGGGCACAGATGATATGACATGCTATACTCTACCAGGCAGAATTTTTTTTCCGGGTTTACATCCACTTTAAGTAAGGGCAGAGGATTCATGTAGCACTGGAATCCAACTGCCCTCAGCTCAGGCAGGAGGGTGTGCTTAGCTGAGAAAATCCCTCCTGAAGACTCTTGGGATGTATATCATTTGCCTAGGCCTGGAAACCAGGAAGTAACTGAAAAGATTAAAAAAAAAAAAGTTTTATGATATATTTTCCTATCTATTTACTAATGATTGCAGAATAAGCTTTAAAATTAATGTTGATTGAGAGAGTGAAGTTCCACTTTAAATTTCACCAGGGGTTGAGCTGCATGAATATTTATCTCTTGCATGATCCAATCTATCTCTATAAATCTACGCTAATGCAAAAGATGTGTTTAAAAAAATCTATATTCTAAAAGCATATTAATTTAATATTTGGTTAAAATTGATTCAAAACAATTATAGTTCCCATTGAGATCAAATTGCATCACTGGATTGTTATAAATGTATTACATTTTTACATCTTGTGTAGGCCAACGAATCCATAATAACGAAAACGACAGTGACTGTTCCAAACAACGGAGGTGTTATTGAAGCCGTGTCAACCATTGAGGCTGTACCATCATACTATACGCGCAGCCGCAAGACTGGTGAGTCTGTGTTTGTATGAATGTATATGTGTGGTGTGTGGGGTTTTTTTTCTCACCTCCCTTTGATACATGGTTTTTAATAGTCATTCCTTCTATCAGCTCAACTGCAGCAATGGAGTAGTGACTCTAGTTTGATGAGACCAATTCATGAAAGAAATGAGGCTGACAGCTGTAGGACTCCACAGCATCAAGGAATAAGACTTCATGAGTTTGTCTCTAAAACAGTGAGTGAAAATTCAAAATAAACTTTAATTCCGGTGTTCTGCCTTTCCTATCCATGCAACTTAATTTTCATATCTCAGGTAATTAAACCAGAATCGTGTGTCCCCTGTGGAAAGCGAATCAAATTTGGGAAATTGTCCTTGAAGTGTCGGGACTGCCGAGTTGTGGCCCATCCAGAGTGCCGGGAGCGCTGCCCTCTTCCATGCATCCCGACGTCAGGGAACACTCCCGTTCGCATTGGAGAGGTAGAGCCCTTTCAAAACTAGACAATATCAACATATCACTTTTGTGAATTAAACATGATTATGCCTAATTCTCCTATCCTGTCAACATTATCGACTTTTTTTTTTTTTTTAATGAATTTATGGATTTTAGTAAGAATTGAAACCGCATTCATTCTCTAACCAGTTTTCTGTGTTGTAGGGCACTCTTGCTGACTTTGCTCCATCAACTTCTCCAATGATACCCCCAGTAGTTGTTCACTGTGTCAGTGAAATTGAGCAGCGGGGACTTCATGAGGTAAGCTGTGCTTTGTAGGCACATTGAAAGGCAACCTACTGTGTATGTTTTTAATTTCTATGAGCAGCACGCTGCTAGTATTTCCATATTTTCTACTACTACTACTACTACTACTTGTTTCTTTTGTTGGGTAGACAGTGTGTGTTCGGAGATGTGCACCCACATGACTGTCAACAAAATGCCTATGTGGGCAAACATGGCCCTCACACATGCGTGCGCTATGGTATGCCCTTGTGAACCATGCCTTAAAGGATATGTTCACTTTAAAAAAAATAATAATAATGCCTTCATAACAAACTAGCTGCATACTGAAGTGCAGAGCTAGAGAGGATTGCTGAAGGATTTTTCTACTACAAAGTCATTTTCATTCTTCCAGTATAAAACTTATGATTTTAGGTGAAGGTCGTCTGTAAAAACGCACTGCAAACATTTGACTTGTTGCCCATGTATTGATTGGTACTGGACAGGTATTACTGATCCACGCTGGCTAGTAGCTTTAGTGTTACATTTTGTGTATGTTTGAACTTCTTTTTTGTGTTTAATGAGCAACACTTTCTCCCCCCCTTCCTAGACTGGTCTATATAGAATTTCTGGCTGCGATCGTATAGTTAAAGATTTAAAGGAGAAGTTTCTGAGAGGGAAGAGTGTTCCTTTACTTAGTAAAGTGGATGACATTCATGCAGTGTGTGGTTTTCTCAAAGACTTTCTGCGCAACTTGAAGGAGCCATTGCTTACTTTCCGCCTCAATAAAACCTTCATGAATGCAGCTGGTGAGTATGGTTTTTCTGGCAGCTGAATCTATGTATGTATGGATACACACACACACTTGTATGCAAAAGTTTAGGAACCACTGACAATTTCCATGATTGTCATTTATAAATATTTGGGTCTTTTGGATCAGCAATTTCATTTTGATCTATCAAATAACTGAAGGACACAGTAATATTTGACTAGTGAAATGAGGTTTATTGGATTAACAGAAAATGTGCAATGTGCATCAAAACAAAATTGGACAGGTGCATAAATTTGGGCACCCTTGTCATTTTGTTGTTTTGAATGCCTGTAACTACTTAGCACTGATTAATTGGAACACACGATTGGTTTGAGCTCATTTAAGCCTTGAACTTCATAGACAGGTGCATCCAATCATGAGAAAAGGTATTTAAGGTGACCGATTGCAAGTTCTTTGACTCTCCTCTGAAGAGTGGCAACATGGGGGGCCTCAAAACAACTCTCAAATCACCTGAAAACAAAGATTGTTCTACATTATAATTTGGGGGAAGGCTACAAAAAGTTATTGCAGAGATATAAGCTGTCAGTGTCCAGTGTGAAGAACATAGTGAGGAAATAGACCACAGACACAGTTCTTGTTAAGGCCAGAAGTGGAAGGCCACATAAAATATTGGAGACGCAAAGGTGAAGGATGGTGAGAACGGCCAAAAACAGCCCACAGACTACATCCAAAGACCTACAACATCAACTTGCTGCAGATGGTGTCACTGTGCATCGTTCAACAATTCAGCACACTTTGCACAGGGAGAAGCTGTATGGGAGATGCGAAAGAAGCCTTTTCTGCACACACGCCACAAACTGAGTCACTTGAGATATGCAAACGCACATTTGGACAAAGATTGAGTTATTTGGTCATAACAAGGGGCGTTATGCATGGCGGCAAAAGAACACAGCGTTCCAAGAAAAACACTTGCTACCCACAGTAAAATTTGGTGGAGGTTCCATCATGCTGTGCGGCTGTGTGGCCAGTGCCGGTACTGGGAATCTGGTTACAGTTGAGGGTCGCATGGATTCCACTCAATATCAGCAGATTCTTGAGAATAATGTTGAGGAATCAGTCACAAAGTTGAAGTTACACCGGGGCTGGTTATTTCAACAAGACAACGACCCAAAACACTACTCAAAATCTACTTTGCATTTATGCAGAGGAACAAGTACAATGTTCTGGAATGGCCATCCCAGTCCCCAGACCTGAATATCACTGAACATCTGTGGGGTGATTTGAAGCAGGCTGTCCATGCTCGGCAACCATCAAACCTAACTGAACTGAAGGTGTTTTATAAGGAGGAATGGTCCAAAATACATTCATCCAGAATCCAGACACTCATTACAGGCTATAGGAAGCATCTAGAGACTGTTATTTCTGCTAAAGGAGGCTCTACTAAATATTGATGTGATTTTTCTGTTGGGGTGCCCAAATTTATTCACCGGTCTAATTTCGTTTTGATGCATATTGCACATTTTCTGTTAATCCAATAAACCAGGCCTCGACAAACCCCAGGCGCCAGGTCGCCATGGCGACCAGAAATCGCGTCCTGGCGAGTGTCAGCCGTTCGTTCTCTCCCTATGTTAAAACAGCATGTCAGATTCAGCGAGAGCCGAGAGCCTTCTCTGCTTAATCGAACAGCTGTTAAACTTGGCCGGCTGCCCGGCTTCCCGGGATATTTCTTAGACTGTACGACAAAATTGTATCCCTCTCTTGCTTGCCGACTGTGAGCGGTCCTGCGCTAAAGACCAGCGGTACCGCTGGACCGCGGACCCCAAACAGCTCCGGACCAAATAACCTAATTGTCTTTTACACGTTATACGTAGTTTTGCTTTAATCTGGCCACTTATTTAAACCCGTGGGGTTGTCTTTTTAGTGTAGTTATAAATCATCTCGGAGGAAATCGTCTTTATTGTCAGAGATCTACGAAGGATATCGGACATTACTCACAGACCTAAGACCTACTTACATAAAACCTGGTAAGGAGGAATATTTTG
>BLSH010129414.1:835616-848920 GCA_018402905.1 Glandirana rugosa | reverse complement strand
GTAGGCAGGAAGTGGCTGCAAAGAGGCAGCAGAAGATCAGCAGCGCTGGAATACTTTTCACCTTTTTTTTTGTATTTTATTTACAATGTCACTAAGGCTTTGTTTAGATGTGCAAGTTGGGTGGTAATAATGTGCAGTAGAGACGTGTTTTTGCCACCTTTAAGCTCCATTAGGCAGCAGATGAGGGTGTTTTACATGCCGCAGTCACGATGCATTCGGCATAATAAGGAGTTTCCCCATAACAGATTTTTTAGTGTCACTCTTTCTGGCCAGCCTATAACCCTGATGTAATGGTGGAGTTATTGACTGGCTGCTCTGCTGTGAGTAAGTTAGGGTTAGGGGGGCGCAAATTACTTGTCTTACCCCTGGCGCTGACAACCCCACACTACGCTATAAAAAACTGGCTCCTAACTTTTTCAGCCGGCTCCTAGATTCAAGGCAAATTTGTCAAGCCCTGCAATAAACCTCATTTCACTAGTGAAATATTACTGTGTCCTTCAGTTATTTGATAGATCAAAATGAAATTGCTGATCCAAACACCCAAATATTTATAAATGACAATCATGGAAATTGTCAGGGGTTCCTAAACTTTTGCATACAAATATATATACACCCTGTTCCAAATTATTATGCCAGTGATATTTTTCTCATTTACCTAAATAATTGACAAAAAACAATAGTCAGCATAATTTTCATGTTATCAACTATTAAGAGTAGATTCAAATTTTATTCGAACCTCCTAATAACAGTATTTTTTTTCAAAATAAAAAACTTACAATGCACTGTTCCAAATTATTAGGCACAGTAAGTTTTTAAAACACTTTATAGGTTGTAAAGAACTGAAAATTGTCATTTGTTGTGTTTGCAGCATATTTATTGAAATCAAAAGCTATTTCAATCAAACTTTGAACAACATTTTAACTTTTTAAACATTTTAACAGGTCACGTTACATTTTAACATAGGACCCCTTATTTGATAGCAGCTTCACAAGTCTTGCATCCATTGAACTTGTGAGTTTTTGGACAGTTTCTGCTTGAATTTGTTTGCAAGATGTCAGAATAGCCTCCCAGAGCTGCTGTTTGGATGTAAACTGCTACCCACCCTCATAGATCTTTTGCTTGAGGATGCTCCAAAGGTTCTCAATAGGATTGAGGTCAGGGGAGGATGGAGGCCACACAATGACTTACTCTCCTTTTTAACCCCATAGCAGCCATTGATGCAGAGGTATTATTTGCAGCATGAGATGGTGCATTGTCATGCATGAAGATGATTTTATTACGGAAAGCATAGTTCTTCCTTCTGTACCAGGGAAGGAAGTGGTCAGTCAGGAACTCCACATACTTTGCAGAGGTCATCTTTACACCTTCGGGGACTCTAAAGGGGCCGACCAGCTCTCTTGCCATGATTCTGGCCCAAAACCTGACACCAACACCACCTTGCTGATGTCGCAGCCTTGTTGGAACAGGGTGGCCGTCCACCAACCATCCACTACTCCATCCATCTGGACCATCCGGGGTTGCACGGCACTCATCAGTGAACAGGACTGTTTGAAAATTTAGTCTTCATGTATTTTTCTGCCCAATGCAGCCGTTTCTGCTTGCGAGCATTGGTTAGTGGTGGCCGAATGGAAGGTTTATGCACAGTTGCAAGACTCTGGAGGACTCTACACCTTGATGTCTGTGGGACTCCAGAGGCACCAGCAGCTTCAAATATCTGTTTGCTGTTATGTGATGGTGTTTTAGCAGCTGCTCTCTTGATCCGATGCATGGATCTGGCAGAAATCTTCCTCAATGTGCCTTTATCTGCATGAACCCATCTGTGCTCTGAATCAGCCACAAATCTCTTAATAGTGCGATGATCACGCTTACGTTTTCGTGAAATATATAATGTTTTCATACCTCGTCCAAGGCATTGAACTATTTCACTCTTCGGCAGCAGAGAGATCCTTTTTCTTCCCCATATTGCTTGGAAATGGTGCTCTGCTTAATGTGGAACACCATCCTTTAGTAGTTTTTCCCTTAATTGGGCTCACCTGGCAATCTAATTATCACAGGTGTCCGAGATTGTTTTCAGTGATCAAAAGAGCCCTGAGACACAATGCCATTGAGGAGTTAAACTGAAAAACAAAATATTTTAATCTTTGTGACACTGAAATAGAATTTGCATAATAATTTGGAACAGTGTGCGTGTGTGTGTGTGTATGTATGTATGTATGTATATGTATTTGTGTGTGTGTGTGTATTAAAAAGCTTTGTGAAATAATATATTTCCAACCTTGAAGGCAATGTGGATCCAATCAGTGACTGAGGAATTTTTCCTCAAGACAAAAATAAAAATGTTCAAAACAAATAAGGCCTATAAAATAGGTGTGAAAAAATGTCCTGAAAACCTTTCTATATACTGTGTACATTCTCCTCTTACCCAGACTTGTAGATATCTTATGGCAAAGATCATACACGCTTGTTAGTCTCAAACACTCTTCACAATATTCATTATCCTGCTGAAAGAAAACTGATTGTTTCAGGTGATGGCAGTGATGTCTCCAATAGTGAGATTCACACGATGATGCCCCCAGGTGTAAGGAAATCCAATGTAGCAAGGGCTCTCAAAATATGTGGGAGGAGGAGGGAAGCTTCTTTAATGTAGTAGATTCCAATAAATAAAAAAAATAGCAAACACTTACATTTTAAGCTTCAGCATCCGATAAGAAACAACACAGCGGCGGTCCACACCAGCCTGCTCATGTGAGGATGACATCTCAGATAGCTGTTTCCCCGTAATAGGCTTCAGCTGGGAAAGGATACTTAAAGCAGAGGTCCACCCAAAAGTGGAACTTCCGCCGGTCGGGTCAACCCCCACCCCTCATGTCGCATTAGGCACCTTTTGGGGGCGCGTGGGGGTGTCCTTTTCCCCACATCCAGGAGCCCAGGCCATGGCCGCTGACGTCAGCAGTCCGGTTTCCTCCTCCGCCATTGGGCCAATGAGAGCGCAGCGACTACACTTCCGGGTTCCCTTAGTCTCAGTGGCAGCAAGGATCGGTGGTGGTGCCAACATCACTGGACTCCAGGACATGTTAGTGTCCTAATGTTAAAAGTCAGCAACTACAGTATGTGTAGCTGGTGAGTTTTAATTTTTAAAGGGGCGGTGTACCTCTTTAACTGAATCCATATAACCATTTTATATTTGTATAGGGTTAGTCACATACAGTTTGTGGTCTGTTAAAGCGGTAGTAAACCCACTTTCTCCTACATTCACTGACAGACGCAGCTCTTCATGACGTGGGTTTATGCTTGTCCCACTAGGAGTTAACTAGGCAGGGAAAACAGCTGGCCCCTCCCATGGGGCCGTCCTCTCTTCCCACATAAACCCTCAACATAGCATAGCTCAGCAGTTTCAATGCCTAGTTTGCAAGGAGTTGACCTGGCTTCCCTTTAGGGGAAATGCGGTCCTGATTGTGACCGTTTTCTTTCTTCTTTCTTTTATTTTACTACTTCTATCAAGCATTGATCTGCTATCAAGAAGCCGGCCGGGGCATAGAGAGTCCATGGGCTCTGCACTCTCCCCGGCCTGGCCGACCAATGCGAGCCAGTCCCGCGGTATGGGAACCCGCCGCATCGTGCCCGTTCCATGCGGGCGGCCTGGGGTGACCCCCCCCACCTGAGCCCAATCCCAGATGCGATTCGGGTAGGGCGATTTTTCTGGCCTGCAGCATACTGTCCAGGCAGGGGGCGGAAGGTCTGCGAATGGGTGGCTACCCACTGCGCTCGTCAGATGTGGTGAGTGAAAGTTCCTTCCTTTCCCCCTTTTCAGGGGCAGAAGGGGGACCGACGACCCTTAAAAAAAAAAAAAAAATTCTGGGTAGCCACTGGTAGGGGCGCGTGGAGCGTTTAATTTTCGCCGACATGTGGCGATCGGCCGCCATTTTGCCGTAGCCGCGGACATGCTGGGCCTATGGAGCTTTCCCTCTAGTGCTCAGAGCGGCCGTTTGCGGTACTGCACGTTCCCTGCAGGTGGGTTTCAGCCTTTAGTGTTCAACGGCGGCCATATTGGAATCTCCTGCTTCTGCAAAAACGTGTGTAAAACGTTTTTACTTTCTCTTTGGAACGGTGTGTGCTCCTAACAGCGCGGCTCTCCTGACGATCCTCAAAGGTTACAGACAGCAAACAGCAAGTATAGCTGGGCTCTCCTGTGGGTGCTGGTGGTGGCGGGTGCGGTCCTCCTGGGTTCCCTGGTGCGCTGTGGTGTGGGGGTGACTCAACTTTCTAGTATACACCTGTGTGTTACTAAGGGTGATTTGAGGGGAGAACGATGGCAGACTATACTGCTGAACCTGCTGGCGGCACAATCTGCGCAAGGGGCTTTTTTGGACCAGCTGCGGGCGGTCTTTAGTGATTTTCTCCCCCGGGCGGATATCGCCCAACAGGCCCCCAAGAAGCGTCGCCCTCCTCCTTACTCTTCAGGGGAGGATTCTGATCCAGAAGTGGCCTCTGGGGTCACAGGGACCCCAGTGGACTTATCTGATGGGGAACTGGGTCCCTCGGACGGAGAAGAGGATCAGGGGGCGGCGGCTGCACATGAAAAAGCACTGGTTTCCACCATTATCACTGGAATTCGCACTACGCTGCGATTGAGCCAGGATGGCGAATCGCAGACTTCTGCGTATGTGTGTGGGTCCTGCAGGCCCCCCAAGGCTTACCCCTATGATCAATTTTTTGATCACTTTATCGTGAATGGCAGCGTCCGCAGCATTCCTTTTCGCTGTCCAAACGATTCGCTGCTCGCTATCCCTTTGAGGATGCAAGTCGCCTGTGTTGGACCCGCAGATAGCTCGCCTTAATAAGGCGACGACCATTCCTCTGGAAGAGGCACCTTCCTTCAAGGACCCCGCTGACAGAAAGACAGAGGCACTGTTAAAGTCGCTATTCCTGGTGGCAGGTTCTGCTCTGCGGCCAGCCCTGGCGTCCGCCATATCTGTCTGAGCGTATGGCGGAGCTCCAGAATGATCTGGACTGCGGCCACCTGATGGATGCGCCGCAGAGGGCTGATTTTTTTTTTTTTTTTTTTTGCTCCGAGGTTTCAAGTACCTTTTGTGATGCGGCCGCTGAGCGGAGAGGTTTCGAGGTTTTTACTCAAATCGGTTTGTGGTCCCCAAAAAGGGGGGGTCCGGCCAGTACTGGACCTGAAGGCCCTGAACCGGTATGTAAGGGCGCGGAAATTCCAGATGGAATCTATCCGCTCGGTTGTGGCCGCCCTCCATCAGGGGGAATTTCTGGTGTCTCTGGACATCAGGGATTCGTACTTCCATGTACCTATTTGTCCACGGCATCAGCGTTTCCTTCGCTTTGCAGTGGGAGACCTCCATTATCAATTTGTGGCACTCCCTTTTCGGTCTGGCCTCAGCCCCTCGAGTTTTCACAAAACTGCTAGCTCCGGTATTGGCTTTGCTGCAACAGAGGCATTGCGGTAGTGGCCTACCTAGACGGCCTGCTCCTGCGAGCGGAGTCCGCCTCAGCTCTGGAAGAGAATGTGAGGATCACAATGACCTCGCTGCAGGACTTTGGCTGGTTGCTCAACCTGCAGAAGTCAACGGTGTCTCCATCCCGTCGCCTGGAGTATCTGGGCCTGATTCTGGACACAGAGCAGGTGAAGGTTTTCCTTCCTCCAGCCAAGTTGCTGTCACTGCAGTTGGCAGTGCGAACCCTCCTGTCGCACAGACGGTCTTCATTACGGTTCTGTATGCGGGTGCTGGGGCTCATGGTCTCGACTTTCGAGGCAATACCATACGCCCAGAGTCTCACTCGTCTCCTTCAGCGAGCAATCCTGGCTCGGTGGGACAGGTCCACTCGGTCCATGGACCTTCTGATCCGTCTGAGCTCCCAGACCAGGGCGTCTCTGACCTGGTGGCTTCGGGACTTGGCGTTGATTCAGGGGAAGTCGTTCCTGCCCCTTCAGTGGGTGATCATCACCACGGATGCCAGTCTTTCAGGCTGGGGTGGGATCCTGGGGCAGCTGTCTGCCCAGGGCCGTTGGTCGGCACAGGAGGCTCGCCCCCCCATCAATGTGCTGGAACTGAGCGCAATCAGATTGTGCCTATATCACTGGACAGTGAGGTTGCAGGGTCGTCCGATTCGGATTCAGTCGGACAATGCCACGGCAGTGGCATATGTGAACCATCAGGGCGGCATGAGTCCAGCAGCTGCGGCAGAGGCAGCTCTGATACTGCATTGGGCGGAACGTCCTGTTCCGGCAATCTCCGCCATTTAAATTCCAGGTGTGGAAAACTGGCAGGTGGACTTTCTCAGTCGCCAGATGCTGGACCAGGGAGAGTGGTCTCTCCACCCGGAGGTGTTCAACCAGATTTGCCGCAGATGGGTGACGCCGGACGTGGATCTCATGCAGTCTCGGTTCAATCACAAGGTGAAGACCTTTGTGTCCAGAACGAACGATTCGTTTGCAGTGGCCACGGACGCTCTGGTGGCCACCTGGGGCCGCTAACGCCTTCTGTACGCCTTCCCTCCGATTAAAACTTTTACCGCGATTGATACGCAGGATAGTGGCGGAGGGAATACCAATAATCCTGGAGGCTCCAGATTGGCCTCGGCGCACGTGGTACGCCGACGTGGTGCAAATGGTGGCAGACGCCCCTTGGCGGATCCCGCTGCGAGACGATCTTCTGTTTCAGGGGCCCATCTTGCACCTTGCTTTACCCTCGCTGGCTTTGACGGCCTGGCTATTGAGTCCCAGGTGCTAAGACAGGGGAGTCGCTGACTCCGTGATCCCTACCCTGTTGAAGGCTCGCAAGCGTACTTCTCGCAAGATTTACCACGGCACCTGGAAGGCTTATATAGCTTGGTGCGAGACGGAGGGTCATAACCCTCGCTCTTATGTAGTATCCAGGGTCCTGACCTTTTTGCAGCAAGGCCTGAACAAAAAACTGACTGAGTATTATCAAGGGCCAGATATCGGCCCTGGCGATTCTTTTCCAGAGACCTTTGGCTTCGCACTCGTTGATTCGTGTGCGACATGTGGCGCCTCGGGTGAAGGCTCCGATGGCCCAGTGGGATCTGAATTTTGTGCTTTCTGTACTTCAGAAACCGCCCTATGAAAATATCAGGGATATTTCCTTACAACTGCTGTCGCAGAAGGTGGCCTTTTTGGTAGCCATCACTTCCGCCAGACGGGTGTCTGAATTGGCAGCACTATCGTGCAAGTCTCCCTACCTGATCCTGCATAAGGACAAGGCGGTCTTGCGACCCTCTCCTTCCTTCCTTCCGAAGGTGGTTTCTTCTTTTCACATTAATGAAGATATTGTTCTTCCTTCATTGTGCCCTCGTCCATCGCACCGAAAAGAAATTGAGTTGCATGCCTTGGACGTAGTGAGGGCCTTACGAGTGTATTTAGCTGCTACAGCTTCTTTTCGGAATGCTGATGCCTTTGTGCTGACAGAGGGTCCGCGCAAAGGTTTGGCGGCCTTGTCGGCTATGATTTCTCGTTGGTTTAGACAAACCGTGACACACGCATATTCTGTTCGGGGCAAAGTTTCCCCTTTTCTGGTCACGGCTCATTCTACCTGGGCTGTTAGCACTTCCTGGGCTTTCAGACACCAGGCCTCGGTGTCACAGGTGTGCAAGGTGGCCAATTGGGCCTCGGTACACACTTTCACTAAGTTTTATAAGGTTGATGTGCTGGCATCTTCGGATGCTGCTTTTGGCCGCAAAGTTTTGCAGGCGGCAGTGTAGGCGTGTTGGCGCCTCCTTCAGAGGTTCTGTTGGGTACAGTTATTGTTTACCCACCCCTCTTTTTGACACAGCTTTGGGACATCCCCACATGTCATGAAGAGCTGCGTCTGTCAGTGAACTTAGGAGAAAAAGGGATTTTATTAAAACTTACCGTAAAATCCTTTTCTCCGAGTTCACTGACAGGCGCAGCACCCACCCCTCGGTGCACTGTTCTCTGTACGGCTTGTGTACGAACTGCTGAGCTATGCTGTGTTGAGGGTTTATGTGGGAAGAGAGGACAGCCACATGGGAGGGGCCAGGTGTTCTTTTCCCTGCCTAGTTAACTCCTAGTGGGACAAGCATAAACCCACATGTCATGAAGAGCTGCATCTGTCAGTGAACTCGGAGAAAAGGATTTTATGGTAAGTTTTAACCACTTCAGCCCCGGAAGGATTTCACACTTTAGGACCAGAGCCCTTTTTGCGATTCGGCACTGCGTCGCTTTAACTGAAAATTGCGGTCGTGTGACGTTGTACCCAAATGAAATTTGCGCCTTTTTTTTCCCACAAATAGAGCTTTCTTTTGGTGGTATTTGATCACCGCTGCGTCATTTCTGATCGCCGCTATAAACAAAAGAAGAGCGACAATTTTGCAAAAAAAAACCCCCAAATTTCTTACTTTTTGCTAAAATACAAATCGAAAAAAAAAAGTATAAACATTTTTTTTCATCGGTTTTAGCCGATTTATATTCTTCCTCATTTGTGATTAAAAAAAAATCGCAATCGCCGTTTATTGATTGGTTTGCGCAAAAGTGTTTTTTTGGGACCATTGGCATTTATACAGCGATCAGTGCTATAAAAATGCATTGATTACTGTGTAAATAACATTGGCAGTGAAGAGGTTAACCTGCAGGGGGCGCTCAACTGTGTTCCCTGGGCGTGTTCTTACTGTATGGGGGCTGCCCTAACGGGAAGGGAAGTGATCACAGCTCCCCCCCCTCACAGAACGGAGGTCCGTGTTTACTTACACTGACCTCCGTTCTTTCACTCGGGGGGGGGGGCGCATCGCGGGTAGCCGGCAGAGATCGAATCCGCCGCTCCCTGGCCCTCCCCGGTCACAGTGAGCGCGATCTGGCAGCCGCCATCTTATGATGGCGTTTTGCCTTAAAGAGCCACTCTGTCGCCGTCAAATGCCGATCAGCGGTCGGCAAGCGGTTAATAAAATCCCTTTTTTTCATCTTTTACCTACAGGTAAGGCTTACCTGTACGTACTGTGGATATCTCCTAAACTTGCACTGTTTAGATCTTCAGAGAGCATGTAGCTGGAGATGTCGTCAGCGCATGCTCTCTAAAGGTCTGGCATACGCTGCTGGACCTTGAGTCATGCCGTAAAAGATGGCTCCCGCGCACATGCGTGGGAGTGACGTCAACGCACCCCCGAGGCCGTGAACCCAGAATGAAGACCTGGTGAAGATGGTTTAACTACTGCTTTAAAGAGTTCCTAGAAATTTGTTGAAAATCCCAGACCTGCTAGATACCACTGTTCTAAGGGATTTTTTTTTTATTACTCCCTTCTCCAGAAATTTCAGACGATGATAATAGCATTGCTGCAATTTATCAAGCGGTTGATGAACTTCCTGCAGCCAACAGAGATACTTTAGCCTTCCTAATGATACATCTTCAAAGGTTAGTACAAATACACATTTTTAGATCTGTCTTGATACTCCTATTTCTCTTACTGTATGTATTTATGCAACTCTATCTGTGCTCCGCAGAGTGGCTGAGAGTCCAGACTGTAAGATGGATGTGACCAATCTGGCTAGGGTGTTTGGGCCCACTCTGGTGGGTCACGCAGTACCTGATCCTGACCACATGATGCTCCTACAAGATACCAAACGACAGCCAAAGGTATATCTCAAAGAGCGGCAGCCTACGGGAAGCGCAGTGTATTGTCTGTGAGCATGTTTCGAGTTGTTTAATGTGACTTTCTAATTTTACAGACTTTTCCATATTTTTGTTTTATTAAATAGTAGCAAAAGGGTGCATATTCCAGAACAGGAAAGGTTGTGTGTGGGTATTACAAATATCCCAAATTTTTCTCTGCTTCAGCGTGAGGCAGGAATTGTTGCTTACATGAAAGGGAGCATATGTGTGGGGACCTGAGTAGACTAGTTAATGCGGAGTTCCACCCTTTCCGAATGTTTGTTAAAAGTCAGCAGCTACAAAAAGTGTAGCTGCTGACTTTTAATAAACACTCTCCTGTCTCCCGGTCCAGCAATGGAGCCGCACGGAGCCTCACTCCTCTCCCCCTCCGCGGCGCCGGTATTGCTACTGTGGTCACCCGGCCCGGGCGCACACTGCGCATGCATGAGCTTCGCTTCATGATTGGTCCCGAAGTCTTCTAGGACCTTTCCTGTGTCCCAGAAGACTTCGGGAGGGAGGGGGAAGGAGACCTTCCACTTCCGCTCCGGTCGCCTTAGGTGATCGGAAGTACCTAAAAAAATTGGTTATCCCCACCCCTCCTCCCCAAAAGCTCAGTTTCAGCAACCGGAGCTGGGGAGGAGGACTTAAAGTTGAAGTTCCACTTTTGGGTGGAACTCTGCTTTAAGGTGGTAACCTTCTGAATTGGGGAGTAGAGGTGTGTACAGTGGGTATAGAAAAGAATCCCATATTTATTTATTTATTATCACATTTTGTTGCTTTGCAGCCTGAAATGAAGACCCACAGTTTTTATCCAGCTGTATTTAATCAGTGCAACTTATAACATCCAAGTGAAAGATAGAACACCAACATGTCAGGAAAAAAAATCTAATTCAAAAATGACCACTGAGTTGGAAAAATGATCCCCCTCCTAAAAATGACTTGTAAACTCAACCAGGTGTAGCTAATTACCTTCTCAATGGCGCACAAAGCCATTTGACTTTCGACTGTGATCAGCTGTGGCCATTTTGATTAGCTCAGCAAAGGGCTTTCCTGGAGCATTTCAGTCCCTGGTAGTTCAACTGAAGCATTATTAAGAAGTGAAAGGTATTTGGTACAGCACAGACTGTCCCTGGATCATGTCTCCAAACTGGATGAAAGCGCTAAGAGGAAACTGATCAGAGGCTACCAAGAGGACTACAGCAACTCTGAATGAGTGGTCATTGTGTGCATGTGATATCACAATTTCTCCACAAATGTGGTTTTTGTATGGGAGGGTTGCAAGAAAAAAAGCCACTCAAGAAGGACCACATGCAGTCATGACTGAGCTTTGCCAAAATACACCTTGAAGATTTTAAGGTCACATGGAAAAAGGTGTGCTGGCCAGATGAGCCTAAAATTGAATTATTTGGCCTCAACACCAAACGATATGTCTGGCATTAATTCAGTATAGCTCACCATCCAAATAACACCATTCCTACAGTTAAGCATGGAGGTAATATCCTGTTATGGGGGTGTTTCTCTGCAGCAGGGACCGGAGCACTTGTCAGGATAGAAGGAAAAATGGATGGGGCAAAATGCTGCCAAATTCTTGAGGAAAATCTGCTGCCCTCTGCCAGAAATTTGTCAATGAGAAGGTTTATCTTCCAACATGACAATGACCCAAAGCACACAGTAAAAATGACCACACAGTGGTTGAAGGAGAAATAGGTGAATGTCCTTGCATGGCCTAGTCAGAGCCAAGACTTGAACCCCATTAAAAATTTGTGGAATGACCTGAAGACTGCAGCCCACAAACAGTCACCATCAAATTTAACTGAACTTGAGCAGTTCTGCAAAGAAGAGTGGGCAAATATTGTGAAGTCTAGATGTACAAAGTTAGTGTAAAGGCTGTAATTAAAGCAAAAGGTGGTTCAGCAAAATACTGACACAAAGGGGTGAGTTTGAAATTTTATTTTTTTCTGACATGATGGTGTTATATCTTTCACTTGGATGCTATAAGTTGCACCGAGTAAATACAGCTGGATAAAACAAAAACTATCGGTCTTAACTTCAGGCTGCAAAGGAACAAAATGTGATTATTTTAAAGGGGGGGGGGGTGGGGGTGATTATTTTCTATACCCACTGTATGTGAGTGAGGGGAGCTGCAGGCAGTGGAGTTAGGATTTAGAGCTATACTGTACTCCCAAGGTGAGGTGCCCAGAAGGCTGTGTGCCGGGGAGAGGCAGAATCATCCATTGGCAAAGTAAACCTCCTAAAAAACCTTTAGGCGTTATTCTCAATTGGAATGTGAAACTGCTGAGAAATTAACTCTGCTTTTTATATAATTAAGGTGATTGTAAAGATTTTTTTTCTTAAATGGCCAACATATCATGCTTACCTGCTCTGCTCAGTGGTTTTGCACAGAGCAGCCACAATCATCCTCCTCCTCCTGGGGTCCCCGGCCAGTGCTCCTGGCTCCTTGTCTTCGGCGAGTACCCCCATAAAAAGCCGCACCCGGGCTGCCTTGTCTGCATCTATTGACAGACAGCAGTGAAGGATAGAGATTTATAGAACAGCCAATAGCGCAAGCGCTGTAGTCACTTGGCTTAATTTTGCTTCAAAACTGTTGAGGTAAAATATTGACTAAATAATACATTGTTTTTGTCTGACTTGGAACGTGTGTTTTCAGAAGCATTAAAGCGCAACCACTGTGCAACTCTGAAATTTATATGTGATTAGAAGTTATAGCTGTCCCTTTTGCATATGTTACAATATAAATGTTTCAAAACCCAGTAAGATAAACTGATCTTTTATACGTAGGCTAAAAAAAAAATCTTTGAGCAAACTTATGTGTTGCTGTTGAGCTTTGCTGTATTTTTATCTTAGGTAGTGGAACGTTTGATGTCATTGCCAGCAGATTACTGGAACCAGTTCATGATGGTGGAAAACATGGACCCATCTCACGTAATTGAAAATACAAATATTTTCAGCACTCCTCAGACTCCTGATGTGAAAGGTAAGCTTACAAATGGGAAACACTTGATAAAACCCATAGCCTATTTTCTTACAGACTTCACTAAATTAGCTGTGTGCTACTGCCCCCTGTGTCTTTGGTAAAGTCATTGGGTACTACTGGGTGTGCAATTTTCTAAACGTGTTGGGTGTTACTGTCCCTGTGACTTTAATGGAATTGGGCACTGTTGTCCCTGTGACCAGGGAGTTCATTTGCAATCCCCTTACTAGAAACATGTCATATACAGCTCTAACTTTCATCATTTTGTAAGCTTAATACAAGGGTGACTGTTTCAAACCAAACTCGCTGTTGGAGGTATCCTGGGACGCATTGGAAAGTGTTTAAAATGCTTGTTTGTATGAAGTAATCTTTGGTGACAGTGGAACCATGGCAAAGACACAGTGGGTTGTTTAAGAAAAAAAGCATAGCTATCCATAGCAGCAAATATCTTTGCTCCTGTTTCTATAATGAACCACTTCACGCCTGCGCTATAGCTGAAAGACTGCTACAGTGTGGGCTTAGATTTCCAGCAGGGCGTCCATGTACGTCTTCCTGTGCTCGCGCACTCTCTGGGACTCCGGAGGCAGTGACAGCTGATCACATGATTTAAACAGAAGCCGCTAATCTGCTTTTTTTTTTTTTTTTTTTTGCAGCCTGGTACACTAGTCGAC
>BLSH010129414.1:803245-815826 GCA_018402905.1 Glandirana rugosa | reverse complement strand
TAAAACTTACCGTAAAATCCTTTTCTCCGAGTTCACTGACAGACGCAGCACCCACCCCTCTGGGCTCTGTTTTGGTACGGCTTGTGTACAAACTGGAGAGCTATTCTGTGAGGGGGGTTTTAATGTAGGAAAAGAGGACGGCGCCCAGGGGAGGGGCCAGCTGATTTCTTTTCCCTGCCTAGTTAACTCCTGGTAGGACGAACATAAAACCCACAAAGTCATGAAGGGCTGCGTCTGTCAGTGAACTCGGAGAAAAGGATTTTACGGTAAGTTTTAATAAAATCCCTTTTTTTCAGTTTTTTATTTGTTAAAAAAGTTTGAAATATCCAATAAATTTCGTTCCACTTCATGATTGTGTCCCACTTGTTGATTCTTCACAAAAAATTACAGTTTTATATCTGTTTGAAGCCTGAAATGTGGCAAAAGGTCGCAAAGATCAAGGGGGCCGAATACTTTCGCAAGGCACTGTATATGCAATAAGGCTGGGTTCACACTGTGTGCAGCCGCAGGGCACAGCAGGGGGTCCGGTGTGTCCCTGTTCACCATTTCAGGTCCAAATTTATGGCTGAATTCAGACCTAAAATGGAGCCAAAGATGCACTGGACTCTTCTGCTGTGCGCTTTACGGCCGCCCCAGAGATGTGTGAGCCGGTCACAGTCTCCTGTAATGCCAATTGGATGCAGAGAAAGCCGCATCTAATTTGCAATAGTGTGAACCCAGCCTAAGGCATGGTTGTTATACTCATTGTGGAACCTAAGGGGTTAATCCTGTGCATTCCAACCCATCTCCTGATAGAACGGAGCATTAGGAGTCAGGCTGCACATGCTCATTTTGGTGTGTATTGCGAGAGCGGGTTTTTTTCCTCTAGGGAGGGTGTATGTGATCAGCACAGGGCCAATCAGCATTGTCCAGACAGAGGATCAGTGGAAAATGAAAACTACAAGCTTTAACCAGACACTGATACAAGTGACAAGACTGCTCTGACTGCTGATGAGAAAAGGTATTTAGCAGTTTATATTTACTAAAACTATTGCATTTTAGTAACACCTTAACAAGCTAAAGTTAGAAGCTGATTGTTTACCATGCACAGCTGCACCGGTTTTAGTAAATCTGCCCCAGTTTTAATTAACTTATTGAAGTGTTACAGCATTAATCTCCAGAACATACGTACGAGGCTCCAAAAAGGGTGGCAAGCCTCAATAACTAACCGCAGCTTTGTGCCCTGTGGCAAGCAAAGAGCAACAGTGTACGGGAGAGTGCCAATGTAGGGCCCAGTGAAAGACATCAAGGTCCAGATTTCTACCCCTCTCAAGAGTTTTTTAGGGACAAGATTACACCAGCAGGGGATTTACCACCCTGCAACTGTAAAGCGCTCTACAGCTAACGCAGGGCATTAGGTATCGCATGACTGGGCCCAAGCAGCATGAAAATAAGTAAGTATGCAGATCTTTCTTACATAGGTTAGTCAGAATATGTGTTAGGAAGGGCAAAGAAGCATTTTTAAGATTAGTTGGATTTAGCATGGAATTCTACTTTAAAATGAAAAAAGTGTACAAAAAAATTAACTTGTAATAAAAAAAATAAAAATAGGGAAAAAATAAATTAAAAACACCCCTGTCCTCCCCACACACACACGCAAATGTGCATGTAGGGGCCACACGTGTATGTAAACGGTGATTTTGCCACAAATGTGAGGTATTAACATGAATGTCAGAATGAGAGCAATAATTCTAAGGCCACAATTCATGGTTAACTCTAAATTGATAACCAGTAAAGGCTTTTAAAGCATCACCTATAAAAGCTTTTAAGTAACATAGTTTCTACCATTTTATGGGCAGGTGCAATTCTGAGCTGAGGCATGTTTGATATAAAAATTTAAAAAAGTACTGTATTTGCCGGTGTAAAAGATTACTTTTTAACCCATGAAACTCTTCTCAAAAGTCGGGGGTCGTCTTATACGCCGGGGATTAGGGCCGGTGCACAACCACTTCCCAACCAGCGCCATAAATAGGCGGCGGTCGGGTTTGAGCGGCTCTCCCGGGACATAGCCTGCAGGCTATATCCCTTTTGTCATTTTTTAGAGCTGGCGGTCGGCTATCCAGGGGTAACGACCGATCCGGCTCAGGAGCCACTCGGTCATTACCCCAGGGGGCGGGAGGGGACACACTTCCGCCGCTCCTCTCCAGCCTCCCGTCCCACCGGGAGACCGGAGCGACGATGCGGCGCGTCCGCCGGCTGGAAGGAGACATGACAAAAGCCGTAATCGGCTCCGATCGGGTCTCCTTCGGCAAATTCCGGAAGCGACGTCACTTCCGGTTTACTCTGCGGATAACGGCGCCAATTTTAAAAAGGTGACAGTATTCAGAATCGCCGTTTTTGGCAATCTGAATACTGTGAAGTGCAAAGGAGGGATGGGGGGTCTTTTAGACCCCCCGGCCCTCCAAAAAGAGTACCTGTCATCATATATTACTATCACAAGGGATGTTTACATTCCTTGTGATAGCAATAAAAGTGATCAGATTTTTTTTTTTTTTAAAGGAACAGTGCTAAAAATAAATAAAAAAAAAAGATTTAAATCGCCACCGTCCCCGCGAGCTCACGCAGCAAAGAAAACGCATACGTAAGTCGCGCCCACATATGAAAACGGTATTCAAACCACACATGTGAGGTATCGCCGCGATCGCCAGAGTGTGCGCAATAATTCTAGCAAAAGACCTCCTCTGCACTTCTAACCTGGTAACCGTTAAAAATTTTTAAAGCGTCGCCTATGGAACTTTTTAAATACAGGACTTTGTCGCCATTCCGCGAGTGCGCGCAATTTTCAACCATATCATGTATGGTATCTATTTACTCGGCAGAACATCCTCTTTCACAATATGCAAAAAAATTGGGCTAACTTTACTGTTGCCTTTTTTTTAACTCAAAAAAGTAAAATTGTTCCAAAAAAATTGCGCTTGAAAGACCGCTGCGCAAATACGTGTGACAAAAAGTATTGAAACAATCGCCATTTTATTCTCTAGGGTGTTTGAAAAAAATATATATATAATGTTTGGGGGTTCTAAGTAATTCTCTAGCAAAAAAAAAATGCTTTTAGCTTGTGACCACCAAATGTAAAAAAGTGGCCCGATCACATCTAGGCGACTTGTCAGGCAACTTGAGTCGCCTGACAAGTCGTCTCAATGCTGTGCAATGGAACCGTTCTAATAGGAGCGAATTGCTTCGTTCCGACTTAGAAAAATGGTTCCTGCACTATTTTCAGGGCGATCTCAGCGCGGCTTACATTGACTTCTATGATAGAAGTCTCCTCACAAGCTGCGCTGAGATCGCGGAAGAGGGGTAGTCTTATACGGTGAGTATAACCCAAACCCTATATTTTAACAGGAAAAGTAGGGGGTTGTCTTATACGCCCAGTCGTCTTATACGCCGGCAAATACGTTAGTTAAAGGCGAACTCCACATTTAAAAAAAAAAGAAAAGCACATATTGCAACAACAAAAAAAGCGCATTTATTTATTTTTGCAAATGGGCCTGCAAACATTGCAACCATGCTCAGTGGATTGTGGGCTTAGCTCCAGGCTCCTTCAGACCTTTCCTCCAGCTCCTTGTCTGTACTGAGATATGGACCTTTAGTTAGAGAGCTGGAGAAATTGTCAGTGGATTACAAATGTGCCACTAGCTACGGTGGCAGACCGGATTTGCAGTAAATTAATTCACTAGTCTGTAAATGAATGACATGGCTGTGTAGGAGAAGAACCCCTGCATGGGAGTTGTGGGGGTCTCATCTGCAGCATATTGCATGTTACACCCTAAATACAGATGTACTGTAGCATGGTGCAAAAGGTGGAGTTAGCCTTTAAAGCCCAGCTCCAGGTTTGATTGAACCTTAATTAGTTCACCTGTCCTAGCTCTGCTTCAATCTCAGGGCATCCCCGTAGTGGGACAACCTCGTGCTATAGGAACAATCAGTCCAGACTCTGTCAGCCAAGTCCAATGGACTGTGCAGGTCCTGCAGAGAGTTGGATGAATCCTAAATCTCCAGAATCCAGTGTTGGATCCCACTCATCACTTGGAGTATCTGGGTCTAATCTTGGATATGACCCTGTCCAGGGTCTTCCTTCCCACAAAAAAAGCTCATGTCTTTCCCCACAGTGAGAACTATGGTTCAGGGGCCACCCACATATACACTTTTGCATGAGGATCTTGGGACTAATGAAAGCCTCCTTTTAGGCAGTACTATACACAAAGTTGCACTTCAGGCTGTTGCATCTCAATCTGGCAATGTAAGATAATGCTGGCCCTCTTGACTTCTAGATCACCCAACCAAGATTCAGTGACCCTACTATACATACACCATCAGGGAGGCACCAGAAGGTACCCAGCTCAGAGAGAAACAGACCCAATTCTGGCTTGCACAGAATGGCACATTCTGACCCTGACTGTTCCTAGGTGTTGAAAATTGGTGGGCGGCATTCCCCCACAACAACAGTTGTGGACCTCCTGGCGTCTAGGTTCAACAACAAGCTGGACATGTGCATTGTCAGGGTCAGAGAGCTTTGGGTCTTCAGAGTGGATGCTCTGGTAATGCAATAGTATCACTTCAACCTAATCTATGACTTTTCCCCTCTAAAGCTCCTTCATTGCCTAGTGCTCTGAAGTACTCAAGAAACATTCTCTTAGTGGGCCTTCCCAGATCACAAAGATCTTTTGTCACAGGGGCCGCTCCACCTTCTTGCTTGCTGGCTCGAACGACTTGGCTATCGAAGCTTAGGTCCTGAATGACAGGGTCCCTCTCGGATTTGCTCATGCCTATGCTTCTAAAAGCTAGGAAATTATCTTCTTGCAATGTCTACCTTCACACCTGAAAGGTGTACTTTGTGCGGTGCAATGATAGAAAAATCTATCCCAAGAGGTACTTTTTTATGTTGAATTCTGTCTTTTTCCCAATCCAGTCTGGATTTTGAATACCATTAAGAGTCAAATCTTAACCCTAACTATTCTTTTCATAATTTGCAATTTTTATTGAATTTTGATATTTTTTCCAAAATAAAAAAGACAACAGTAACAAACGCTGAATCCAATAACAAACTTGTATGAAGTATACACATAGACTACATTAACACCAAGGCAGATCCAGTTAGTCGGTGTCAAATGGTGCCTATAGTATAGTGTGTAAACTACAGGAAATCCATTCTAACTGTATAAACTATTATTAAAACATTTTCCTGAGGAGGGGCCTCATGGTAACTCCAAACCCAAAGGAGAAGTCCAATTGCCAGGTAAATGCTCTTATGGGATATCCAGAAGGCAACCAGAGAAGGAAAAACAAAGAAGACAGAGTCAGAGCTCATCTCTCCTGGGTGTAGAGAATGCCAATACTACAGTAAAAACTTTTTCAAAGAGCACTTGTACCCTCCCAAGTTATACTGGGGGTCTCAACCTGGTTCTGTTGGTCCTTCAGAAACCACCCTTTGAACCTATTGGAGCTATTTCTGTGTCTACACTCATAAGGTTGTCTTCCTCATTGCTGTCACCTCTGTGAGGCAAGTCTCTGGATTAGCGGCTTTATCCTGTAAAGTAGTGTTAATTTTGGCATCAAATTTCGATTTAGTTTTAGCCATAGTCTTTCGACTAACATGCCATTTTAGTTTTAGTCATCTGCAATTGTTTTATTTGACTAAAATCATTTTAGTCAACTAAAATGTAATGGGTTTCGTTAAATTGTAATCCATTATTTAAGCATTTCTCTAGAATTTCCAAACTCATGTACTCCTAGAGTAAAACATTCTAATATGTTATTATTTATGGTATTAAGGTTTGAACAAACTCACAAATACAGATTTAGCCGCACTGAATGGTCTGAGGAGGCCTGTAATGCACAGTGCTGTGGACGGTGGTCTGAAATGGCCGGTAATGCATAGTGCTTTGAAATGGTGGTTTGAGAGGCCTGTAATGCTGCACAGTGCTCTGGATGGCATACCTCCCAAATTTCTGAGATGAGAACAAGGGCCACCTATTAGCAAAAGTATGTAGGCATAGGACACCCCCTGGCATGCCCCCTTAACTACTTGCCGACCAGCCGCTGTCATTTTGCTGCGGCAGGTCGGCTCTCCTGCAAGAACTGCCATAGCTGTACGGTGGTTCACGCATGCACGCTGTGGGAGCGGGCCCGCGGGTCAAGTGGACTCAATAACGCCTTGTACAGAGGCAGAACAGGGATCTGCCTATGTAAACCAGGCGGATCGCTGTTATGACAGAGGACATGTCAGAGATCTACTGTTTCCAGTGATCGGGAACAGTGATTTCTGTCATGTCCCAGGCAGCCCACCCCCCCTACAGTTAGAACACGCCTAGGGAACACAATTAACACCTTGATTAACCCCTAGTGATAACTTCTTCCCTGCCAGTATCATTTTTACATTGATCAGTGAATTTTTGTAGCACTGATTAATGTAATAATGTCACTGGTCCCCAAAAAATTGTCATTTGGGGTCAGATTTGTCCGCCATAATGTCGCAGTCCCGCTAAAAATCGCAGATCGCCGCCGTTACTGGTAAAAACAACTAAAAACAGTAAAAGTCCATAAGTCCATCCCATAGTTTATAGGTGCGATAACTTTTGCGCAAACCAATCAATATACACCTATTACGATTTTTTCTTTTTTTTTTTTACCAAAAATATGTAGAAGAATATATATCAGCCTACACTGATGAAGAAATTTGTTTTGTTATATCTTTTTTTGGATATGTATTATAGCAGAAAGTAAAAGAAATGTTTTGTTTTTTTTCAAAATTGTCGCTTTTTGTGGGTAAATCCTTCTGGGGCTAAAGTGGTTAACCTCCCTGGCAGTATTCCAGAGTGTGGCTTGGGGTGGAATTTCAGTACCAAGAGCGGTAACCCCGAGCCACATTCGGAATCGCTGGATCCAAGGCAGCGTTACTCACCTTGTCCCCTGGATCCAGCGATGTCCCCCGCCGTGTCTTCGGGCTGTTTCCTAGCCCGATGCCTCTGTGTGCCGGGCTCCGTTCCCTGTGAGTGTCGCATCACACGGAGACAGGCGGCAAATTCAAAAAGTGAAACACACAGTAAACATACAGTACACTGTAATCTGTAAGATTACATTACTGTATGAAATCATTTCACATCCCCTTTGTCCCTAGTGGTTTGTACAGTGTCCCACATGCACTTTTATATAATAAATGTCATTCTTTCTGCCTGGAAACTTGAGAATGTCCATGGCAACCAAAAAGCGTCCCTTTACATCAAAAGCGGTTTTTGATCAGCTAGAAAACAGCGATAGTAAATAAGAATCATTTGCAGAATTGAGTGATACTGATTTTTGGGGAAATTTATCATCAGACACTGAAAGTGACGACAGCAACAATTCTGCAACTGAGCAAATTTCAGTGTTTTTGGTTTGATTACATTATTGAATACATTTTATTACTATTACGTTATTATTTTTGATAATTATTTTTAGTTATTTATTATATTATAATTTATGATTTCATGTTTCAACTTTATCATACACGGGATGTCTACTAGATTCTTGTTTGGACAGATTTAAGTGAGTTATTCCTAAGAATTTCAGGCCTACAATATAAAATGCCAAATTTCCATGTAAAATAATGTACCGCTTTCAGCACCAAAAATCTGAAATAATCATCCCGACAGGGAGGTT
Organism: Glandirana rugosa; assembly: GCA_018402905.1. NCBI lineage: Eukaryota > Metazoa > Chordata > Amphibia > Anura > Ranidae > Glandirana > Glandirana rugosa. Next base: position 808,149 of record BLSH010129414.1, on the reverse strand, counting down.
AAAGGAGATTTATACAAAAAAAAATGATTAGATAAACCAACAAGGGCTTTTATTTTACCTTTACTATTCCTTTATATTGGCTTTTGAAATTTTCAGTTGCAGCAATTCAGACATTGGATCAAAGGTTTAGCACTGGGAAATACTTTTTAAAAGATAAATTTAGTCTTTTATATACAACTATATAAATCAGAACAAAATGAGGAGGAAAGAGGGACAGGTTGACTTTGTTCCAAATGAGGGACAGTCCCTCAAAATCAGGGACAGTTGGGAACTATGGGATGGTGGTCTGAGAGAAGGCCTGTAATGCACAGTGCTCTGGATGCCGGTGGTCTGAGGGGAGGCTTGTAATGTACACACTCATAGTGCCCTGGGTGGTCTGAGGAGGGCTGTAATGCACAGTGCTCTGGACGGTCATGAGTTGGGACTCTCAGGAGGCCTGTAATTCACAGTGATCTGGACGATCATCTGAGGAGGCCTAGGAATGCTGTATGCTACCTTGCTTGCTGGGAGCGGAAGCACTCAGGCTCTGCAGGTGGAGCGCCAAGGAAAGGACTACTGTAAAGAGCCTTTCCTACAGTTACATAGGCATAATAATGTCTTGATGCCTAAAGCCTCCTTTCTTCTCAAGGTGGTGTCTTCCTTCCACTTTAACCAAGACATTCTTCCCTCTTTCTCTGTCCTGCTTTGAAACATTTTAAGAAGATATCCCTCCAGTTTCCAGATGTGGTACATACTGTGTTAGGCTACTTCTCAGCTACAGCTTCTTTTAGGCATTTGGTTTTGCTCTTTGTCATTCCTGATGGTCCTCGTAGGGGCAATTCTGCCTCTTGTTTTACAGCTTGTTAGACAGCTCATCCATTTGAGCCTATAGAATGAAGAATAGGTTTTCACTCTTCCCTGTGAAGGCATACTCAACCAGATCTGTTAATGCTTCATGGACTTTTTGGCATCAGGCATCTGTTTCCCAGATTCATAAGCCTGCTACCTGATCTTCTGTTCTCACGTTTGTTAAATTGGTTCTAAAGGCTGAAGGCTTTTTACCTTAAAAAAAACCTGTGTGCAAACCCCCCCCCCCCCCCAATACTTACCTGAGCTTATACTTGATCAAGCGCTGTGCACAAGAACAGAGGCTCTTCTGGCTCTCTCTCTTCCTCCTCATTGGCTCAGACACAGCAGCGGGAGCTGCTGTCAATCACAGCCAGTGAGGAGGGAGCAGACACAGAGGGGGAGCGAGTACGCACTAGTGCCCCCATAGTAAGCAGCTTGCTATAAGGGCACTCAGCTGGGGGGGGGGGAGGCCAGAGCGCCAACAGTGAACCCCGAAAAGAGGAGGATCGGGGATGCTCTGTGCAAAACCGCTGCCAGAGCAGGTAAGTATAACATTTTTTTTTTTTAATTACTTTACTATCACTTTCATTAGGTAGATGTTCAGGCCTCATAGTTTGTCATATGGTGCTTCAAGCTGATCTCTATGCTCTATCGAGCCCTTCTCTGGAGCCATTTGTTACATGGGCCTGTAGGCATTTGTTTGTGGAGTTGCCCACCCTTCATTTGGACTGCTTTTGGACATCCTATAGGCTAAGACAGGGATATGCAATTAGCGGACCTCCAGCTGTTGCAGAACTACAAGTCCCATGAGGCATAGCAAGACTCTGACAGCCACAAGCATTACACCCAGAGGCAGAGGCATGATGGGACTTGTAGTTTTGCAACAGCTGGAGGTCTGCCAAATTGCAAATCCATGATCTAAAATTCTGATCCTGTAATATAGGATTTTTTACTAACCTGCAAAATCTTTTTCTTGGATTACATTACAATGCACGGGCCTCTACCATCTATTCTCATGATTCACTCCTTATTGCTGCTAGCTACAAAACTAAGGGTTGCTGGGAGTGGGAGGGGTTACATTAGGGCTGTCCTTATTGACTTGTTTGCCAGTGTCCAATCACCTGAAGGCAGCTGCATAACCCATTATTTAAGTTTTTAAGACTCTTTTTCTGTGTTCTGCAAAGTACTCTAACAGATGGATTTTACATTTAAAGTAAAAAATCCTATTTGTTCACCTTTTCTTTTAATCCTTTGTAACATATTAGCACTGCTGATCTCCTGCAGCCACTTTCTGTCTACATCCATTCACTTCACTACATAACAGGAATCACCTGTACAAAAACCTTTATGGCGTTATATGGTATTTTAATAAAAACTGCATATTTACAAATCCTGATAACTACACTTGAAATTACTTTAACGTGTTGTATATTTGGAGGCTTTAGTGATTGGATGTACTTTAACTTATCAGTTTGTTTATGTGTGGAAAGTCATAGAGTTAATCCAAATTAAAAAACAAAAAATGTAAAATTCAGTATAGAAAACATCACCACTGATGAAAACTAAATCTAGGCTTCCATCATTGCAAAGCAAGAGCAATAACCACTAATAGCTGCACCATGATGTACACTGCGAGGAGGGTACAGTCAATTTATCTCTGACCAAGGTCACTAATTGTCATCTTATATCTCTTTTTTAATTATTTGAATATTCCATTTTTTTGGAGAATTCAGGCTTTTTATTTATTTTACATCTCTGCTACTAGTATATTATTCTTGAACTGGGAATATTTTCAAGAGTGCATTAAAGGACTCGGCCTTCAGTTTAAACTTTATTTATTCATATTTAATGTACTTCACCTCTCACTGTTTGACAAGAATGTTTTTACCCTTGAAAATGTTATTTTATAGTACAGAGCTTGTGAACTGGACAGATTTGATACATTTGTAATACAAGACTGTAACCCAAATTAACTCCAACACCTTGCCCATGTAATGTAAATGCTGATTTAGGACTGTACACAAGAACATGAGCCACTTTACACTGAACATGTTTGTACTGTGCCACTTCTGGATTGGGACCCACTGTATGATACCATGTTAGGTTTTTGGAGTACCTTTATTGTAAATATTCCCCCGGGCGGACGTCGGGGACTTGAAGTGGAGATATCTGAATGATGCATGCAGCTACATCATCCAGATATCTTTTTTTTCAGCAGGTGATTCTCTGCAAAAAAAGCCATCTTAGTGGCTGTTTAGCCGCTTGATTGCTTTTACAGGCGAGCCAGAAAATGAATCCACCAGCAGCGGCGGTTTACCGTGATGGTCCCGGCCATCTCTATGACCACCAGAGGCCGAAAGCAACTTCATGACAACACTTCTGGCACCGGCAAATGTAAACACTGCAATTTTTTTTTGGGGGGGGGGGGGGTTGCTGGAAAGCCTGAAATAGATTTTTTTTATTCTCATGCCTTCCAGCGTAGAGAAAAGATGTGGGGACTTATAGACCCCTGATCTCTCCATAAGAACCTGTCATGCCCTATTCCTATTACAAGGTATGTTCATTTTATTCCTTGTAACAGGAATAAAAATTAAAGGGAAAGTACAAAAATAAAATAAACAATAATACAAAAAAAATGTAAAGCACCCCCAGTCCCTTTATGCTCGCACACAGAAGCCAACACATACGTAGATCGCACCCACATATGTAAATGTCATTCAAACCACACATGTGCGGTACCATAGCAATCGTTAGAGCGAGAGCAATAATTCTAGAACTAGACCTCCTCTGTAACTCTAAACTGGTAACCTGTAAAACATTTTAAAGTGTCGCCTATAGAGATGTTTAAGTACTGTAATGTGGCATTCCACGATTATGCTCAATTTTAAAGCGTGACATGTTAGGTATCAATTTATTTGGCGTAACATCATCTTTCGCATACACAAATAAATACAAAAAAATTGGGGTAAGGATTGTTTTGTTTTTGTTCAGAACACAAGTGTTTTTTTTTTTCAAAAGACATCTGGTTTGCGCAAATACCGTGCGACAAAAAATTGCAACAATGCCATTTTATTACCTAGGATCTCTTTGCTACGTGTGTGTGTATATATATAATATATATCAAATGTTTGGGGATGCTGAGTAATTTTCTAGCCAAAAAATTATGATTTTGCAGGTAGGAGAGAATTGGCTTGGGTGGCATGTGGTTAATTTTGCTAGTAAATATTTTTTAAGATAATGGTCAGGTGGGGATTCCAGATGACACTTGGGACCACAACACAGAATAGTTTGAGCACCTTCATCTAAAATAAATTAGCCATAACCTAAGTGACTGATAAGAGTATTATTGCAGTAATCAGGCGTTGTTGCTATTCAATTCTTAACCTCTATTCAGTTGTCACGTTGCTGCACATGTGATCAGCTATAACAGCCACCAATTGAGGGTTTGAAGATCATTTGAGAGCTGACATTAGCATACAGTGACAGATTTCACCAGTCGTATGCCTTAAGGCCGGGTTCACATATGTGCGGCTGTGGTTTCCAGCTTGTGGTATGATGCATTCCTGTTCCCTGGTTCAGGTCCAAATTTTTTTCCTGAATTCGCACCTGAACTGGACCCAAAAATGCACAGGACCCTTTTGGAATTCACAGCATGGCCACCCTGGACATGTGTGAACCGGCTCTATTGAGAGACAGTCACACACGCTTGTAATGCAAATTGGCCAATTCCACAAACGTGAACCCAGCCTAAATGTAGTATACACTGTGCATGTGCTAATAGTCAAAAAGCAAATGAAAACATTGCAGAAAACAGTATATTTGCTTGATGTTTTAATAATGTTTAATTAACATTTATAATGTAAGCTTTGTTTGTTGGGAAGCAGTTGTAACCCCTTACATATACCCACTGAAGTGACTGGCCTCAGGTCACAGAGATGAAACAACTCCCCCTGGACTGACATACATCCCCCTCAACAAAGTAGAGACACTGGACTCCGGTCAGTGAAGTCACCCATATACATTCCCCAATGTTGACGAAGGGTTGTTTGTTTCGAATGTAATATTTACAATTAATT
>BLSH010129414.1:762089-773373 GCA_018402905.1 Glandirana rugosa | reverse complement strand
ATGGTAAAAGGCTGGGATCTGCCCATTACTCTGATCTGTTATCAGCAGAGTCCCAAGGACTCAGTGATCACAGAGTGTGCCGCCCGCGCAATTCAAGCCCTCGCTGTGGCCGTCTTTCAACTATAGCCTCTTCGCTCCTCCCAAGACCTTCTGCTCTCCAGCTCCCTTGTCTCCTCCTCACATGCTCATCTCCAGGACTTCTCCAGAGCTGCTCCCATCCTCTGGAACTCTCTACCCCAATCTGTCCGCCTATCCCCTACTCTGTCCACTTTTAGGCAATCCCTGAAAACTCATCTCTTCAAGGAGGCCTATCCTGCCTCCAACTAACAACGGAATCTTCTACTCCCCTCATCAGTTCATCCCCCACTGTCCCTACCTTTTGTTTCACCAGCCCCCCCCCCCCTTAGATTGTAAGCTCACAGGAGCAGGGCCCTCTAACCCTCTTGTTTTAAATTGTACTGTTGCTGTAATGTCTCTTTGTATTGTAAAGCGCTGCGCAAACTGTTGGCGCTATATAAATCCTGTATAATAATAATATAGCGCAGGCATCAAGTGGTTAAGGTGACCATACACATTATAATCTGATTGTGCAATCTCCTTTAGATCTAACATCAGCTATGTAGTGCAAGGGCCTGTCTGACTTGATACAAAGTGAATAGATTGTTCGGGTGGTTCCTCCTATACATTGTTTTGGCAAATCTAAATCTAAAAATTCAGATTGCATAGTGTAATGACATTCTTCAACCACTTCCCGACCAACCCATGTAACTTTACTGCTGCAGGGCGTCCGCTCTGCGCAGAATTACGTATATATATATATACACACACACGTGATTCTGCACACCACCAGCTGTCCTGTGATAATACTGAGGATGGCCGCTGGCACTCACTGATTGGTGAGGAGGAAGGCAGGACAGAGCTCTGTCTATGTAAACAATGCAGAGCTTTGTCCTGTCATGGGAGAGGTGTCAGATTTTGTTTCCCTGCACAGCAGAAAATAAAACCACCACATCCCTTAGTAAAAGCATTTCACAGTACACACAAATACTGGTTAGGAACACATTTAATGCTTTGATCGCATTCAATGTTTAACCCCTTCCCAGCCAGTGTCGTTAGTACAGTGACAGTGCATATTTTTTAGCACTGATCACTGTATAAGTGTCACTGGTTCCCACAAAGTGTCAGTGTCAGACTGCCTGCCATACTATTGCAGTCCCACAGATGCTAATCACCGCTATTGCTAGTATAAAAAAAAAATTCCAGTATATATACCATAGTTTGTAGACGCTATATAACATGAATGAAAACTAATCAATATACGCTTATTGGGATTTTTTTACAAAAATATGTAGCAGAGAACCTATTAGCCTAAATTTATAAAGAAATTCGATTTTTACATTTTTTTATTGGATGTGTTTTATAGCAGAAATTAAAAAAATATTGTTTTTTTTTTCACAGTTTTCAATCTTTAATTTATAACACAAAAAATAAAAGACTCAGTAGGATCAAATACCACCAAAAGAAAGCTCTATTGGTGGGAAAACAATTATATAAATTTAGTTTGAGTACAACGTTGCATGACTGCCCAATTGTCAGTTAGTAACGCAGTGCCAAAAAGCAAAAAATGGCCTGGTCATTCCCACACTTTTTTTGATGGGGATGCTGCCCTAAGCGCGCCATACGCCCCAAAGGAGCTCCAGAACTCTTTTTGGAGCGGAGCGCAGTACATTTTTTACTCAGCTTTTTGGTGTGCTTGCAGGGTTTGTCCCACGGCAGATGCGCACCAGCTACCTGCGAATGGGGTGCCATTAACATTTAATGCAACGCACTTCCAAAATATGTGGCAAAGTGCGCGTTTTCTGTGTGGTTTTCTGTGCATTCAGAAATGTGCAGATGTGAATGGAGTCTCATTGTTCTCATGTAAACACACCAGTTTCACATTCAGGCTCCATTCACAATAGACTCACCTACAAATGGCAAAGTAGCTCATGGGACATTTTGGCATGTTGCGGTTTGCACGTTTTTTTTACTGCATTTGATGCTTGTTTTTTCATGTGGAAAAATGTGTGTTTGCTTCGGTTTGCTGTGTACAATTAATGGCACCGAAAGCACCACTAGTTCATTTTAGGTGTATAAAAGACTATACAATCTTATTGTACAATCTCCTTTAGATTTACCAAAACCATATAATAGGAGCACACACCGTCTATCCAAACACGCTGTATCCAATCAGGCATTCCCTTGCACTGCATATAGTGAAGGAAAAAAGTATGTGATCCCCTGTTGAAGCCCCAAAGTCGGACAAGAATCAGGTGACTTTGAAGCCACCCCTGTGTAAACCAGCACGTAAAAGGGAGTGCTCCTAATCTCAGCTTGTTACCTGTATAAAAGACACCTGACCACAGAAGCAATCAGATTCCAATTCCTCCACCATAGCCAAGACCAAAGAGCTGTCCAAGGATATCAGGGAAAGAGGGGAAGAGTAATTGACGAAAAAATGGGCACTGAGCATTGGTTAACCAAGAACTAAAAGGGGGTTAAAAACAATTGTTCTAGTTGTAGCTCATGCACTAATATAAAGAAATAGTTAAAAAAAAAAAATAAGAAACAGTTTATTTAAAAATGGCTCATGCGAGAGTCCATAAGAGACTGCAATGTCTGTAGGTAATCCAGATGCAGCTCTGTGTGGAGGTAGAAGCAACTCTATAAGCAGAACAAGAAAAAGCACAGACAGTGCAGCTGTTAGGTGGCTTTTATTAAAAACAGATGAATTTCTACTCACAAACAACGACTTGAGTGAGGCATTTCAATCGCTATAAGACAAGTGATCCTCAGCAGCACATTGCAGGGTAGAGTCCGTAGAGGACGCTGTCATCTGTCAGGGTTTGGGGCGGTCAGCGTCTTTGGTTTCTGGCGCTTCAGGATCCATGTAACTCTCTGGCAGTGTGTAGATGCTGTCACTTCCCTGCTGCAGCGCGGAGTGTCTTATAGAGATTGAAATGTCTCACTGAAGTTGTTGTTTGAGTAGAAATTCATCTGTATTTAATAAAAACCACCTAACAGCTGCACTTAAAAGGCGCCTGTGCTTTTTCTTGTTCAAGGATATCAAGGACAAGATTGTAGACCTACACAAGGCTGGAATGGGCTACAAGACCATTGCCAAGAAGCTTGGTGAGAGGGTGACAAAAGTTGGTTTAATTTTTCGCAAATGGAAGAAACACAAAATAACTGTCAATCTCCCTCGGCCTGGAGCCCCATGCAAGATCTCACCTCGTGGAGTTTCAATGATCATGAGAACGGTGAGGAATCAGCTCAGAACTACACGGGAGAATCTTGTCAATGATCTCAAGGCAGCTGGGACCACAGTCACCAAAAAAAACAAACATTCAGTAACACTACACCGTAAAGGACTGAAATCCTGCAAAACCCGCAAGGTCCCCCTGCTCAAGAAAGCACATGTACAGCCCGTCTGAAGTTTGCTAATGAGCATCTGAATGATTCAGAGGAGAAGTGGGCGAAAGTGTTGTGGTCAGATGAGACCAAAATCCAGCTCTTTGGCATCAACTCAACTCACCGTGTTTGGAGGAGGAAGAATGCTGCCTATGACCCCAAGAACACCATCCCCACCGTCAAACATGGAGGTGGAAACATTATGCTTTGGGAGTGTTTTTCTGCTAAGGGGACAGGACCACTTCACCGCATCAAAGGGACGATGGACGGGGCCATGTACAAACAAATCTTAGGTGAGAACCTCCTTCCCTCAACCAGGGCATGAGTGAAAATGGGTAGTGGATGGGTATTCCAGCATGCCAATGACCCAAAACACACAGCCAAGGCAACAAAAGAGTGGCTCAAGAAGAAGCACATTAAGGCCCTGGAGTGGCCTAGCCAGTCTCCAGACCTTAATCCTATAAAAAATATGTGGAGGAAGCTGAAGGTTCGAGTTACCAAACATCAGCCTCAAAACCTTAATAACGGAGAGGATCTGCAAAGAGGAGTGGGACAAAATCCCTCCTGAGAGGTGTGCAAACCTGGTGACCAACTACAAGAAAGGTCTGACCTCTGCGATTGCCAAGGGTTTTGCTACCAAGTCATGTTTTGCGAAGGGGTCAAATCCTTATTTCACTCATTATAATGTAAATCAATGTATAACTTTTTTGAAATGCATTTTTCTGGATATTTTTGTTGTTATTCTGTCTGTCACTGTTGAAATGAACCTACCATTAAAATTATAGACTGATTATTTATTTGTCAGTGGGCAAACATACAAAATCAGCAGGGGATCAAATACTTTTTTCCTCACTCTAGTTGATGACAGATCTAAAGGAGGATTGTACAATCAGATTGTATAATTTATAAAGCGCTTTACAGATTTCCAGGGCCACACTTTTCCTGTTCTCAATACTATAGCTCTGCTCCACATAGGCTGTTATGTGATTGCTCAGCTCCTACACACTCTGCCAAATGAACGATCTAAGCAAGAAGGTAAAGTACTAAACTATTGATTTGTAACAAAGTCCCTCTGATGCCCTCTTTCATCCTCATTTGTCCCTCATTTTGGTCGGATCTATATAGTTGTATAATTAATGCACTACTAATCTTTCAAAAAGTGTATTCCAGAGCTAAAACTTTCATCCAATTTCTAAATTGCTGCATTTGTAAATTCCAAAAGCCAGTATAAAGGAATAGTGGTGGTAAAAAAAGCACTTGTGAGCTAAACCAATCATTTCTTTTTGTACAATTCTCCTTTAAAGGGCGTGGCAGGTGTGTGGGTCCTATACCTGCGTACTTTTGCTAATAGGTGTCCCTCGTTCCCATCTCAGAAATTTGGGAGGTATGTTTTTCTCTTTTTCCTGAGTTTCAGACTGGGCGATGAACCTTTTAGATATTTATTAAGGTATGTCCATTGTGTCCATGGCCCTTCATTTCTCTTCTTGGCAAGAGTTCTGACTTTTTATGCCAGTGACGACCGTCATCAGGACAGGATAACCAAAAGAGCAAATTTCTCCAAATAAAATACAAAGAATGATTAAAAAAAAAAAACCTGACTGAGGCAGTGTCCATTCCCCACTGGGGGAGGGAGTATTTTTAAGATTAGTTTGGGTTATCCCAGAATTCTACTTTAAGGCACCCTCATTGCTTGTTTTATTTCCCTATACTGGAGCCAGTAAAATAATTACATACTTACAGCATTGTCAGGGTCGCTTTTAAAATTCCATTTCTGTTGGTCAGCAATGGCCTGCACAAGGAAACCAACTGCCCACAAGCTCCAACCACAATAGTCAACCAATCCCAGAGGCTTGTTTCTTTTCTCAAGGTTTAAAATTAAAGATGGAAGCAATGTGACAAATATCCAGATACCTGAGCAAAGACAGATCAGAAAGTCTAATAGATTACAAATATCCCATTGGTATACATTTAGCACCACATCAACATTACAATAGAACACATTATATAGTAACACAATACATTCATCGTCACTTAGAAATAATGGTGGATTGTTCATTCTTGAAGCTTATTTTTTTTTTCATTTTAAAAAATGTAACAAACAGGTTATACTCACCTGCTCTGTGCGATGATATTGCACAGAGCAGCCTTGATCCTACTTTTCTGGAGGTTCCCCCCGCCTGCACTCCTGGCTCCTCCTCTTCTGCGAGTGCCCCCACTGAAAGATGCTTTTTCTGGGGGTCCCCCCGCCTGCACTCCTGGCTCCTCCTCCTGCGAGTGCCCCCACTGAAAGATGCTTTTTATGGGGGCATTCCTGCAGGCTCACTCCCAAGCTGACCTGTCTGCATCTACAGACACACACAGGGCTCAGTCCCGCTCCCTAGTCACAGTATTTGAATTACAGCAGTGGGAGACAATGGCTCCTGCTGCTATCAATCTGCCCAGCATAGGTGTGTGCAGCCTTTTGCATTAGGGTGTGCACCCCAAAGCAACAGAGGCAGTGACTAGGGGTGCACACCTACCACGGTTGCAACACTATGCTGCACAACCATGGCAGAAATTATTTTTTTCTAATTATTTTTAGAATTTACATTTTTGTACAGTTTTTGTTTAAATATTTATTTACTTACATTTTTAACTGAACTGATCTGTTGTGGGCTGTGGTAAAATATCAGGGGTCTAAAACAGATTTTTTAAAAATCTGATATTTTTTAAATCAGAACACATTTGGGACACAGAAAGTTACTGAGAATATAGATTTATCAGTCCCTTTGATGAATGAATAGGAAGCGCTCGCAGATTTCCTATTCATTCGCAAATTAAAGCATAGTAAACACAGTTACTATGCTTCAGGGATGAATGGTCACAGCAGCAATCGGTACCAATCGTTAGTTACACTGTGTTCATTCAGAAAAGAAAGTGGCTTCCAGCCTGAAATATCCCCCTATGTGCCCACTGCATCTGTCAGTGGGAGAGGAGAGGATGGAAGCCGGCAGTGCTTCAGGGGAAAGGGGCAAACGGGAGGGGGGCCTGGTCAGTAGGTGGATGGAGGTGCAGATGCTAGAATTGATCCCTCTGCAACGCAGCCAGATGAAGGTAAAGGAGGAGAAACTGGCAGTGCTACAGGGGGGAGGAACAAGAGGATCGGTGTCTGCAATAAGACTCAGGCCCCCCCTTTTTAACTGATAGGGCCCGGGCCTGGTACAGGAGAGCTGGCTGTACTGCCTTATTAGCAGTCCTGGCACACAGGGTGATTAGGATGTGCCCAGGCACACCCTGTGTGCAAGCCTATGCTGCTCAGTGAGGAGGGACAGAGCCGGTGCTCTCGTGCACAATGCTGGGTCAAGATCAGACTCAAGTATAGGGGAGTATCTGGCAGCACAGAAGTTGCATTAAAGTGGTTATAAAGGCAGAAGGTTTTTTTAGATCTTAGCACATTCTATGCAGCAGCCCACCTCAGCCCCCCTAACACTTACCTGATGTCCCTCTCTGTTCAGCAATGTCCACAACTGTCTCAGCTGGCCAAGATTCTTCCTCCTGATTGGCTGAGACACAGCAGCTGCACCATTGGCTGCTGCTGCTGTCAAAGTCAGCTTGCCAATCAGGTGAGAGAGGGGGCAGGCCTGGTTGAGGCTCTGTGTCTGAATTTACAGAGAGCTTTGACTCGGCTCGGATGTCCCCATAGCAAGCTGCTTACTGTGAGGGCACTGAACAGGAGGGAGGGGCCAGGATCACCGAAGAGGGACCCCAGAAGAGGAGGATCCGGGCTGCTCTGTGCAAATCCACTGCAACAGAGCAGGTATTTATAACATGTCTGCTATTTTTATTGGGAAAAAAAAACAAGACTTTACAATCACTTTAAAGTGGTAGTAAAACCCTCCTATCGTTTTCAGCCAAGGAAGCTACCATCTTGGCCTCTGTTTAACCTCCAACTGCCATGATGCTGCACATGTGATCAGCTATGGCACCAGCCATTGGATGGTTTGACAGTTTGGTTTAGAGCACAACCAATGGGAGTGTTACATTTCCGGCACATGCTGGAAATCTAACTGGTTTTTAACTTGTTAAATGGATGGGTTTACTACCGCTTTAAGGCTTTAGAACCACTTTAAAGTGGTGCCAACATCAGATGTTTTGTATTCTAAATAACTATAGCCCCAGATCTTGTTTTTGCTTCTCTTGTCAACACCATCACTGCAATCAGTGCAGGACCAGTGTCCACATCATCAGGATATGGTATGGGCACTACTAGAAGTACCCTTCTACAATACAGGAGCAGAGGACTGGGACGGCGACTGTCAAGGGACAGTGAATTACGGTATTACTGAATTTTAAAATCTTTATCTATAAATACAAGCTAGAGATCCCCTGAATAAAGGGATTTTATTAAAACTTGCCGTAAAATCCTTTTCTCCGAGTTCACTGACAGACGCAGCTCTTCATGACTTTGTGGGGTTTTATGTTCGTCCTACCAGGAGTTAACTAGGCAGGGAAAAGAAATCAGCTGGCCCCTCCCCTGGGGGCCGTCCTCTTTTCCTACATTAAAACCCCCCTCCCAGAGGAGCTCTCCAGTTTGTACACAAGCCGTACCAAAACAGAGCCCAGAGGGGTGGGTGCTGCGTCTGTCAGTGAACTCGGAGAAAAGGATTTTACGGTAAGTTTTAATAAAATCCCTTTTTCTCCTATGTTCACTGACAGACGCAGCTCTTCATGACTTTGTGGGGACGCCCCCAAGCTGTGTCAAAAAAGAGGGGTGGGTAAACGCAAACAACTGTACCCAACTGAACCTCTGAGGAGGCGCCAGATGCGCCTACACTGCCGCCTGCAGAACTTTGCGGCCAAAAGCAGCATCCGAAGATGCAAACACATCAACTTTGTAAAACTTAGAGAAAGTGTGAACCGGGGCCCAAGTGGCCGCCTTGCACACCTGTGACACCGAGGCCTGGTGTCTGAAGGCCCAGGAAGTACTAACCGCCCGGGTAGAATGAGCCGTGACCGGAAAAGGTGGAACCTTGCCCCGAACAGAATACGCATTGGGTCATGGTTTTTCTAATCCACTGAGAAATCGTAGCCGAAGAGGCCGCCAAATCTTTGCGCGGGCCCTCTGGCAGAACAAACAAGGCGTCAGCTTACGAAAAGAAGCTGTAGCAGCCAAGTACACCCGTAAGGCCCTAACTACGTCCAAGGCATGCAACTCGAATTCCTTCGGGTGCGATGGACGAGGGCACAATGAAGGTAGAACAATATCTTCCTTGATATGAAAGAAGAAACTACCTTTGGAAGAAAAGAAGGAAGGGGTCGCAAGACCGCCTTATCCTTATGCATCACCAAATAAGGAAACTTGCACGATAGGGCAACCAATTCCGACACTCGTCTGGCAGAAGTGATGGCAACCAAAAAGGCCACCTTCTGCGACAGAAGTTGTAAGGGGATCTCCCTGATCTTTTCATAAGGTGGTTTTTGAAGAACAGAAAGCACCAGATTCAGATCCCATGGGGCCATCGGGAATCTCACCCGAGGCGCCACATGTCGCACACCTTGTACAAAGGTACGAATCAGAAAGTGCGAAGCCAAAGGTCTCTGAAAAGTATGGCTAAGGCCGAGATCTGGCCCTTAAGAGTACTCAAAGCCAACTGCTTATTCAGACCCTGCTGAAGAAAAGTCAGCACCCTGGAGACTACAAACGAGCGAGGGTTGTAGCCCTCCGCCTCGCACCAGGCAATATAAGCCTTCCAGGTACGGTGATAAATCTTGCGAGAGGTGCACTTGCGAGCTTTCAACAAGGTGGGGATCACGGAGTTGGCCACTCCTCTATCCCTCAGCACCTGAGACTCAATAGCCAAGCCGTCAAAGCCATCGAGGGTAAAGCAGGGTGCAAGATGGGTCCTTGAGACAGGAGGTCGTCTTGCATCGGAAGCCGCCAGGGGGCGTCTGCCACCATTTGCACCACGTCGGCGTACCAATTGCGTCGAGGCCAATCCGGGGCCACCAGAATGGTCGGAATTCCTTCCATCACTATTCTGCGCACCAATCTCGGAAGCAGACGTATGGGAGGAAAAGCGTACAGGAGGCGATAACGGCTCCAGGGAGCCACCAGGGCATCCGTGGCCACTGCCAACGGATCCTTCGTCCTGGACATAAAATTTCTCACCTTGTGATTGAACCTGGACGCCATGAGATCCACATCCAGTGTCCCCCACCTGTGGCAAATCTGACTGAACACCTCCGGGTGAAGGGACCACTCCCCCTGGTCCAGCTTCTGGCGACTGAGAAAGTCCATCTGCCAGTTCTCCACACCTGGGATGTAAACCGCAGAGATTACCGGAACATGGAGTTCCGCCCAACGCAGAATCAGGGCTGCCTCCGCAGCCGCCGCTGGGCTCCGAGTGCCGCCCTGATGATTCACATACGCCACCGCCGTGGCATTGTCCGACTGAATACGAATCGGGCGGCCTTGCAATCTCCTCGTCCAATGAGAAAGACACAGTCTGATTGCTCTCAGCTCCAGCACATTGATTGATAGACAGGCCTCCTGGGCCGACCAACGACCCTGAGCTGATAACTGCTCCAGGACTCCGCCCCAACCCGTCAGACTGGCGTCCGTGGTGATCACCATCCATTGAATGGGAAGGAACGACTTCCCTCGAGTGAGGGCCGAGTCCCGCAACCACCAAGTGAGGGACGCCCTGGTCTGAGGGCCCAGCCGGATCAGAAGATCCACGAATCGGTCCCATTGAACCAGAATTGCTCGTTGGAGCAAACGAGTGTGACTCTGGGCAAAAGGTATCGCCTCGAACGACGAGACCATGAGCCCCAGCACCCTCATACAGAACCGCAATAGAAGCCTGGCGGCGTGATAGTAGGGTGCGCACAGCCGACTGTAAGCTTGGTTCGTGTCCAGAATGAGACCCAAGTACTCCAGACGGCAGGAAAGAGACACTGACGACTTCTGCAGGTTGAGTAACCATCCGAAGTCCCGCAATGAGACCATTGCAATGTTCACATTCTCCTCCAGGGCAGAGACAGAGTCCGCTCGCAGGAGCAGATCGTCCAGGTAAGCCACTATGGCAATGCCCCTCTGCCGCAGCAACGCCAACACCGGGGCCAGTAACTTCGTGAACACCCGGGGCGCGGAGTTTAGACCGAAGGGAAGAGCTACAAATGAAAAATGGCGATCCCCAACAGCGAACCACAGGAATCGCTGATGTCACGGATGGATGGGTACATGAAGGTACGCATCCTTTATGTCCGATGATGCCAGGAATTCCCCTTGGTGCAGGACGGCCACAACCGACCGAACGGACTCCATCCGGACTGTCCGTGCCCTGACAAATTTGTTTAGGGCCTTCAGATCCAGGATGGGCCGAGAACCGTCCCCCTTTTTGGGCACCACAAAGAGATTCGAGTAAAAGCCTCAAAACCTCTCCCCTTGGGGGACCGGTACGATCACTCCCTGATCTGAGAGAGCCTGCACCGCCCACCGAGCGTAAAAGCTGGCGACCCAGACGCTCCACCACAGGTGGCCCATGTCCTATCTCAAGTAGAGAGATGGGGGTCTGTCCAAGAAGGGTAGTTTAAATTCTGAGGGCGACCTCGCGTTTGTTCCGGGAAGAGTCCCGCCACGTCCGAGAGAGTCTAGTCCCTCACTAGCATGGCCAGGGGGTTCCCCTCTCCAAAACTCCGAAAATGAGCTTAGAGAAACACCACGGGTTTTTCCCCCTGCCAAGAGCCGGGTAGGACCTAGACTTCCGGGATTTGTTTAAACAGTCCCGTGCCTGTCAGGCCTACCTCAGGCAAGCCAGCCAACACCGGCAGGACGTGGTTCCCCTTAAGGACC
>BLSH010129414.1:721052-742951 GCA_018402905.1 Glandirana rugosa | reverse complement strand
ACCTAAATCCAATTGAGAATCTGTGGCAAGACTTGAAAATTGCTGTTCACAGACGCTCTCCATCCAATCTGACAGAGCTTGAGCTATTTTGCAAAGAAGAATGGGCAAAAATCTCACTCTCTAGATGTGCAAAGCTGGTAGAGACATCCCCAAAAAAGACTTGCTGCTCTAATTGCAGGGAAACACGGTTCTACAAAGTATTGACTCAGGGGGGCTGAATACAAATGCACGCCACTCTTTTCAGATATTTATTTGTAAAAAATTTTGAGAACCATTTATCATTTTCCTTCCACTTTTATGTGCCACTTTGTGTTGGTCGATCACATAAAATCCCAATATAATACATTTACATTTTTGGTTGTAACATGGCAAAATGTGGAACATTTTGAGGGGGTATGAATACTTTTTCAAGGCACTGTAAAATATATATATATCCTGGGTTACATTGAAATAATGTAAGAGTATTTTAATCACAGTTATCCTGCTGAGATTCTCTCATGCCCTGACACAACTCAGTCATGCGCCGCCATTTTATCTCTGAAGTCATCGAGAGGCCCTCCAGCTCTTCTCTTACGGGTTCACCGGGTGGGCCTCCCAATGATGCACATTTGGGGCCCATCTCCCTCCTCCTCCTCTGTGAAATACACAGTAAGGCCTCCTGGGATATGTGACATACATATCCCAGGATGTACAGTAGATGTTAATTGCCTAAACAAAGGGCCGGTTTATTGTCATTCAGACTTTAGGAGGGCCAGCAGGAGTAGAAATTGTCCTTGCATCAGTGGGAGTAAACATCGCCACATTTGGTATTGGGGGAGGGGGGGGGGGGGATAAGTGCCATATTGTTGGTATCCTAGGGACGAATAGTGCCCCATTATTGGTGTCCGTGGGAGAAGTGATGCCTCATTTATGATATCAGGTGGCAGAATAATGTCTCTTATCAGTGGGAGGAATAGTGTTCCAAGGGCTGAATAGAAAGACAAGCAAAGGGCCACATCTGGCCCCTGGGCCATAGTTTGGAGACCACTGGCCTAGGTGAATGATGTGTTTAGGGGGCAAATCTAAACCCTTTTTCCTAACAAAAAAAAAAAAGTGCCTCCAGTCGTGAAGTTGTGGGCAGGAGGCACTTTCACTTTATGGCTGAAGATCCACTTTAAGGGGTTATAATGGCAGTAATCTCTAGCAGTCTCTTACAGTTCACTGGAGCATATTTCCAGCCTTAGATTACACCTGTACTACATATCATGTCTGGCCCCCTGGGGTTGTCAGGGGGCCCAGTTGCAGTTTAAGTAAACCACTGTCGTAAGAGAAGCCTGTACTGAAAGGACTGTGTGGCCTGCCATTGCAATTCCTCTGTTCAGTCACTGAATCAGAACAACTATGCAGCCAGTGAAGTCAAAATTGCTGATCTTTTATACTTCTTCCAGGTAAGGCCCCTTTCATAAGGGACCAGATTTTTAATATGAAAGCTGGGGACATAATTTTTTTTATTGGTAAATGGTAAACTATTTTATAAGCACATTTTCCTCAAATTATATATGCCCATCTATGCAGCCTCACTAGTGCCCAGCAATACAGCCTCACTAATGCCCAGGAATGCAGCCTCATCTGAGCCCACGTATGCAGACTCACCCGTGAAAGGGAATGCAGCCTGTGCAGGGGATCAGAGAGGAGAAAAGAGCTGGCGTTCTGCCGAAAAATGGCTGGATCATCGCACAGATCCTGAGCGGGTGCTGAGGCAGAGGGGGAGGGGGAGGGGGGTGGTCCACCCCGGGTGCCACACACTGGGGGGTGTGTCAAGCTGGCGTCTCCCAACTTTAATTTGATTTACCGGACCATCACACAAGTCCAGCCCCCTGGACTGCTTCTACCTATGATAGACAGCACACATGTTCCAACATCTGTCAAAGGAGAAAACCAGGAGGCGGGACTTGTGTGAAGGCAGGCAAATCAAATTAAAGTTGAAACAGCGGAATCAGTTTGCTCGGGGGGGGGGGGGGGTCTCTCCCCTGATTACCACTGAGCAAACTGATGAAATGTCTGTGTATGGTCCGCTGATGCAGAGCGGACATGGACACAGCACCTGCTCTCTATGGGGCTTTTGGATGGAAACGGACCATCCAATCCGATCCACCAGATGGGGAATGGATCTCCCATCTGCTGTTTTTAATGGACCGGATCTAATGGTGGCAGGTATCACCTGAATTTTGATGACATGTGGTGCCCGCAGCATCTCCCCCTGCACCGCAGATCAATTCTGTTGCAGTTCACTATGGGGGGGGGGGGGGGGGAGGTGGCAATCGTCAACTCAGTGGTGTCTGTGGGCCATGGGATCTCCCTGGGGCTTGTAGTTCTCTTTCCGAGTGTATAGAGTGGAAGGGGCCTCTGACCCTCTCCACTCTATACACGTGGGAAGAGAAGTACATGCCCCAGGGAGATCCCACGGACACCACAGAGCTGCCGATCGCCGCCTCCCACCTCCCCCGCTGCATACCAAGCTGATAGCCAGAGGTGCAGGGGGAGATGCCGGGTCTTGGACCCCCCCCCCCCGCTGATGGTCTGTGGGGACAGCATCCCCAATCTAGGGAAGTCTGGTCACGCCACCCTTTCACACGTGTACAATCTGAACGTTGCACAACTTTAACACGACTGCTGCGTGACTGACTTGAAGCCACACAGATATGAACAGTATTCAATGGAAATCATGGGGTACGACTTGTCATGGGAATTTGCAGTCCTAAGTCGCAGGACAAGTTGAACAAGTGTGAAATAGGCCTAAGGGATTCGAACACTAAAACTGGTGAATCAGTTTGACAGCCAGATAACCAGTAATTTCAGAAAGAATGGTGAGCAATGGCAGCCTACATACTTCTATTAGTATAGCTTTCCTGAAAAAAAACAAAACTTTCTTTCAACTACTAACAATCAGGTACGGGGTTATCCATCAGCTACTTTTCTGCATGCTAGAAATGCAGTCAATAATGCATCAAGTAATGTGCTGTGTTCAGTAAATCCATAGCAATTCTACACATCAGAACTCATAAAATCTAATCTAATGACAGTAAAATGAAATCGGATTAGTTACTGATGATTACTGTACTCTGTACTGCTTTGTGGAACATATTTTGTAGAATGGTAGGAGCCAGAAATCATGAAAAGGGAACTTTATTACTGAGAGAAAATAGATAAAAAAGGTGAACATGGATTTTAAAATTTCTTGCAAATTTAAAGGACCACTATAGGCAAAAATATTGTATTCTGGTACTGGTATGTTTAATACCTGTAACAATGGTATTGTATGTATATATATATATATATATATATATATATATATATATTTTATATTTCTATTTTATTTATAGCACCAACAATTTATGCAGTGCCTGAAATACTGTAGATTCAGATAGATCAGTCCCTGCCCTCAAGGATCCCTATATAATGTGCATACCTGGGGCCAATTAACCTACCAGCATAATAGGTAAAACACCGTTCAAGAGAAGTCTCTACTAATTCCATCACCACTGCACACTGGTCCTGTACATTGTAGATGTTTCAATGTGAAGAAAGTCTGGATGGCTGCACTTCCATAAGATCACCTTTATTAATCCATAAATCACAAAGACAATCCACAGTGCATAGAAGATATATAGCAGGGGTGGCGAACAAGTTAGACACAAAGAGCCAAAATTTTAAACTGTGAGAGTCAGAGAGCCACACCACGCAGTGACCTGCCAAAACAGACAAACACTCACACAGAAGCGGCGCGAATCGGCGCGATGTGGAGCGAAGCGGCGCTCAAGGCGATCTCAAGGCAGCTTGCGAGGAGACTTCTATCATAGAAGTCAATGCAAGCCGCCTGAGATCGCCCTGAGAGAAACATGAAACTTGGCAAAGAGCCACAGTATATACAAAATATAATAAGAGGCAAAGAGCCGCATTCATTATGGCCGGGAGCCGCGTGTTCGCCACCCCTGATATATAGCAACAGCGAACACGTTTCACATCATCTACGGTGCTTAAAGCAGAGTTCCACCCAAAAGTGGAACTTCCACTTTAAGGGAAGGATACCCCCCCCCCCCCGACATGCAACAATTGGCATATCATTTTATTGGGGGGGTCCCCAGGTCCACTTCCTCTCCTGGTGCTGCGGAACCGGAAGGAAGTTTACACCCCCCCCGGCGATCTTCTGGGACACGTCACAGGTCCCAGAAGATGCACCGGCCATTCAGTGTGACTCGCGCATGCGTCAAAGCTGGGTGCCCACACTTGTGATGCTGGCACAACCGAAGGGAGGGGGAGAAGAGCGACGCTGTGGGCCACTGCATCGCTGGACCAGGGGACAGATGAGTGTCCGATTATTAAAAGTCAGCAGCTACACTTTTTGTAGCTGCTGACTTTTAATAGGGTGGAACGCCGCTTTTAAATCATACCTACCAGCATGTCACCAGTGCTGCAAGGCAGAGGCACTAACCACCAAGCTACTGTGCTGCCTCTATAAATTTTTTTTCTACATTTATATGCAAGTTGTCTGGCAAAAGCGAAAATTGGGAAAAATCCTCATACTGTAGGGGGTGCTTACAATGGTCTCCCTTTAGTTATATGGTTTGAACCATTTTTTAAACAAGACAAAAAATTGCCAGGTCATACCACAAAAAGGCCCTTCGAATACATTCCAGATGCGTTTATTCATGTGTGTTTTTAACAATTTTTGATGAGTTTCCAGGATCTTTTTTTTCTTCTTGTTTCCTATTTTTTACTACTGTACTGGGGTCCAGTGGATTTTGATGCATTTTACTATGTTCCAGTATAATTCTGTACAGAAAAAAGCAGTTTGTATTTTTTTATCCCTCGAACTGAAAAGCACTGGAACACACTGCGCTGGTGTGAACTACGCCGTTGGAACCCATATAACCTACTTTCCATGCAGAGTAAAATTACAGTATGTGGTGTGAATGCGCCCTTAGGCTCGGTTCACACCTATGCAGTTTGCTTTTGATCTGTTTTTGCAGAGTTTTTTTGTGTCTTTGCACGCGCATTTTTCACGTTTTTTGATGTGTTTCGCATAGTTATGCTTTTTTCTTTTTTGGCCTATTAGTTGTTGAATGGATTAGAAAATGCAAATCGTGGCAAAAATGCACTACATTTCTGCAGCTTTCTCCAGTGAAGTCTATTGTACCAAAAACACACCTTTTTGCTTTTAAAAAAAGCCCCCGGCCCCTTCTAAAAACACAGCAGCTGAAAAGAGCATCTGAAAGTGTTCCTTAGGAAACCATGTTAAATGAACTGTAGTGCTTTTCTGCAAAAAGCAATAAAAACCGCATTGGTGAGAACCAAGCCTAAGGCCTCATACCACCGCGAGCACTGTCAGCTTCTCATTGCTTTGTATAAGGCTTCCCCTCTGCAGCCATTCTCAGGAAACCCAGCTAAGTTTCCTGCAGGAAATCGCAGTCAGCCCCAAATGCAGGTGTGCATGAGGCCTACTACTTATTACTGTGTATCCCCAAAAATAAGACCTAGCTTGTTTATCAGGGAGGGCTGTAATATAAGCCCTACCCTGAAAATAAGCCCTAGGTTTAAAGGTGGATGTGGACTACTGAAGTCCTTTTTATTATAGTCTTCTCCTGCCTGTCAGCGGAGGATTTTGGCCTCCCTCCCTCTGCAATGCTGGGAGCGCAGAAGACATCTCAGGTGGGCTATGGAAGCACCGAGCGGCACTCAGCTGATTTCTTCTGCCGCTTGTCAGCGGGGGATCTCGGCCCCCTTCCCTCTGCAATGCTGAGGGCTCTGGAAGACATCTCAGGCGGCTATGGAAGTGCCGAATGGCGCTGTGACAAGGTATTTAACTACAGATTTGATTGCAGAGGCACACATTGTACATTGTATGCTGCTGTGGTGGCGTGGATTCTAGCAGTTTGCATCCACTTTTACTTTAGTGCACACTGGGCATTCCTGCCAGGCAGGGAGGGGGAGAGGAGACCACACACTGGCAAGCCCTACCCTGAAAATAAGCCCTACTGTGTTTTTGGTTGCCAAATTTAATACAAGACCCAGGCTTATTTTTGGGGAAACATGGTAGTTGGAGTATGCTTTAACTTGTCACTTTCTTAAAGTCCATTTATAACTATATCCCCATATATACTTTAAGACTACCCTGTCCACTGGGCTCTCTGCTCAGAGCGGACCAAGAATTGAGTGATCATTAGTCATGTGATTGCTCAGTTCTCGGGCATAGAGCTGGCAGAGGACATCTGAAGCAACACACCAATGCTGCAGTATAAAGGTAGAGTATAGAAGGTTTTTTTTTTATTCACATACAGAATCTCACAAAACTGAGTACACCCCTCACATTTTTGTAACGATTTTATTCTATCTTTTCATGTGACAACACTGAAGAAATGGCACTTTGCTACAATGTAAAGTAGTGAGTGTACAGCTTGTATAACAGTGTAAATTTGCTGTCCCTTGTACATTTTTTTCCCTTGGGGTGTATTGGGGTGTACTCACTTTTGTTGTCAGCGGTTTAGATATTAATGACTGTGTGCTGAGTTATTTTGAGGGGACAGCAAATTTACACCGTTATACAAGCTGTACCAGGGTTTCTCAACCAGGGTTCCTCCAGAGGTTGCTAGGGGTTCCTTGAGCAGTGGGCAATTTCTACCTCTCAGATAAAATTCCCAATGACATCATTGATCTTTTTAGCTATCTGTAAGGGGATAATTCTTCCCAATGACCACAAGTGTAAGGAGCATTCTTCCCATTGACATTCACACTAATGTATCAGGAGTTGTAGATTTTTACATTTTTTGCAGGGGTTCCCAGAGACCGGCAAATTATTTCAAGGGTTCCTCGGTGTTGAAAAGGTTGAGAAAGGATGTACACTCCCTACTTTACATTGTAGCAAAGTGTCATTTCTTCAGTGCTGTCACATGAAAAGATAGAATAAAATATTTACAAACATGTGAGGGGTGTACTCACTTTTGTGAGATTATATATATATATATATATATACACACATATACACACACACATACACACACACACACATATATATATATATACACACACATATACACACCATATACGTCACATACATTGTATCACCACTTTTGCGAGACACTGAACTTTTCCTTTAATTTGCCAATAGTCTTTCTTAAATGGGACACTGCAAGAACCTCTCAGCATTTCTAAGCAGTAGGCGTTTTGAAGGCAATCGTGTGGCTCTGCTCAGCATCAGTGCTGAAATTGATAGCAGTTTCAATACAAAGCTAAAAAGAAGTTTTCAGCTCCTGGTCTTCTACCCCCAGCATGCCACAACACCCTATAACCTAAATTATCACAAGATTTCAGGATCTGAGGTTGCTATAGAAATGTTCATAATGTCCTCATTATCTCGGTTTGAATAATGCCATATGTCCATGCAGAGTGTTCTCTTCCATGAAAAGAAAAATAACATCATCCAGAGCGTAATTTTAGGGTCAGTCGTTCTGAGCTGTGGGGGAGGGGGTGTCATACGGTGTATAGAGGATAAAGTCATTGTAAACTTTTCTCAGATTGCAACGATTATCAGCCAAGGTAAAAAAGATCCAAGGCTCCGCTTCACATCAGTACAACCCACATCCTGCAAATCAGATAGCCCATTCATTTCAATGGATTGCCCTACCCGCAGAAACACGAGAACAGAAGTCCCAGACCCTTTTTTTTTTTTAAATCATGCCACACTGAATCACATGGTGCCGCAGCACCATGCAGTTTCACGTACGCAAAAACGCAGGTATGTCGATGTATAGAGGCACCATTAAGAAATATTGACACCCGCGCATCTTCTAAAGAGCAGTCCATTTTACCTGCAGGTCATTCCTGACCCCCTACAAGTGCAAACCTAGCCAAAATTATCAAATGACCTTTGGTAGGTATTGTGGTAATTACCCTACCACAGGAAACCTAAAGTGCTGCTGCATGATGTGTCCTTCATTGTTTTTGTAGCACGTTTTTACATGCGTTTTTGATGCAGGTCCGTGGTTGGCTTTTTTTTTTTTTTTTTTTGCACGAAAAAGGAGACTGGATTTTAGACACAAAACTGCACTAAAAATACATGTACATGCATCATTTTATATGTGCTTTCCATACATTCCCACCGAAGTCTATGGGTGTGGGAGGAAATCTGAGTACCCGGAGGGAACCAATGCAGGCACAGAGAGAACTTCATGTTGGTAGTGCTGTGGTTGGGATTTGAAACAACAACAACCTAATGCTGCTAGGCAGAAGTGCTAACCACACATACAGTGGTAGTGGATGGGGGCCCCTCTGCATTGGTGGTCAGTTGAAAAATTCCCATTTACATTGGGGAGTGCACAAAGAAATGCACCCGTACATTGGTGGTCAGTGGATAATGGGCCCCTTACATTGGTGATCTATGGATAGTGGGCACCTTACATTGGTGGTCAGTTGAAAAGGGCATCTTAACATTGGTAGTTACTGGAGAAGAGTCCCTTAAGTTGGTGGTAAGTGGATAAGGGCCCCTTTACATTGTTGGTTACTGGAGAAGAGTCCCATACACTCTACTGACCACCAATGTATGAAGGTCCTTCTCCATTGACCATCAATGTAAGGGGGGTGTTATCTATTGACCGCAAGTGTAAGGGGCCCTTATCCATTGGCCACCAGTGTGAGGGGGCCCCCTATCTACTGTTCACCAAAGTAAGGGAACACTTCTATATGAACCAACAATGTATGAGTAATCTTTTCTTCACACGACCATGAATGCAAGGGAATCCTTATCAACTGATGACCAATATGAAGGAGCTCTTCTCCACTGACCACCAATGTAAGGAATCCCTTGTTCACTGATGACCAATGTAAAGGGGCCCTTCTCCTCTGACCCAATGTAAGGGGCCCATTTTCACTGACCGTCAATGTGAGGGTGTCTTCCTCTGCTTCTCTCCTATAGGGTTCCTCCCCTCAAATCACCAATGCAATTATTAACATACCTGCAAAAAAATGGGGCATTTCTTGCACTGACCAGTAATGTAAGGGTCCTTGCTTCTTGTGTTAAAGCCTATTCTCTTACATGTCCCCTTGGTGGTCAGTGTAAGCATGCCCCTTACAATGATGCCAGTGTTAGATAGAAAGCCACCAGCTCTCATTACTGAGCGTGGTCAACCCTGGAACCTTTAAAGCATTGTTGGACACAAAATTATTCTACCCAGTATGGCAGGAGACACCTTGGGCCCAAGATTCAAGATGGTTTTAACACAAATGACACTGCAGGAAAATGTTTTGGTCCAAAGGCTCAAATTATTTTGAAAAATAGCACTGCCTACTCAAAGAAATGCAGAACTCTTATTCAGCCCCTAAGTACCTTGTCCCTCACAATTCCCTTTTCAACTGCTTCACTACATCCAAATGTTTTAAAACAGCACAGCTGGGCATGTGGTGTCCTGGAGAGGCGTTTTAAATATTGGTACTCTCATTGTGAGAGGGTGGCACGGGCAGGCTCAATAAAGTACACATGCACACTGGCACGCCCCCTGAACACAGGACACAGCAGATTATTATGGTTCCCAGTATCCAGACCATTGAGCTGGGGGGAATGACATGATCGCTATGTGATCACATCATCACAATGTATACATAATTGTTAAAATTAGTTTTATTTATAACAGCTGTCCTGTCTGCTGTGATTGGCCCACAACTATCACATGGTGCCTTGGCCAAACACAGCATGTCAATAGAAAGCAATGGAAACCCATTCATGACAGTTTAAACCCTTGCGGTTATAGAATTCATCTGTCTACTTTCCAAAAAGTGGTAATTTGGGAGATATTTGTACTGTCCTGGAATTTTAAGGGCCTCAAGAAATGAGATCTCATTTGAGAATAAGTCCTTCAGTACATCAGGATTGATCAATTTTCATAAATACAGTATCTCATAAAAGTGAGTACACCCCTCACATCTTTGTAAATATTTTATTCTATCTTTTCATGTGACAACACTGAAGAAATGACACTTTGCTACAATGTAAAGTAGTGAGTGTACAGCTTGTATAACAGTGTAAATTTACTGTCCCCTCAAAATAACTCAACACACAGCCATTAATGTCTAAACTGCTGGCAACAAAAGTGAGTACACCCCTAAGTGAAAATGTCCAAATTGGGCCCAATTAGCTATTTTCCCTCCCCAGTATGTGTCTCGTTAGTGTTACAAGGTCTCAGGTGGAATGGGGAGCAGGTGTGTTCAATTTGTTGTTATCGCTCTCACTCTCTCATACTGGTCACTAGGAGTTCAACATGGCACCTCATAGCAAAGCACTCTCTGAGGATCTGAATGAAAGAATTGTTGCTCTACATAAAGATGGCCTAGGCTATAAGAAGATTGCCTAGACCCTGAAACTGAGCTGCAGCACAGTGGCCAAGACCATGCAGCGGTTTAACAGGACAGGTTCTACTCAAAACAGGCCTCACCATGGTCAACCAAAGAAGTTGAGTGTACGTGCTTAGCGTCATATCCAGAGGTTGTCTTTGGGAAATAGATGTATGAGTGCTGCCAGCATTGCTGCACAGGCTGAAGGGGTGGGGGGGGGGGGTCAGCCTGTCAGTGCTCAGACCATACACCGCACACTGCATCAAATTGGTCTGCATAGCTGTCATCTCAGAAGGAAGCCTCTTGTAAAGATGATGCACAAGAAAGCCCGCAAACAGTTTGCTGAAGACAAGCAGACTAAGGACATGGATTACTGGAACCATGTCCTGTGGTCTAATGAGACCAATATAAACGTATTCAGTTCAGATGGTGTCAAGCGTGTGTGGCGGCAACCAGGTGAGGAGTACAAAGACAAGTGTGTCTTGCCTACAGTCAAGCATGGTGGTGGGAGTGTCATGGTCTGGGGCTGCATGAGTGCTGCCGGCACTGGGGAGCTACAGTTCATTGAGGGAATCATGAATGCCAACATGTACTGTGACATACTGAAGCAGAGCATGATCCCCTCCCTTCAGAGACTGGGTCGCAGGGCAGTATTCCAACATAATAAAGACCCCAAACACACCTCCAAGAAGACCACTGCCTTGCTAAAGAGGCTGAAGGTAAGGGTGATGGACTGACCAAGCATGTCTCCAGACCTAAACCCTATTGAGCATCTGTGGGGCATCCTCAAATGGAAGGTGGAAGAGCGCAAGGTCTCTAACATCCACCAGCTCTGTGATGTCGTCATGGAGGCGTGGGAAGAGGACTCCAGAGGCAACCTGTGAAGCTCTGGTGAACTCCATGCCCAAGAGAGTACTGGAAAAAAAATGACGGCCACACAAAATATTGACACTTTGGGCCCAATTTGGACATTTTCACTTAGGGTTGTACTCACTTTTGTTGCCAGCGGTTTAGACATCAATGGCTGTGTGTTGAGTTATTTTGAGGGGACAGTAAATGTGCACTGTTTTACAAGCTGTACACTCACTACTTTACATTGTAGCAAAGTGTCATTTCTTCAGTGTTGTCACATGAAAAGATAGAATAAAATATTTACAAAAATATGAGGGGTGTACTCACTTTTGTAAGATACTGTATGTACTATAGTATAGTACTATATGTGGACAGCTTTACCCCGGATGCCTGCATACTTAGATGTGCCTCCTTTAATCATCAACCATGTGAGTTGCTAAATGTTGTACCTTCATTAAATGTAACCATATTGCTACACTTAGAGGCGCCTCTCTTCTCTTTTATACTCAGTTGTGGTGTGACGCTACTCTTATATCAAGGCATCGCTTGTATATCAAATCCAAATGTATTTAAAAATGCTGCTTGTTACTCTCAAACCAAGGTTTTACTGTATAAAAAATGCTCTGGTCATGAAGGGGGTAAGACCTTCCAGAGTGGGTAAACTTGTGCTCTGTTTACATCTTGTGCTGCATGGTTTTGGTGGTATTTAATCACCTCTGCATTTTTTATTCTTTTTGCACTATAAACGAAAATAAGGCAGACAATTTTGAAAAAAAAACTACCAATATTTTTTTTTACTTTCTGCTATAAAACATATCCAATAAAAGAATGTAAAAAAAAAAAAAAAAATCTAATTTCTTCATAAATTTAGGCCAATATGAATTCTGCTGCGTTTTTGGGAGAAAAAAATCCCAATAAGCGTATATCGATTGGTTTGCGCAAAAATTATAGCGTCTACAAACTATGTGATATATACTAGTATTTGTATTTATTTATTTTTATACTAGTATAAAAAGGCGGTGAACTTCAACCAGTTGTGTTATGTCAGGGGGTCACCTTCCTTTAAAGAGGAAGTTCCACTTTTGGGTGGAACTCCATTTTAAGGGCCACCCTGCTGCAGTAAATGTACGTGGGGCGGTCCTTAAGTGGTTAATGGGAAGCAGTTTTTAGGAGCTTTTCATGCGCTTTTTTTAATGCGATAACGCCTGAAAAGCACCTCAGTGTGAAAGGGGGTCTAAGAAAAAAAAAAAAAAAAAACCTCTTAGGCTAGGTTTACACTAGCATCAAAGCGTGCATGTCATCTGCATTCTTGAAGATTCTCGAATGCCTGTCAATGCTCTGTGTGTATTGCAGTGGACAGTGTTGTTCCCATGGTTGGGTTTGCGTTCCTTCGTGGCAAAATCTATCCAACAGTATTTAGCTGCTTTTATTGCTCTCCAAATGGCTCCATTATTGTCACTGTAAACACGCTGCAAACTTTCACGAATACCCCTATGGCCTTTACAGCATGTTAGAGAGGTATTCAGAAAGGGTTACTAACGTAGAAGATAGGGAGTAGCTGTTTTTTTGCGGGCCTACCCCTCTTTCTGGGACACGTCACAGGTCCCAGGAGACTGCGGGACCATTCACAATGTGCAGCGATGCTCACACATCCACAGTGGGAACCATAGGTGTGCGCAGACTATTGGATTAGGGTGTGCACCTCAAAGCTCAAACACGTGTGTGTGTCTACATGTATATGACCCTGGCATATTGAAAGAGAAGTGCATAAACACGTCTCTTATGACAGCCAGTAAGAAGCAGATCTTTCCCATCTTCCTGCCGACACACAGAGCAATAATGCTAATGCGCATGGGGTGATTAGCGTATGCCTAGGCACATCTGGCACACCCTGTGCGCACACCTATGATGGGAACCCAGCCTTGCAGCTGCAAAGAGTCAAAGCTGGCTTCCCACATTAAAGATGCCTGCGCCAGGGACCGCAGGACAAGTGAAGAAATGGCTTAAGTGAGGATGGCGCTGGATCCTTAAACAGGTGAGTGTCTTTTTAATAAAAGTTAGCAGCTATAGGATTCATAGCTGCTGTCTTTAAATTTTCTTGTTCCTAGGGTGAAGATCTTATTTAAGTCTTTACAACAAAGGCTGCTATACATGACCTTGTCCATAAACAAACTCCGTTTGCTCAGCGGGGATTGCTCCGCTGATCCCCGCTGAGCCGACGGATGATGGATCCGTCTCTGCTCTCTGTGCAGAAACAGAGCTATCAGAGCCCCCATCTCCTCTATGGGAAAAACGGATGACAACAGATCCGTCTGTCCTTTGTCATCCGATCCGCAGACGGATGGAAATATAGGGTTTTCCTCCGTCAGACTTTACGGGTCTGGATCGGATCGGAGAGCGACGGGTGTCAGCGGACATGTCTCCGCTGACATCCGTCGCTCCATAGGGCCGCATGGAGTGTCCATTCAGGTCCACCTGAAAAAACTGACAGGCGGACCTGAACGGAACGTCCGTGTGAAAGAGGCAATCGGTGTGCGCAGGGGGTGTGCCTGGGCACACCCTAATCACTATGTGTGGTGCCGATTCCCCCCTCTTGTTGACCCCGCAGTGCTGATGGCTTCCCTCCTTTCCTCTCTCTCCGCCTGCTGCAGGGGATATTTCAGGATGCAGCGCGGGGGAAGGGACTTGTAAATATGTATTTTACCAGCCCCTTCTTTTTTTTGAATGAACACTCTATCACTGTGTCCATTCATAACTGAAGTTATGAAAGTCAGTTTGTGAATGAACAGGAAGCTGCTCAACACAGAGCACCCCCCATTCATTCACTGTCCAGTGCAGCTGAGGCTGCATAGAAAGTTATGTGTGTTTGAGCTTTGGGGTGCACAACCTAATGCAATAAGCTGCGCACATCTATGCTTTATAACCACTTTAATTGGACATTCACGCTATCTAAAATTTCAAAGCGCGTCTAAACAACCCACTAGGGCTCGTTTAAACCAGCATTGCTGGTGATCCGTATTTGCATTGCTCTTTAGAGAACATTTTACAGGTGGTGAGGGGGCACAGCAACCGTGTGTGGGGAGCTCAGTTGCAGCATGGACCCATTCACTTGAATAGGTCACGTTCGGTAAGAAGTAATCCAGCTAATGTGAATGGAGGTATAAACCCTGCTGAGGCATGTGGGGGGATTGTTTGAGGGGTGGAAAAGATACATGGCTCATCCACTTGGCGTTACCGCCCTAACACCCCCAGGCCCCCAAGCTGCTGGTGTAAACAAGCCCTTCTTGCCCACGGGCTGCTGAGCCCATTTAACCTGAATGCCAGTATCTTTTCCTCCACCAGGTGCAGCGTCTCCCATAGACATGGATGGCTGTGCGTTGCGTTACACCGGTACTTGCATAAACCCTCATACAGCGTCTGGGCGTATGCATAAAGTAGAATATATGTCCGTACGCCATACAAATGTTTATGCGAGTACCGGTGTATACCCCAGTAGAACAGCGCACGCCCATCCATGTCTATGGGAGGCTGGACGTTGCAACTTGGATGCCCTTAGGGTTGCCACATCATCCCTTTAATCCAGGACACATACGGATTACACAGGTTCTGAGGCTAATTTAATGCAGATAAGGCACCGAGTGAGTTTAATTACCACCTTAATCAGCCACAGAACAACCTGTGTAATTAATGTGTGTCCTGGATTAAAGGGATGATGTGGTAACCCTAGATGCCCTAGCAGGGGGAAGATGTCAGCATTTATGTGGAGCGCAAGAGGCCCTGTGTTATGTCAATATAGCCAATTTATCAAACTTTTCAATTACGTCACTTCCGGTTACTGTAAACCGCCCGTAATTGGAGATTTAGACGACTTGCCATTTTGACACCGGGAACCATAAACACTTCGGTACACGGTATTATGAGCGGATATTATTAGTCCATTCCGATACTAACCAACAAAATGGCCGCCTCCACGGCGACAACTTTCTCCTCTTTACCCGCTGATGTGTCAAAACCCCAAAGCCTTCATGTACAAGAGTGTTTCGGTTCCCAGTGTTGTGTCAAAACGGCAAGTCGTCAGTTTACAGTAACCGGAAGTGACGTAATTGGAGATTTTGATAAATTGGCTATATTGACATAACACATGCAGTCAAAGGTTAACATTTTTGGCTGAAAGAAATAAAAATAAAACATTTGCTTTTATTTTTTAGTAAATGTAACCCCCCAATTGAGATAACTGTTGTCATAACAGCAAACCAAGAGAGCTACACTCTACTGCACATGCGCATATCATTTATGTAACTTAAATAAACTCTGCCCACAGTTGCTTAGCTACGGAGAGGCTTTTAACACGTGACTGATGCCAGGGCGGCCATTCCCGAAGCGGTCACGGGTTTATATATTCGGTTAAGGAACTGTAAAACCCGCAGCTCTAGGTTATATGAAGCGCTTTAGGCTCGTGTATGAACTTGCAGCTGCCAAAGCGTGTCCTCACCGCGGCGTTGGTAAGAAACAAACCTGGCTCTTGCCCTAAGTAAACATGGCCGTCGGCACGCCTCTGCTGAAGAAAGCGCCGTGTATTCAGATTCTGTGTCATATAAGTCCACTTTACCTGCTAAGTCATAGAACTTCTCCGTCTGAAATATCGCTGCGACTGCCCAGAGGATCCACTGGATCCCCAGACTGGTGCCGAGGAAGAGGGAGACGTCCTGGAGCATTGCAAAGGAATCCGCAGGCTGAAGTCTGTCTCAGCACCTTCAACCAATTACAGTGCAGAATACCTTTCTATTTACCAACCAAAGTGCAGAGTGTCTTTCTATCCACCAATCACACTGCAGAGTGTCTCTCTATCTACCAATCACACTGCAGAGTGTCTCTCTATCTACCAATCACACTGCAGAGTGTCTTTGTACGTCTCACATTACAGCTCAGCCTCTTCCCTCATTGTGACATATTATATAAAGGTGTTTTGGGAGTTGACCTCTAGTTATCTAGTCTATAGATTAGATAAGATTATATCTGTAATTATATAAATATGGAGCTGCTAAAGCCATGTTTATTTGTAACTGTGTCCTGTTGGGGAGACATTGCTCCGCTTCCTGTCCTGGAGACACAACAAGAAGGATGTGAGAGGAAATCTTTCCACTGCAATATTGGGCACTTTTGCCCCCTTCCTGCCCAGGCCAGTTTTCAGCGCTCTCACACTTTGAATGACAGCACTGGACCCATAAGAGATTTTTTTTATCATTTTGTTCACACAAATAGAATTTTCTTTTGCTGGCATTCTAACTGGTTAAAGACCGGCTCGCATACATTTACTGCTGCACTTTGGCACAAATCACCGTTTATAAATGGGTACCGGGCGCCACCGGCGGAGCACTCTTGTACCTGCTGCACGCTCCCTCAGTGTGGCCGCGGGTCAGGCGGACTCGATGTCCGCCGACGAACCGCGATCGCCTACTACAAAGAAAGAACGGGGAACCGCCAATGTAAACATGGCGGTTTCCCGTTCTGTCAGGCGGCATGACAGAGATCTACTGATCCCTGTCACTGGGATCAGTTAGATCTCTTATGCCCCTGCCAGCCCAGCCCCTTACAGTTAGAACGCGCCTAGGGAACACATTTAACCCCTTGATCGCCCCCTAGTGTTAACCCCTTCCCTGTCAATGACATTTATACAGTAATCAGTGGCTATTTAAAGCTTTGATCGCTGTATAAATGTCAATGGTCCCAAAAAAGTGTCAAAAATGTCCGATATGTCTGCCACAATATCGCAGTCCCGATAAAAATTGCAAATCGCCACCATTGCTAGTAAAAAAAAAAAAATACTAAAAACGCCATAAATCAATTCTCATAGTTTGTAAAAGCGGCAACTTTTGTGCAAACCATTCAATATACGCCAACCGCGATTTTTTTTTTTAACAAAAATATGTAGAAGAATACATATCGGATAAAATTGATGAATACATTTGTTTTTTTATATATTTTTTTGGATATGTATTATAGCAAAAAGTAAAAAATATTGGTTTTTTTTTTCAAAATTGTCGCTCTTTTTTTGTTTATAGCGGTGATCAGAAATGACGCAGAGGGGATCAAACACCACCAAAAGAAAGCTCTATTTGTGGGAAAAATAGGACATCAATTTTGTTTGGGTACAACGCGTTTTTCTTCATTTCTGTTATAAAATTTTGCAAATAAATAATCATTCTTCATAAATTTAGCCCAAAATATATTCTGCTATATTTCGTTGGTGAGAATAACCCAAATCAGTGTACATTATTTAGTCTATAGCAGTGGTTCTCAACTCCTGTCCTCAGGACCCACCAACAGGCCAGATTTTCAGTACTACCTTGGGGAGATGCAGACTAGAATACTGCAATCACTGAGCAGCAAATGATATCACCTGTGATGTATTTCAGTTATCCTGCAAACCTGGCCTGTTAGTGGGTCCTGAGGACCGGAGTTGAGAAACACTGGTCTATAGGAAAATTATATAGGGAGTCCACAAACTATGGTATATATATATATATATATATATATATATATATATATATATATATATGAAAATCAATCAATCCTGATGTACTGATGGCTCATCTCATTTCTTGAGGCCCAAAAATGCCAGGACAGTACAAATATCTCCCAAATGACCCCTTTTTGGAAAGCAGACAGACCAAGGTGTTTAGTGAGAGGCATGGCGAGATTTTTGAAGTTGTCGTTTTTTTTCATAGTTTTTGGGAAATAAAGAAATAAAAAAAAAAAATTTAATTTTTTTTTCTTTTACATACAGTTACCAGTGCAGTACAGCGTCATCATATAACTGGTGTGGTGTTGATCAGGGACACTGGTGACAGTACAAAAAAAAATAAAAAATTATAATTTAAAAACATTTATTTTTTATTACATTATTTTTCTATTCTTTTTTTTTTCTTTTTAGCACACTGTGACCAGAGCAATATAATGTTTCCGTAGTAACATTGTACTACTCTGGGGAAGTGATCAGGATTTTCTTTTTACACATTATATTTGCTTATAGCATTGTATCACATTGCTATAAGCAAGCATTTTACTGAATGAAACTGATTCATTCAGTTTGTTTTGTTGTGATTAGCTGTGATTATTGGGGAGTTAGACTGTTTGTTCGGACAGTGCATTGGAATCTCTGCTGAAAGCTTTGCCCGACCAGGGCACAGAGCACTGTCAGAGCCATGATTGGATGCTGTCATGATGACTCTATCCAATCACGGTTCATTGCTTAGTCCTGCCCCACACTATAAAAGTATTCTTTCAATAGCGGCCATTTGTAGTGTGATATTGGCGTGGAGAGAGATAGAACAGGGCTCTGTTCAATGCTACTAGACATGTATTTTTACATTAGTGTCAGTTTATTTTGTCATGGCAGGTTTACTGCAGTATAGTTCAGTGCGTTAGTGCACATTTAACGCAGTATATTTCTGTGCGTTACATGCTGTTTAACACAGTATATTTCAGTTCGCTACTGCAAGTTTAATGCTGTATATTTCAGTGCATTACATGCCATTTGACGCAGTATATTTCAGTGCGTTACTGCAAGTTTAACGCTGTATATTTCAGTGCGTTATGTGCCGTTTAATGTAGTTTTTTTCAGTGCGTTACTGCAAGTTTAATAGCGTATATTTCAGTGCGTTACATGGCGTTTAACGCAGTATATTTCAGTGCGTTACTGCAAGTTTAATGCCGTATATTTCAGTGCGTTAGTGCATGTTTAACGCAGTATATTTCTGTGCGTTACTGCACGTTTGGCGCAGTATATTGCAGTGCATCAGTGCAGATTTACTGCAGTATATTATAGTGTATCAGTTGAGTGTGTCTGTATAATTAATGAGTACTCAAGTTAAAGTGCACCAAACATCACTTTCCATTGATTAAAGTGCATCCACGTACACATTTCTACATCTTTATTACATTTTGTTAATAACCCCCCCCCCCCCCCCAATCATGTCTGGGAAGACAACAAGGAGAGGCAGACGCTCCCATGGCACTGTGAGGGGGCCAGCAGTGTATGTGTCCACAAGCAAAGGTGGATGTGGTCAGTTCTCAGGCAGGGCATCATTTCCACTGTTTAGTGATGTTGCCCATGCTATCCAGCCACAGCATGCAGAGGAGGTGGTGGACTGGCTTACTAAACCATCCTCATCCTCTGTCACCCAAGCAGAGACTAGCGCATAGTACACTGCAGCTGCCAGAGTGGCTAAGCCTGCCTCCTTGTCCACAGCTATTCCTGCCATAGCCCCAGCATCAGCCATGAAGGAGTCAGCTGAGTTATTTGAACACAGTGTCAGCCACTTGCTCCTTGATGCACAGCCATTACTTGATTCCGATGTTGGTTCTGAGGTTGAGGAAGGCAGGAACATGAGCTTATAGAGAGGGGAGAACACTGGTACACAAATTGGCAATCGTGTTCCCTCAGCTGCAGCATATTGCCAAGTTGTCTCCAGTGGTAATGAGGATGGAGGAGATGATGATGATGAGGACACTGACGTGACTTGGGTGGCAGATAGAGCAGAAGAGGAAAATGAGGGTGAGGCACAACCCCAAAGAGGCAGCCATCATGGAACAGTAGAGAGCAGCCACCCTATTCCATCATATTGTGGAGCTGTTATCTCCCGGCCCACTTCCCACAGCTCAGCTGTCTGGGCCTTTTCTAGCGCATGTGCAGCCAATCGCACTGTTGCAATTTGCAAACTTTGTCTCAAGCACATCAAGCATGGCAAAAACACCAGCCATTTGGGTACCACATGTTTGACAAAGCATTTAACCTCCCACCACTCAGCCCATTGGCAAGAGCACCTGAAAGCCACACAAATGTGTGCAATTCTGTTCCTCCTCCTTGCTCACCTCAGTCTGCCCCGCAATACCTCATGACCTCTCAGCAGCCTCCACTGACAGGGATGATGGTATAGCGCAGGGTGTCCCAGGTCCTTGCAGCACATCTGCCAGTAGCACACCACCAGCTGTAGATGATAGCCGGCAAATTTCTCTGCCCCATCTGCTGCAGCGAAAAAAATACATTCACTGCCACCCACATGCCCAACGTCTAAATGTAAGCTTGTCAAAGCTGCTGGCTCTACAACTTCTGCCTTTCCGTCTGATGGATTCTGCCCCCTTCCGTGAATTTACAGAATGGGCTGTACCACAATGGCAGGTTCCCAGTAGCTATTTCTTTTCACATAAGGCCTTTCCAGCTCTGTGCCATCACATGGAAGGCAATGTTGTGGCATTGTTGGCTGAGGCAGTCAGCTGCAAAGTCCATGTTACTGCTGACAGCAAACATGGTCAGGGATGATATATTTCGTTCACAGCACACTGGATAACTCTGCTTGCAACCCTGAAGGATGCAGGGCCGGGCTCAGTGCTGCAGCTTGTTGTACCGCCACATCTCCATACAGCTAGAGGTGATGATGCGAGATTTATCAGCACTGCCCCCTCCTCCTCATCCTCCTCCATGCCTTCCTCTGCTAAATTGTCCTATTTACCATAAGTACCCCTAAGCATTCAAAGGGCTATTCCATGAGTCAATGTAGCGTTTCTTAAATAGGTACCCAGGGTTGGAAGATCTGCTAGAGCAGGCCAGAAGGTTCTGTAGCCATTTCTGGCGGT
This sequence comes from Glandirana rugosa, assembly GCA_018402905.1. NCBI lineage: Eukaryota > Metazoa > Chordata > Amphibia > Anura > Ranidae > Glandirana > Glandirana rugosa. The sequence goes on along the minus strand of BLSH010129414.1, from coordinate 722,104 downwards.
CATACACAGCCAGTGCTCAGCTGGTTGAAATTCAGCGGGAATTCCACCTTCCTGTAAACCGTCTGTCTTGTGACATGCCCACCAGGTGGAACTCGACTTTGGCAATGCTGCAGTGGCTGCACATGTAGCAAAGGCCATCAACGAGTACCCGTGTGAGTATGGCACAATGACAGGCTCAGACCGGCTCTGCTTTTCTTCCCCACACCAATGGCTGCTCATAAAGGATGCATGCACTGTACTGTCACCATTTGAGGAGGCTACAAGGATGGTGAGTCATGACAATACATGCATCAGAGACACAATCCCTGTTGTGTTCCTGCTGGTGTAGACTCTGCATGGCATTATGGACAGACCAGAGCAACTCTCAAGGCCCACTTTATGCTGACACAATTGTTCCTACACCACAGAGCACACAAGATAAGAGGGAGGAGGAGGAGGATTCTGGCAGTTTTGGAGGCATTGAAACAGAGGAAGACATACATCAAACAGTAAGAGATGGTTTTTCCCTCCCCAGAATCCTTGGGAGTAGTACGTGGTGGGAGAAGGCAGTTCCAGATACTGTAATCCTCAGTGACCCCGAGGAGTCTGCTTTTCATGCCTCCGCAAATTTGCGGTGCATGGGCTCCCTCATACTTCAAAGCCTGCAAAAAGACCTAAGAATACGTGGCATAAAGGAGATTGATCACTATTGATTGGCAACCCTCATTGAAACCGTTAGGGGAAAGTCTCAGAACTCATCCGACCCACCGTTCCTGATTTTTTTACACACTTTACGTAGTGAATCCGCCGGCGGAAGAAGTTGTGAGGAGAGAACTGGTTGTCTTTGGAGTTTTATTTCAAAAGGTGTTGTGACATTGGATGGTCCCAGTCCTTTTCTCAATCTATTTAAGGAGAAATTCCACGGGAGTTCTCTAAAGTAAAAAACGTGAGAGACACCCCTACCCTACTCAAGACTCTGAAAGGGGATTGCCAAAGTTACTCCCAACGGTTAGTTATCACTAGTTAGAGGAAATACGGTGCATAAGAATCCAGAAAAACGTCCGAAACTTCAT
>BLSH010129414.1:687574-718888 GCA_018402905.1 Glandirana rugosa | reverse complement strand
CCCCAGAGTGAAAATGTCTAAATTGGGTCCAGATTGTCAATGTTTTGTGTGGCCACCATTATTTTCCAGCACTGCCTTAACCCTCTTGTGCATGGAGTTCACCAGAGCTTCTCAGGTTGCCACTGGAGTCCTCTTCCACTCCTCCATGATGACATCACGGAGCTGGTGGATGTTAGAGACCTTGCAGTCCTCTACCTTCCATTTGAGGATGCCCCACAGATGCTCAATAGAGTTTAGGTCTGAAAACATGCTTGGCCAGTCCATCACCTTTACACTCAGCTTCTTTAGTAAGGCAGTGGTCGTCTTGGAGGTGTGTTTGGGGTCGTTATCATGTTGGAATACTGCCCTGCGGCCCAGTCTCTGAAGGGAGGGAATCATGCTCTGCTTCAGTATGTCACAGTACATGTTGGCATTCATGATTCCCTCAATGAACTGTAGCTCCCCAGTGCCGGCAGCACTGATGCAGCCCCAGACCATGACACTCCCACCACCATGCTTGACTGTAGGCAAGACACACTTTTCTTTGTACTCATCACCTGGTTTCCGCCACACTCACGTGATACCATCTGAACCAAATAATAAGTTTATCTTAGTATCATCAGACCACAGGACATGGTTCCAGTAATCGATGTCCTTAGTCTTGTTATCTTCAGCAAACTGTTTGCGGACTTGTGATTCATCTTTAGAAGAGGCTTCCTCCTGGGACAACAGCCATGCAGACCAATTTGATGCAGTGTGCGGCGTATGGTCTGAGCACTGACAGGTTGACCCCCCCATCCCTTCAACCTCTGCAGCAATGCTGGTAGCACTCATACATCTATTTTCCAAAGACAACCTCTGGATATGACACTGAGCACATGCACTCAACTTCTTTGGTTGACCATGGCGAGGCCTGTTCTGAGTGGAATCTATCCTGTTAAACCGCTGTATGGTCTTGGCCATCATGCTGCAGCTCAGTTTCAGAGTCTTGGCAATCTTCTTATAGGCTAGGCCATCTTTATGTAGAGTAACAATTCTTTTATTCAGATACTCAGAGATTTCTTTGCCATGAGGTGCCATGTTGAACTTCCAGTGACCAGTATGAGAGAGTGAGAGCGATAACACCAAATTTAACACACCTGCTTCCCATTCATACTTGAGACCTTGTAACACTAACGAGCTACATCACACCGGGGAGGGAAAATGTCTAATTGGGCCCAATTTGGCCATTTTCACTTAGGGATGTACTCACTTTTGTTGTCAGCGGTTTAGACATTAATGGCTGTGCGTTGAGTTATTTTGAGGGGACAGCAAATGTACACTGTTATACAAGCTGTACACTAACTACTTTTTATTGTAGTGTCATTTCTTCTGTGTGTTCACATGAAAAGATAGAATAAAATATTTACAAAAATGTGAGGGGTTTACTCACTTTTGTGAGATACTGTACATATTGCCCTAAACTGATGAATAAATTTGTTTTTATATATATATTTTTTGGATATGTATTATAACAGAAAGTAAAACATTTTTTTTTTTCAAAATTGTCGCTCTTTTTTTGTTTACAGCACAAAAAATAAAAACCGCAGAGGTGATCAAATACCACCAAAATAAAGCTCTACTTGTGAGAAAAAAAGGACATCAATTTTGTTTGGGTACAATGTCACATGACCGCGAAATTGTCAGTTAAAGCTACGCAGTGCCGTATAGCAAAAAATGGCCTGGTCAGGAAGTGGGTAAACCCTTCCAGGGCTTAAGTGGTTAATAGAGTTGAGCGAACCCGAAATGTAACGTTCGGGTCCGTACCGAACTTTCGGATGTCCGTGTTCCGAACCCGAACGTTTGAGAAAAAGTCTGGGTTCGGGTTCTGGGTTCTGGTATTTTATCACGCGTGTTGAATAGCTGCAGGGCAGCCAATCAACAAGCGTTTCACTGGTTTTCCCTAGAAGCCATCACAGCCATGCCTACTAATGGCATGTCTGTGATTGGCCAGTGCATCATGTGACCCAGCCTCTATATGAGGCTGGAGTCACAGTGCTGCATGTCACATGCTCTCAGGTTAGTGTAGGGAGAGGATGCTGCTGGCAATGTGAGGGACAGATTGTGAGGGACAGATTGCAGATCTAATAACTAGGTAGAGATTACTACTACTGCTTTGAGGGACAGATTGCAGATCTAATATCTCATCCTGCATTACAGAACGCTCTGATTACAGAACAATCTCTCATCCTGCATTACAGAACGATCATATACAGAACGATCTAATACAGGACTAGGTAGAGATTACTACTGCTTTGAGGGACAGATTGCAGATTCAATAACATCTCCCATTTTTCTTCCCATTTGCAGCCCTCTAGCACTTGCCAGGACTTTTTTACAGCCATTTTTGTGCCGAAAAGTTTGGGTCCCCATTGACTTCAATGGGGTTTGGGGTCCGGGGTCAAGTTCGGGTAACGTTCGGTACCGAACCCGAATGTTTTTGCGCAGTTCGACCGAACCCGAACATCCAGGTGTTCGCTCAACTCTAGTGGTTAAGCTTCACTTCTTAGGCCTAGGTCACCTATGGGCAATTTGGAACAACAGGCAGAACCCCTATATCGTATTATGATGATGTAGCTGTGTACGTTTGTCCCTGGATGAGATGACTGTAAAATAATAAGAGTTAGAGAATTCTTCCCAGTCTTGGTCATCCAGATATGGCATGTCTCCACACCATAGGTTTATGATTTTCTGTAATCCAGTGTTGTTAACTGGAATGTGCCACAAATAATATCTAAATATTAGTTATAGAGGAAAGCAACATTTTTTCAAGTGTTGCGTCACCTTCAAGGAACCAAATTGGGTCAGGGCTGCATACTGCAACCATAAAATAAAATAAATCAGGTATGTTTAATGTCTGTTTATGGGAGGTGAGGGGTTTGAATGTGGCACAAAGGGTCATTGGGTGAAGTTAGGAAAGTGGTCTGCAGGGTGACCTGCAGGCAAATTTGACAAATGTTTAACGCCTTTTTCAGATGGGCAAAGACTTCATTGAAGAGGACTGTATTCCTATATATCAAATGTCTCATAGGAGGTACCCAAAGAGATGCCATTGGCCTTTGTGATAGAAAGAAAGATAAAGTCAGAAGTAGTAATGCAATCTTCTTCCGATGTAATAAATGTGTGTAACTGTTAAGCCTCGTACACACGTGCCAATTATTGCACAACCGCACGTCCAACTTTTGTCCAAATCGTCTGTCAGCTGTTTTGTCTAGCGTACTGACGGTAGTCTAGTAATCGTCCGATCAAGGCGAGCGTAGTGACGTGTTCCGAGCATATAACCAGGAAGTTCAGATGAATTAGGAACACATGTTTACATGACCGAACACTTTCTGGATTTTGAGCATGCGTGTTTGCACTTCCAACTTTTAGTTGGCCAACTTCTGTACAAACAAGCCAACAATTGGCCTTGTTGGCCAACAAAATTTTCTACTCTTGTCAGCCAACTTCTGTTGGACAACAATTGGAAATCGGCTGTCGAATCGTGTGTACAAACGGTCGAATTATCAGCCAACAGGCTGTTGGATGACCGTTGTTGGCCAACAATCGGACCATGTGTGCGGGCCTTTACACTTACAGGTTTCCCAGTATGCATTTTCCTAAAATGAAATATAAAATAAATCTGCTAGGGCTGTTTGTAATTGTGCTTAGCTATCTCATAAACATTTTTATATTCATGTAAATTCTGAACATAAGAGACCACAACACAGATCACTCAGATCCCCCCAATTAGAAGAGTGTCGTACCTATTTCAGAAACTGGGACTGTTGGGACTTGTGCCATATGGAATCTTTTGAATTTGCTGGTACTAAAAAAAGCACTGAAGTATGAGACACAAATTGCTAGAAGCCTCATTTATTTCCCTAGCTGTGGCTGAAATGAAGCTAAATTTTGTTTCAGATGACAAATAAAAGTGTGCGATGAGCCGAGCACCGTCTATGAGAGAAGAGTGGAGGATACACTCGGGGTAAAGTCTGGAAATTAGTGAAAGTAAACTTTTAAGTTAAATGTAACATTTTGAATGGTATTTTTCTACATAATTGGTGCCAGAAGAAGTATGAGAAATGTATGTTGTCAGCTGGCATATTGTAGAAGAGAAGTGGTCATGGATATATAACTTATAAGGAATACAAATAATTCCTCCTTTCATAACAATATTCTACAACATTGTCATTTTTAATTAAGCTGGAGTACTATTTAAGCTTTGTACTTAAGGCTGGTGTACTTAAGCCTGCACCCGAGGGAAGCAGTGTTTGCCTGCACAGGATGCATAGGTGTTCTGTGCCATGTGCAGGCAGTTCCATTCATGTCAATTGGGATGCAATGCCCGCACAGACACAGCTGCTGCTCCCAATTTGACATCCCTGTGGGTGTGGACACATGTCCCTCAATGCAGACAGTCTGAGCTCAAGGAAATGTACCCTCAACCAAACTGATACAGGCAGTCCCTGACTTACAAACATCGTTACGAACGACTCCTACTTACAAACGGAGGTGGTGTGAGTTCACTGCCGGCCGCTTGCGCTCCACACTGGTCCTGGATACCTGGATAGCCATCTTACAGTGCCAGACACATCCCACAATGTTGTACAGCATGGCCACAAGAGCCCCAAATAATACAACTGCACACATAGCAGTGCCCGGAACATCCCACGTCACTGCACAGGTTGAAGTTACACTTAAAAATGTAAAGTTCTGACTTACGAATAAATTTGATTTAAGAACGAACCTACAGTCCGTAACCCGGGGACTGCCTGTACCAAATTGGGAGCAGCGGCTGTGTCCATGCAGCCATTGCGTTCAAATACAATATCCCCAATGCACACATTCCTAAAAAATGGCTGTAAATGTAAGTGGGTGCTGCAACAATCACCAGCTGGAAACCAAAGATATTCAAAACAGATAATATGTCACCAGCACACCAAGGATCTCCAGAATGGATTCAAAGCTTTATTTAGCAATCACATTATGTGATATCTGAATATAGCATTGGACCTGTTTTGAAGATCCTTGGTGTGCTGGTGACATATTTTCCGCCGTACAGCCATTTGCATCCCAATGGACATGAATTGGACTTCCTGAAGGTACACTGGTGGGTTCACACCTGAATCGTACAAGAACGTGGTTTGTGTTCCTGTGCGATCCCTGTACAACTCAATACCTATACAACATTCAAAATGAGCTAATAGCACAAATGCTTGCACTACTTTTCAAAAACGCAGCACCAAATTGTACTGTGGTACCATGCAAACCGGTGCAGGCAAACGTGATGTGTTTGCAATTTGCATTTGGAGTGCTGTTAGGAAAATATTGACACATGCAGCTGAATGCACACTCATTGCGTTTTGAACATGGTGCTGGAATCATGCATAGAACATGGGTTTCCTGCACCGCGTTCTGGTGTGAATGAGCCCTTAAAGCTGAACTTATGGCAAACTGCTAAATACACTGATAAGGGAGCCTTTTAACCTTCCAAAGGATTTGTATTTCTGTCCATGTTAGCCTGAGATGTGCACAGCTCTAGCCCCCCAACAGTAGGGAAGGGTTCATGATCCTTTTTCTGCTGCATTTTCACGTAAAAGTCCCCTCTCCACCCCCACCTTGGTACTGAACACTGAAAGGAGAAGCATTACACTGTTGAGCTCATCTCTCTGTCACTCTACTCTATACTTTCAACAGCATGCTTCTTGTACTGCAGCATACCTGCTTGGCTTCTTGTGCTGCTTCCCTCTCACCCTCTCTGAGCTCTACTGCAAGCTAAGCTGCAAGACACTGATAAAATGTAAGTGTGGAAGCGCTGCTTAAAAATGTGAAACGAATCCATAAATGCATAAAGTGCAAATACACATAGTAAAAATGCAAAAATGAAGTGCTAAAACAAATGAAATAATTCTTGGGCTGCAAGCTCAAATGGGATTAATTCCCAAGGTGCATATATACATGTGGCTAAGAGCAAAATAGTACACTGTGCAAAAACAGAATATAAAACATGGACAAGCAGTCTCTCACGTGTGTAAAAGATCATACCACTGCCAGGCTTCACCTCTACATGTTACGCCACCATCCTCGTGGCTTCTACTCCTCCAGGAATTTTATCTATTAACCCCATTCTGAATTGTGGAGGAAGTTCCCCCATATACATGTGTGACTAGACCCGGTGGGCAGTGGCGTACTAACACGGGGGCGCGGGGGTGGGGGCGGTCCGCCCCGGGTGCCACACATTGGGGGGGTGTCAGCAGGGCTGGGTTTGATCTCAGCAGGGGGGTGGGGACTCCCAATTCATGTCCACAAATATAGCAATCTCCTGTTGTACAGTTGTGTAGATAAACCTCTTCTCCAAGTCCCCTGTGTTCGGCGGGGACCAGGAGACTGGCAGCGGACTATTTCTTCATTTTCGGGCCGCGGAGTAATCAGCCGCGGCGCTCCCGGCAGCTCCAGTGTATTCATATAGAAGAGAGCGGCGCACGCTGGTCGGATTAATCCGCAGCCCGAAAATGAAGAAATAGTCCACTGCCTGTCTCCTGGTCCCCGCCGAACACAGGGGACTTGGAGAAGAGGTTAATCTACACAACTGTAAAACAGGAGATTACTTTATTTGTGGACATGAATTGGGAGTCCCCACCCGCTCTACCTCACACCCCCCAGTTTCCTCCAGCCCAGGCCAGTTGCCCAGCTGAGGTGCCCAGGAGGAAGGGATGTACCAGCAGTCCCATGCTCCCAGCTGGTGAGGAAGGACCAGGACCCACCTGCAGGACAAGACAAACAGTGCACCCAGGACCCCAGGACCCAGGTAGAAGAAGCTGGGGGGGGGGAGCAACTAACAATGCTGCATTTGGAATGACACATTTGAGGGCCCCCCTGCTGCCCCCCCATGGACGGGCATGGGTGAGGCTGCGCTGATGGGCACTGATCAGGCTGGGCTGATAGGCACTGGTGAGGCTGAGGCTGCATTGATGGGCACTGGTGAGGCTGCATTGATGGGCACTGGTGAGGCTGCGCTGATGGGCACTGGTGAGGCTGCGCTGATGGGCACTGGTGAGGCTGCGCTCATGGGCACTGATCAGGCTGCGCTGATGGGCACTGGTGAGGCTGCATTGATGGGCACTGGGGAGGCTGCGCTGATGGACATTGGTTAGGCTGCATTGATGGGCACTGCTGTTGAGGCTAGACTGATGGACATTGGTTAGGCTGCATTGATGGGCACTGCTATTGAGGCTACACTGATGGACACTGGTGAGGCTGTATTGTTGGGCACTGGTGAGGCTACGCTGATGGGCACTGGTGAGGCTGCGCTGATGAGCACTGATAAGGCTGCATTGATGGGCACTGGTGAGGCTGCGCTGATGAGCACTGATCAGGCTGCATTGATGGGCACTGGTGAGGCTACACTGATGGGCACTGGTGAGGCCGCTCTGACGGGCATTGATCAGGCTGCATTGATGGGCACTGGTGAGGCTGCAGTCATTGCCATAGAAACATTTGTAAAGGGGGGAGTCAGTAAGATGACCACATCCATGTGGGGGCGTCAGAAATATTTCTGCACTCAGGCATCTGTGACCCTAGGATCGGCCCTGTGAGGGGCATTGCTGGCGATTAGGATTCACTAGTGTTGCCCTCTGAAGAGTGAACCATAGTGGATCACTTTTCAGAGGGTGTTTGACAGACGACAGAGAAGCATTATATTGCCTCCTCGCCCCCCGATTTAATCCCGAAAAAATCTGCACCACCTTGCGTTTTTCGGGGGGGGGGAGGGGGTGCCAGATATAGGATCTGCCCTGGGTGCCAAATGCTCCAGGGTGGGGTCTTTCTCTGAGGTGAGCCTTCACTTCACCTGGTGGAGGGAGCACTTTTTCTAACTATTATCACAAACATCTTGCGAATCCTTTCACCTTTAAGCTAAATCTGAAGTTTTTTCTGCACTTCATGTTGTAAAGTGGACTTTTTTTCCTGCGGCGATTTACTCTGCAACTTTGCACAATAATACATGTACTTTGTGTGTTTTTTTTGCACAATATTTTTACTTTTTTACCCTTACTCTTGGCTTTACTTTATAAGTGTAAAGTGGACTTCTGCTGTGATTCATTCATTCATTTTTTGCGATTTTGTTGCGATTTTGCATAACAACATACAGTCAGGTCCATAAATATTGGGACATCGACACAATTCTAATGTTTTTGGCTCTATACACCACCATAATGGATTTGAAGTGAAACGAACAAGATGTGCTTTAACTGCAGACTTTCAGCTTTAATTTGAGGGTATTTACATCCAAATCAGGTGAACGGTGTAGGAATTACAACAGTTTGTATATATGCCTCCCAATTTTAAGGGACCAAAAGTAATGGGACAGATTAACAATCATAAATAAAACTTTCATTTTTTAATACTTGGTTGCAAATCCTTTGCAGTCAATTACAGCCTGAAGTGTGGAATGCATAGACATCACCAGACGCTGGGTTTCATCCCTGGTGATGCTCTGCCAGGCCTCTACTGCAACTGTCTTCAGTTCCTGCTTATTCTTGGGGCATTTTCCCTTCAGTTTTGACTTCAGCAAGTGAAATGCATGCTCAATCAGATTCAGGTCAGGTGATTGACTTGGCAATTGCGTAACATTCCACTTCTTTCCCTTAACCACTTCAGCCCCGGAAGGATTTCCAGCTTTAGGACCGGAGCCCTTTTTGCGATTTGGCGCTGCGTCGCTTTAACTGACAATTGCGCGGTCGTGCGGCGTTGTACCCAAACGAAATTTGCGTCCTTTTTTTCCCACAAATAGAGCTTTCTTTTGGTGGTATTTGATCCCCTCTGCGTCATTTCTGATCGCCGCTATAAACAAAAGAAGAGCGACAATTTTGCAAAAAAACCCAAATTTCTTACTTTTTGCTAAAATACAAATGCAAAAAAAAAATATAAAAAAACATTTTTTTTCACCGTTTTTGGCAGATTTATATTCTTCCTCATATTTGCGATAAAAAAATTGCAATCGGCGTTTATTGATTGGTTTGCGCAAAAGTGGTCGCGTTTACGGATGAGAATTCATTTTTGGGGTTTTTCATTTTTTTAAATTTTTTACTAATAATGACGGCGATCTGCGATTTTTAGCGGTACTGCGATATTTCAGCGGACATGTCGGAACATTTTGACACTTTTTTGGGACCATTGGCATTTATACAGCGATCAGTGCTATAAAAATGCACTGATTACTGTGTAAATGCCATTGGCAGTGAAGGGGTTAACCTGCAGGGGGCGCTCTAAGGGTTAAGTATGTTCCCTGGGCGTGTTCTAACTGTAGGGGGACTTGCCTAGCTGGGGAAAGGAAGTGGTCACAGCCTTCACTTACAGGAAGGCTGTGATCACAGCCCTTCCCCCTCACACAGAGCGGAGGTCCGTGTTTACTTACACGGACCTCCGCTCATTCGCTCCGGGGGGGGGCATCGCGGGTGGCCGGCGGCAATCGAAGCCGCCGCACCCACTCCCTGGACCCCCCCGGACATAGTGAGCGCGCGCGCGCTCACAGTGGCTCTGTATCGCGCCCGCCGTCGTATGACGGCGATTTGCGTTACAGAGCCACTCTGTCGCCGTCAATTGCCGACCAGCGGTCGGCAAGCGGTTAAAAAACTCTTTGGTTGCTTTCGCAGTTTGCTTCGGGTCATTGTCCATCTACACTGTGAAGCGCCGTCCAATGAGTTCTGAAGCATTTGGCTGAATATGAGCAGATAATATTGCCCGAAACACTTCAGAATTCATCCTGCTGCTTTTGTCAGTAGTCACATCATCAATTAATACAAGAGAACCAGTTCCATTGGCAGCCATACACGCCCAAGCCATGACACTACCACCACCATGCTTCACTGATGAGATGGTATGCTTTGGATCATGAGCAGTTCCTTTCCTTCTCCATACTCTTCTCTTCCCTTCACTCTGGTACAAGTTGATCTTGGTCTCATCTGTCCATAGGATGATGTTCCAGAACTGTGAAGGCTTTTTTAGATGTTGTTTGGCAAACTCTAATCTGGCCTTCCTGTTTTTGAGGCTCGCCAATGGTTTACAACTTGTGGTGAACCCTCTGTATTCACTCTGGTGAAGTCTTCTCTTGATTGTTGACTTTCACACACATACACCTACCTCCTGGAGAGTGTTCTTGATCTAGCCAACTGTTGTGAAGGGTGTTTTCTTCACCAGGGAAAGAATTCTTCGGTCATCCACCACAGTTGTTTTCCGTGGTCTTCTGGTTCTTTTGGTGTTTCTGATCTCACCAGTGCGTTCTTTATTTTTAAGAACGTTCCAAACAGTTGATTTGGCCACACTTAATGTTTTTGCTATCTCTCTGATGGGTTTGTTTTGTTTTTTCAGCCTAATGATGACTTGCTTCACTGATAGTGACAGCTCTTTGGATCTCATATTGAGAGTTGACAGCAACAGATTCCAAATGCAAATAGTACACTTGAAATTTACCCTGGACCTTTTATCTGCTCCTTGTAAATGGGATAATGAGGGAATAAAACCTGACCATGGAACAGCTGAGCAGCCAATTGTCCCATTACTTTTGGTCCCTTAAAAAGTGGGAGGCACATATACAAACTGTTGTAATTCCTACACCGTTCACCTGATTTGGATGTAAATACCCTCAAATTAAAGCTGAAAGTCTGCAGTTAAAGCAAAATCTTATTAGTTTCACTTCAAATCCATTGTGGTGGTGTATAGAGCCAAAAACATTAGAATTGTGTCGATGTCCCAATATTTATGGACCTGACTGTATGTACTTTTATATTCTGTTTTTGCACATATTTTTGCACAGTGTACTATTTTGCTCTTAGCCACATGTATATATGCACCTTGGGAATTAATCCCATTTGAGCTTGCAGCCCAAGAATTTCATTTGTTTTAGCACTTAATTTTTGCAATTTTACTATGTAGTATTTGCACTTTATGCATTTATGGATTAGTTTCACATTTTTAAGCAGAGCTTCCACACTTACATTTTATTAGTCTCTTATATGTGGGAAACACAATTAGTGACAGTAGCAGCTTTTATTCAACTAAATTCCCATTCATTCATTCCTTCACTTCCAACAGGCAGCGCATTGCCACCTTTTATCTATTGATACTGATACACTGCATAAAAACACACAATGAATGATGTTTTGATGAACGGACTGCTGTTTTAATGTGTCTTAATGTGCACCCCAGTCTTAGTCCGCAGGGTTCAATATTAGCTTAAACTCTTCTGGGAAGGCTTTCCACAAGGTTTAGGAGTGTGTCTATGGGAATGTTTGACCATTCTCCCAGAAGCGCATTTGTGAGGTGTCCAATTCATTCCAAAGGTATTCTATCAAGTTGAGGTCAGGACTCTGTGCAGGCCAGTCAAGTTCCTCAACCCCAAACTCCCTCATCCATGTCTTTATGGACCTTGCTTTGTGCACTGGTGCGCAGTCATGTTGGAACAGGAAGGGGCCATCCCCAAACTGTTCCCACTAAGTTGGGAGCATGAAATTGTCCAAAATGTCTTGGTATGCTGATGCCTTAAGAGTTCCCTTCCCTGGAACTAAGCCAAACCCTTGAAAAACAACCCCACACCATAATCTCCCCTCCACCAAATTATTTTGACCAGTGCACAAAGCAAGGTCCATAAGGACATGGATGAGCGAGTTTGGGGTGGAGGAACTTGACTCGCCTGCACAGAGTCCTGACCTCAACCCAATGGAACACCTTTGGGATGAATTAGAGCAGAGACTACAAGCCAGGCCTTCTCATCCAATAATAGTACCTGACCTCACAAATGTGCTTCTGGAAGAATGGTCAAACATTCCCATAGACACTCCTAAACCTTGTGGACAGCCTTCCCAGAAGAGTTGAAGCTGTTATAGCTGCAAAGGGTGGGCCAACTCAATATTGAACCCTACAGACTAAGACTGGGATGCCATTAAAGTTCATGTGCCATGAGTTAACATTATTCATTTTTTCTACATTAATTACGGTGTAAGATTTACTTTGCTTATTACATCGTGTGTTTTTATAGTATCTTGTGCTTTTTTCAGCATGTACTGCAGGGTGTCTCTAATTGATTCTTAAAGCCCAAAATGATGGAGAAGACAATTTACATTCCCTTTCTAAGACGCAGATCACCGACAGCTTCTTAAATTGCTTGCTGGCATTTAACATAATTTTGAATTCATCATGTCAACAAGAAACTAACAAGTTAACTACTCTACTCAGCCCCTCTTCACTTGTGCTGCGGCATAGAGTACTGCTTTATTAGCATGGCTCTCTTCCTCTCCTCCAGTTTAATTTGGCATTTAGAAGAAAGTTGATGTCCCTGCTTGCTAAAATGTAATCAGACGCTGGATTCTTTGTTCATAAGGAACAATTAATAATTACACTGTGATAATCTCCGGTATGTGATATTGCTATAATTAGACTGCTCTCAAATGATGACTTACTATTATTATTCCATTTAACTTCCTTTCATCTCCTGTATAATTACGTTGCTAAGAACTTTGTAAATAGGATGATGATGCCCTGCTTTGAGACATTAAAGCTGAAGGAATCATAGTCCTTTAATTGTTTTTTTTTTATTTATATGAAAGTGAACAATCTTATTAACAACTGTCAATTTATTAGAAATGTGTTTCTTTTTATGGGCTATATACAGTATACATGGGTGTAGTGTTATGGTGCACGATCCATCAATTGTAGTGCTTGATACTTATGATCAGATGAAATTTCAGATCGGATATCTTTAATTGTCGACACTGTTCATCTTACCTTCATTTGCAAAGTCCCCAAGGAAATGGATTTTATATGTGGTTCAAGTCTGTCAACATAGTACTAATGAAGTAACACAATAGAATTAAAAATAACATTTGCTTAAATGATTACCGAGTACAGGTTATGGAATTAGCAGTCTCAGGTCTTCAGCATATACATTTGATGGTATACAAAAAATTGCCCCCATCCATCACATTGATGTGGTTATGTAAAATTTTCCATTATCGATAAACCTGCGTTTGTCCATGACCTCCAAGTACCCCCGCAGGGGATTGGTCTAGGAGACCTTGTAAAAAATTGTCTTAGGTACAGTGTTTGACGGCAGCTGGTGGCTCTACGCACGTTTCGTGACTGAATGTCTCTCATCAGGAGCAGGCTCGTCACTTGTCTAAGGTAAAGAAAAAAATCATATAGATATATTGGGAAAAATACCATGCGGGAGGAAACGATAATCCTCCATAATAAAAATTCCCAAAAATATCTTTCTCTCACACTCGTGTGTCATCTAAAGTCCCAATCCCCTCCCAGTTAGCTTTTTTTAGCTTTCTTTTTAGTCCTCAGCAGTGGTCGGTTCCGGTCCCAACAATCGATTCCAAAAGAAAATGAAAAGGACCACAATAGTGTGACGCCGTTTGAAATCCAATGTTTTGATAAAAAATGATTGCACTTGCAGATTCCATGTGGATATAAATCAGAAATAAGCAGACATCCATGTATGTGTCAAACGGTGGCCTGGAGACAGCACATCCGCCCGGAAGTGCTGTCTCCAGATCACCGCCCGGAGTCTGCCCGGGTAGCGCGGTCATTTTTTGTTTTTCATTGTCTCCAATGTTTCTTAATCCTATCTATGTCATAAAACATAAAATCTTTAGGATTGGGATTGGGATACTGTTTAAAGTGTCTAGATACACTGTGTTTTTAAAAAACTTTTTATAATATTGTTATGTTTCCCAATCCTAGTCCTTCTTTTCTTGCTGTGTGACCCACGTACTGGAGCCCACATGGGCACTCCAGCATGTAGTTCAACCAAGTAGTATTACAAGAAATGTAATTTCATATATTTTATTTGTTGCTTTAGATTAAAAATGTTTTCTTGTTCTTAAATTGCTCCTAGTCTCCCTAAAAGGAAGACCTTTTTTTGAAATTTAAGAAACCATTCCCATCAAAGAAACTTACCCTTTTTATTGGGGGCTCCACTATATGTGTGAGAGCCTGGACACTATATTGTCAAAAGTACACGCACATGAACTTTAATGGCATCCCAGTCTTAGTCCTTAGGGTTCAATATTGAGTTGGCTCACCCTTTGCAGCTATAACAGCTTCAACTTTTCGGGAAGGCTGTCCACAAAGTTTAGGAGTGTCTATGGGAATGTTTGACCATTCTTCCAGAAGCGCATTTGTGAGGTCACTGATGTTGGACAAGAAGGCCTGCGTTGCAGTCTTCGCTCAAATTCATCCTAAAGGTGTTCTATTGGGTTGAGGTCAGTACTCTGTGCAGGCCAGTCAAGTTCCTCCACCCCATTTTAGAAAATGTCATGTTCCCTACTTTGTGGGAACAGTTTAGGGATGCCCCTTCCTGTTCCAACATGACTGCGCACCAGTGCACAAAGCAAGGCCCATAAAGACATGGATGAGTTTGGGGTAGAGGAACTTGACTGGCCTGCACAGAGTCCTGACCTCAACCCCATAGAACACCTTTGGGATGAATTACAGCAGAGACTACGAGCCAGGCCTTCTCACCCACATCAGTGCCTGACCTCCCAAATGCACTTCTGGAAGAATGGTCAAACATTCTCATAGACACTCCTAAACCTTGTGGACAACCCTCCCAGAAGAGTTGAAACTGTTATAACTGCAAAGTGTGGGCCAACTCAATATTGAACCCTACAGACTAAGACTGGGATCTGGGACACATGTGCGTGTAAAGGCAGGCATCCCACTACCTTTGACAATATAGTGTAAGTATTGGAGCCTTCCTTTATATAATGATTTAATTGTGTAGTTCATTACATCAGAAGAGGGTTGAATCACCTTGGCTGTCATTTAGTGTGGAGGAAAAACACCATGTGCTGAAGTAGTGGACCATCTTTGGGGGACAGGGCTGGATTAAAGATAATAATTGCAGCAAAAGCTGCTTATTTATTTTTTATTTCGCCTGGCCTTTAGATTTTTTAAATTTCCTTCAACTACAATTTTACTTCAAACATTGCAGAAGGCAGAGTTAAAGTGGAACTTCACTCTCCTAATCAACATTTTTAGATTTCTTCAATTACTTCCTGGTTTCTTGCCTAGACAAATGGTGTCATACATCCCAGCAGTTGAGGGCACACGGGCACCGCCCCCCCCATCCCCCTCTAGCCTCTAATAGACTTCAAAATAGGGTGGGCTCGGGGCGCCGAGAGTGCCTCCCGTTCCCACCCAATTGTGTGATCATAGCAAATGAATTTTCACTATTTTCACACTACAGTGCCCCCCGCCAATCAGGAGGCAGGTTGTCACAACTATTTCCCGATTGGCCAAAGTGCCAGGCAATCCTATTGGATGTCTAGCGCTTTGGCGGAAGAGGAGACACAGAGCAGAGGACCAAGGAAGCATGAGGAGTGGACACCTCCGCCGACGCTGCTGCCTCCTCAGGGCCATCTTTAATGTAATTTTTGCGGGGCCCAAAGCAGCTGCCTCATACTTACCAACTATCCTGGTTTAAATTCCCTTGTCCTTTGATGTTTTAGTCCTGTGCTGTGTCCCAATATCTCATTGGGAAGTGCTGCTACTAATGCTGCCCAGCTCTGCCCTATTGTTGTGTACATATGACTCACCTGCAGACCCTGTGTTTACATGTAAATAACCGGCATTCATATGTAAATAGCAGCGGCATTCATATGTAAATAGTGGTGGCCGGCTGCTTTAATATGTAAATAGAGGCAGCATTCATATGTGTATCATGCCCCCCTGAGGTCATATCTACCATCACCTATACTGAATGCTGCCCACTAGGGAGACAAAGCAGCATGCTTGAAAGTTCGGCCTGCAACTGTGGTCATTAAACCTAACATCAGCCTGTTCTATAAACGTAAGCAAATTGGTGGGGGGGAGGGTAGTGTGGGGTGTGCAGAGGTAGGCAGAGAAGGAATCACGGTTTGGGGTGCACAGGTGAGCCAGAAGGGGATATATAGAGGTAAGGAAGGTGGGTGCAAAGATGAGCAGAGGAAGCAGGTAGAGCTAAAGGGGGGAGGGTTGGAGTGGAGAGGATGGGGGAGGTTTGGGGTGCAGAGTTTAGCAGGGGGTTTTAGAAGGCAAAAGGTGTACTGACAGGGTAAAGAAAGATGTAGTTCGCATGTAGGGCAGCCCCATTCATTTCAATGGGCTGCTCTATGCGCTAGAAATGCATAAGAAAGTCCCTAACCCTTTTTCAAAATCACAGGGTGCCACAGCGCATCTCAGCAGATGTGTGAGGGTGTCATTACCAATTGATGGCACTGCTGTGTATCTACTAAAGGGCAGCACGTTTCTGTAGTGTCAGGAAAGCGACTTTGCGTTCCCCAGTCCATGGTGTGCAGGCAGTGAGGAGATGATGTGATGTAACCTCTAGCAGCCAATCAGTGAGCAGTAATGATATGCAGTACCCTCTAGCAACCAATCAGCAAGCAGAAATCATGTGCTGTAACCTCTAGCAACTAATCAGTGAGCCATAATGTGTCCTGTAACCTCTAGAAACCAGTCAGTAAGCGTTAATGATATGCTGTAACCTTTTGCAACCAATCACAATCGCTGCCTGATCTGATTCAGTAAACTGATTTTGAGTCTAGCTGCTATTTATTGTATGTCTCAGAGCAGATGGAGAGTGAAATTGCATAGGGGAGACCCAAAAAAATGTTTTCCCTCTGCCTGCACTGTGGAGGAGTGACTGTGGGACACATTGACAGGAGGAGAGGACAGTGGACACCACAACCCTGTAAGTGCCAGACCTCCCGCACGCGGGGGGGGGGGGGGGTGTGCCAATGTGCCACTGAAGCCGCAAGCCCTGTGTGGGGGTGCGGTCAGGTGTGAGCTGTGTACCTTCATTTGTAATGCTGACCTATATGCCCTATCTGTATGCTGACCTATATACCCTATCTGTAATGCTGACCTATATCCTATCTGTATGCTAGCCTATACACCCTATCTGTATGCTGACCTATATACAGTTGTATGCAAAAGTTTAGGAACCCCTGACAATTTCCATGATTGTCATTTATAAATATTTGGGTGTTTGGATCAGCAATTTCATTTTGATCTATCAAATAACTGAAGGACACAGTAATATTTCAGTAGTGAAACAAAGTTTATTGGATTAACAGAAAATGTGCAATATGCATCAAAATGAAATTAGACAGGTGCATAAATTTGGGCACTCCAACAGAAAAATCACATCAATATTTAGTAGAGCCTTCTTTAGCAGAAATAACAGCCTCTAGATGCTTCCTATAGCCTGTAATGAGTGTCTGGATTCTGGATGAATGTATTTTGGACCGTTCCTCCTTACAAAACATCACCAGTTCAGTTAGGTTTGATGGTTGCCGAGCATGGACAGCCCGCTTCAAATCACCCCACAGATGTTCAATGATATTCAGGTCTGAGGATTGGGATGGCCATTCCAGAACATTGTACTTGTTCCTCTGCATAAATGCCTGAGTAGATTTTGAGCAGTGTTTTGGGTCATTGTCTTGTTGAAATATCCAGCCCCGGCGTAACTTCAACTTTGTGACTGATTCCTCAACATTAGTCTCAAGAATCTGCTGATATTGAGTGGAATCCATGCGACCCTCAACTTTAACCAGATTCCCAGTACAGGCACTGGCCACACAGCCCCACAGCATGATGGAACCTCCACCAAATTTTACTGTGGGTAGCAAGTGTTTTTCTTGGAACGCTGTGTTCTTTTGCCCCCATGCATAAGACCCCTTGTTATGACCAAATAACTCAATCTTTGTCCAAATGTGTGTTTGCATACCTCAAGCGACTCGGTTTGTGGCGTGTGTGCAGAAAAGGCTTCTTTCTCATCACTCTCCCATACAGCCTGTGCAAAGTGGGCTGAATTGTTGAACGATGCACAGTGACACCATCTGCAGCAAGTTGATGTTGTAGGTCTTTGGAGGTGGTCGGTGGGCTGTTTTTGACCGTTCTCACCATCCTTCACCTTTTGCCTCTCCAATATTTTATGTGGTCTGCCACTTCTGGCCTTCAGAAGAACTGTGCCTGTGGTCTTCCATTTCCTCACTATGTTCCTCACAGTGGACACTGACAGTTTATATTTCTGCGATAACTTTTTGTAGCCTACCCCTAAACCATAATGTAGAACAATCTTTGTTTTCAGGTAATTTGAGAGTTGTTTTGAGGCCCCCATGTTGCCACTCTTCAGAGGAGAGTCAAAGAGAACAACAGTTTGCAATTGGCCACCTTAAATACCTTTTCTCATCATTGGATGCACCTGTCTATGGAGTATAAGGCTTAATGAGCTCACCAAACCAATTGTGTGTTCCAATTAATCAGTGCTAAGTAGTTACAGGTATTCAAATCAACAAAATGACAAGGGTGCCCAAATTTATGCACCTGTCTAATTTCGTTTTGATGCATAGTGCACATTTTCTGTTAATCCAATAAACCTCATTTCACTACTAAAAATATTACTGTTTCCTTCAGTTATTTGATAGATCAAAATTAAATTGCTGATCCAAACACCCAAATATTTATAAGTGACAATCATGGAAATTGTCAGGGGTTCCTAAATATTTGCATACAACTATACACTATTTGTATGCTGACCTATATACCCTATCTGTAATGCTGGGCTATATACCCTATCTGTAATGCTGACCTTTATACCCTATCTATAATGCTGGGCTATATAACCTATCTGTAATGCTGGGCTATATACCCTTATCTGTGAGGCTGAGCTATATACCCTATCTGTATGCTGACCTATATACCCTCTCTGTATGCTGACCTATATACCATATCTGTAATGCTGAACTATATACCATATCTGTAATGCTGAACTATATACCCTATCTGTAATGCTGCCCTATATACCCTATCTGTATGCTGACCTATATACCTTATCTGTATGCTGACCTATATACCCTATCTGTAATGCTGGGCTATATACCCTATCTGTAATGCTGACCTATATACCCTATCTGTAATGCTGATCTATATACTCTATCTATATGCTGACCTATATATCCTATCTGTAATGCTGGGCTATATACCCTATCTGTAATGCTGACCTATATACCCTGATCTGTGAGACTGAGCTATATACCCTGATCTGTGAGGCTGAACTATATACTCTGTCCTGTGATGCTCAGCTATATACTCTGTCCTGTGATTCTGGGGCTGTATACTATGTCCTGTGATGCTGAGCTGTATACTCCTGACACTATGGGTGGAAGCAAGTGGAATACAGGGGACGGAGTGGGTGGATTCTATAAGGGGTGGGGCTTATAAGAAGTGGGAGGGGTCAAACAGGAAGGGCGGGGTCTGCCCCCCCATCCCAAAACTTCACCAGCCACCACTGCATCCCAGCAGTCTTCAAGAGGGGAGTAGAGGTGAGGAGGGGTTTTCTCAGCTAAGCACACTCTCCTGCTTGCATGCTTGCGCTAAGGGCAGATGGATTCCAGGAAGTAAATGCTACATGAATCATTTGCCCTTACTCAAGATGACCAGGGCCAGAAATGCTAGGGGGTTGTTTTTCAAAGTGATTTCTTAACAAAATAAAGCATGGAGACATGGATGGATGGGGGCGTTTTCTTTGAATGGTAAAAATTAATTAAATAATGTTTTTGGTTTGTGGTGCTCAGATGCAGTGAAGATGCGCTTTAAACATAGTACTATAAAAATACACTAAAAACTTCATTGGTGAATGAAAAAAGCTGGAAATTGCCTACTTTCCTGTCCTGTCCCACACTGCAGTCGTATTTAAAGCAGAGTTCCACACAAAAGTGGAACTTCCACTCGTCGGATCCCCCCCCCCCCCCCCCTCAGGTGTCCCATTTGGCACATTTCAGGGTGGAGGGTGGAGAGGTGTAATTTTCCCCCTCATCCGGGAGCCCAGGCAGCGGTCGCGGACGCTGACGTCATCAGCCCAGCCCCCCCCTCCTCCCTCCTCCTCCACCTCCGAGCCAATGAGAAAGCACGATGGTGGCTCATGCATGCGCAGTAGGGGCCCGGCGTGAAGCCGAAAGGCTACACTTCCCGGTTCCCTTACCCTCAATGGCGGTGGCAGCACTCGATCAGCCGATCGGAAGATCGGTGGCGGTGCCGACATCACTGGACTCCAGGACAGGTTAGTGTCCTAATGTTAAAAGTCAGCAGCTACTGTATGTGTAGCTGCTGACTTTTAATTTTTAAAGTGGCGACGGCAGGTGGCGGCCCTCCACTTTACGGCTGCTATCACACTGGGGCAGTGGGTCAGTTAGCAGTAATGCGTCGTTAGTTTTAGCGGCGCTTTACCGCTC
The DNA here is from genome assembly GCA_018402905.1 of Glandirana rugosa. Classification (NCBI taxonomy): domain Eukaryota; kingdom Metazoa; phylum Chordata; class Amphibia; order Anura; family Ranidae; genus Glandirana; species Glandirana rugosa. Next base: position 698,609 of record BLSH010129414.1, on the reverse strand, counting down.
TTTCAGCAACGCTTTTTCGGCTGCTAGCGAAGCGTTTTTAATCCCCAAGAAGGCATCTTTTCAGGTGCTTTGAAAGCAAAGCAAAGATGCTGCTTGCAAGACTTTTTTCCCCATCCTGCAAGCGCACCGCCCCAGTGTGACGCACTGTGTGTGCTTTCACACTCGGGTAGCATTGGGGGGGGGGGGGCAGTTTTCAGGCGTTTTACAAGCGCTATTTTTAGTGCTAATGCCAGAAAACTGCCTGAGTGTGAAAAGGGTCTTAATGCATCCAACCAGAGTTCAGTGTACATTGGTTTACATTTATTGGAACAATTAAAATGAACCGTTATGCATTACTGCTCTTTGTACGTCACTCTTTCGCTTATTAAATAAAGTCTCCTTCCCAGTGGAAGACTATTATGGAGAAACCGTGGAGCAACTATCTGAGAACGCCATCCTTGTATGAGCCGGCTGTTGTTGATTGCTGCTGTGCTCCTCTTTTGTCTGTTGCTGATTTTTAGAAGCTTTAATGTGAGTAGACATAAGCTTTTTTAATAAATCATTTTAACCACTTCAGCCCTGGGAGGATTTACCCCCTTTCTGACCAGAGCACTTTTTGCGATTCGCCACTGCTTCACTTTAACTGACAATTGCATGGTCGTGCGACGCTGTACCCAAACAAAATTGACTTCCTTTTTTTCCCACAAATAGAGCTTTCTTTTGGTGATATTTGATCACCTCTGCGTCACTTCTGATCACCGCTATAAACAAAAAAAGAGCGACAATTTTGAAAAAAGAACAATATTTTTTACTTTTTGCTATCATAAATATCCAAAAAAAAAATATAAAAAAGAACTATTCATCAATTTTGGCTGATATGTATTCTTCTACATATTTTTGGTAAAAAAAATCGCAATCGGCATATATTGATTTGGTTTGCGCAAAAGTTATTGCGTCTACAAATTATGGGAATTGATTTATGGCGTTTTTATTTATTTTTCTTAGTAATGGCGGGTGTCTGCGATTTTTATCGGGACTGCAATATTGCAGCGAACATTTTTTGGGACCAGTGACATTTATACAGTGATCAGAAATTTTAATATCCACTGGTTACTGTATAAATGTCATTGGCAGTGAAGGGGTTTACACAAGGGGGGCGATAAAGGGGTTAACTGTGTTCCCTCATTGTGTTCTAACTGCATGGGGGCTGGGCTGGCAGGGGCATAACAGACAATGGCGGCTGGTGAAGTTTTAGGATGGGGGGGCGCCAGGCCCCACCCTTCCTTTTTGACCCCTCCTACTTCTCATAAGCCCCACCCCTTATAGAATCTACCCATTCCATCCCCTGTATTCCACATATTGTGTCAGTAGTATACAGCTTAGCATCACAGGTGGGGTATACATCAGCCAGCAACACAGTATGCATCCAGTACACAGGTATTCCAGCCACAGCCAGTACACAGGTATTGCAGCCACAGCCAGTGCACAGGTATTGCAGCCACAGCCAGTATACAGGTATTGCAGCCCAGTAAACAGGTATTGCAGCCACAGCCAGTACACAGGTACTGCAGCCCAGTAAACAGGTATTACAGCCAGCCAGTACACAGGTATTGCAGCCCAGTACACAGGTATTACAACCCAGTACACAGGTATTGCAGCCAGCCAATACACAGGTATTACAGCCCAGTACACAGTTATTACAGCCCAGTACACAGGTATCACAGCCAGCCAGTACACAGGTATTACAGCCCAGTAAACAGGTATCAAAGCCAGCCAGTACACAGGTATTACAGCCCAGTACACAGGTATCCCAGCCAGACAGTACACAGGTATTACAGCCCAGTACACAGGTAATGCAGTCCAGTACACAGGTATCACAGCCAGCCAGTACACAGGTATTACATACCAGTACACAGGTATCACAGCCAGCCAGTACACATGTATTACAGACCAGTACACAGGTATTACAGCCCAGTACACAGGTATCACAGCCAGCCAGTACACAGGTATTACAGCCCAGTACACAGGTATTACAGCCCAGTACACAGGTATTACAGCCAGGCAGTACACAGCGGTACCTCAGTGAACTTGTCCGGTCGCTCTTTCTCTCCCTCGTCGGCAGGAATCATAGGCGTGCATTCAGTCCCAGCATGTCTGCCAGTCCGGCCCCCACTCCTGACCAATCAGTTACTGTCTGGAGGACAGTGACTGAGGCCAGAGCCAATCAGTGTATAGATGTGCGCCTGGCTGGTGCACATCTATGCACTTTAATGGCTGACCAATGGGCCTTGGGAATTGCTGTCAGTTGATCAGTTAATCTGTCATGTCCACCCTCACAGAACGGGAAACCGCCATGTTTATATCGGCGGGTTCCTGTTCTGGCTCTCTATTAGTTGATCGCGGGTCTCCATTGGACATCGAGTCCAACCGATCCGTGGGCATGCCCATGCAGCATGCGGCGGGCATGAGAGCACGCCCCCACCAGCTGTGAGTGTAAGGGGTGGACGTCCATGGACGTCCCCCCGGCAATTAAGATCCGCGCAGTAGCGGATCTGTAGTGGTTAAACCTACTGCACTATGAGACTCCCTTCTTCTTTTTTCCATATCTTTTGAATGCCTTCATGTGGGATCCCCTATTTCTTGGAACAGTGCTGTGGAAGTTGCACTTGGGGATCCTTTGAACCCCTGCAGATGTGTTGTGGAAGCCATCCCGGGATAACATCTTTGTTGTGACCTGAGAATCAGTGTCTTTTCTTCAGCGAGAGAAAGGAGACTGTGAAGTCTATCCAGATTAAACAGTGTGTATGATCTCCAGCTGTATGATCCAATATTATCACTAAGAGGCGATTGTGACTGGTGAAGGGATGCACATGGAACTTTTTCCCCTTTTTTCTATATGAATACCTCATTTTTATTTTTAATTTATGACATTGGGACTTTGTGTTTGGACACTATTTTATATATTGAAATTTAAGATAGGTTATTTATAAGCAACCATCTTTTAATGACTCACGGGTAGTTTATTCATTTTAGTATTTATACATACGTTTTGCACACTTATCTTTTATTAAATAAAGGCATACAGTTTGCTGGTAATTTTTTTTTAGATTACCACTTTGGCTATGAGTTTTCCTTGAATACTTGGTTGGCATTTGTGAGCATTCTAAAAAAAAAAGTTTTTCTGTTTAATAGTAAAATAGATACACAAAGGTCAACCAACCATTACGTTAGAAGAAGACTATTAATCAAAGCTTATTTTCACACCCACTTAGCCAAATCACAAACCTTCTTGCTCATACGCAGCATTTAATAGCTGTGAAGTTAAGAATAAAATATCTCCATTTAAGAACAGCCTGAACCTCTTCACCTCTCTCCATGGATAATAAAAAGTGGATTTAAATGTACATTTTTAAATCATTTTAGTAAGACAACTTTTTCTTACTTAAAAGCTTTCCATTCAGTGAATTGAGTCATAAAAATGTGGGCTTTGTCCTTTTCAAACAGGCAGCATTTTAGAAAATAAAAAATATGATTCATCACATAATCATATGTATTTTCTAAAAATGTTGATGAGTTTATGAAAATACATACTTTATGTTGCAATTAGGGATGGGCGAAAGGTTCGGCCCAAGCTTAAGTTCGGGCCGAACTTCCGTTGTTCACCTGATCCCCGAATTTAGAACATTATGGGGTGTTTGGCGTGACTTCGGCACCACTGAACGTCCCACAATGTATAGTGCGCAGACGGCGCGCACAGCTCCTGCTCCATGGGAGGGCTGCCGCCGTCTGCGCTCGCTTTGTTTATTTATAGTGAAGGACAGGGCCAACCGGTGACGTATGGGTGACCCCGCCCCCATTCCGACGTCCTGTGACATCAGAGGGGCGGGTCACTCAATTATGTCACTGGGTGGCCCCGCCCTTCACTATAAATAAACTTTCACAACAAAGCGAGCTCAGTCAGCGGGAGCCCTCCCATGGAGGAGAAACTGTTGCGTTTTTTTTTTTCGGGTCCTTCGCGCGCCGTGATTGACGTTGGATTACAACAGGGGACACTTATTTTTCTTTTTTAATAAAGGACTTGTCCCTAATTTTCTCCTGTGTTTTTTTCTTTTTTGGCACTTTTTGGTGAATTAGTAGGGGTACAATGTACCGATGCTAATTCACATGGGGGGGGCGCGGGATCTGATCCAGATTCCAATAAGCCCCCCACCCGCAGACCCCCACAAGCACAGCCCAGGGTTGTGGGGAAGAGGCTTTTGTCCCCATCAACATGGGGACAAAATGCTTTGGGGTGGGGAGCGCAGAGCCCCCCCTGCCCCAAAGCACCCATACTCCCCATGTAGCCTGGTATGGTTCAGGAGGGGGGTGGCTCGCCATTCACCCCCCCATCTTAGCCGGCCAGGTTGCATTCTCGGATAAGGGTCTGGTTTGGATTTTAAGGGAACCCCATGTCAATTTCTTTTAACATTTTGGTGTGGAGTTCCCCTTAAAATCCACACCAAACCCGAAGGGCCTGGGGGAGGCCCTACACAAATATTTTCAGTGATTTTTCTGTCTATTGCCTGGAGCCGGCAAAATACATTACAGCTGCGATAATAAATGACAATTTTTCCTTCACAAATGTCATTTTTCTCTGGCACTGTTCTAAACATCACAGAGGTGCGCCCTTTTACAGGCAGACTAAGGGGGCCCCCAGGCATGATATTTAAAGGAATATTTAATTTTTATTGTTTCACTTTAAGCATTTTTAAATTACCGCTCCTGAAAAAACAATAGATTTTAAAACTTTTGTTTGCATTGATACATATCCCCTAGGGCAGGACCTGGGTCCCCATACAACTTTTATGGCAATAACATTGCATATAAGCCTTTAAAATGAACACTTTTGATTTTTCATGTTCGGGTCCCATAGGCTTTAACGGTGTCCGAATGTTCGGACAAATTTTTTGTCTGTTCGCATGTTCTGGTGCGAACAGAACCGGGGGGGTTGTTCGGACCATCCCTAGTTGGGAGCAGTGCAGAGGATTGAGTAAGGGCAGATGATTCATGTAACATTTTCTTCCTTGAGAACATTTGCCCTTAGCTCAGGCATGTAGGAAGGAGGATGTACTTAGCTGAGAAAACCCAACCTCCCCTCCTCCAGATGAAAGAAAAAAAAATGCCCATGGAGATTTCTGGGATGTATGATTTGATTTGGGGCCTAGGCCAGAAACCAGGAAGCAACTGAAGAAATGTAAAAAAAAGAGTTTAAAACAAGTAAATATAATATAACTTCCTATATATTTACTAACTAAAGCGGTATAAGGATTACAAATAGTTGATGTTCACTAGGATATATATGCAGCGCCTAGAATCACAGAGAAAAGGCATTCATGTGATCTTATATCAGAAACGAGTCCATCTTAATATATGATAACTCAAAATGCAAATATTCATGTGACAGTATGGTAATCTTCAGAAATCCGCGATGTATAAGTAATGGATGTGAGCTTACCAGATGCTGGTAGTACATGCGCGGGGTTCAAATCCAAACCGGGTGGTTACTCCTCAGAATGGTAGATGGCGAAGAGAAGGGGAATCCTATCTCAATAGGGCGTATCCGTTCTATGGTGTCGCTTGGGGGATCCTTCAATCCTTAGGTTGCGCTAATCCTGGTGGAGTACTTTATCCAGGGGAGGGCAATGATGGGGAAGAGAATGGCTCCAAATCCTCACGTTTCCATCCCAGGGGGTCATCCAATGTATATCACAGATATATAGGCAAGATAAAGAGATCCGCAATCGTGTGATATTGTTTTAAGAGATTTATTCTAAATTTGTAGATTAAAAATACTCACATTTCATATATAAATCAAGAGCTCTTAGATAATGACAGAAGAGATGGAGAAAACCAACGCGTTTCGGCTCACAAGCCGTCATCACCCCAGATGACGGCTTGTGATCAAAGGGCCTGGGATCAAAGGTCCATAGGCAATACAGGATTGAGGGAAAGATGGAAAAAACTGGGGGTAAATGATTAGGAGGGACACAGCGGATATCGGGGCAGGACCACCGGCCTGGAGATAGCCGGGGGCCCTGACCCGGATCCATGGCGCCCCCCCCAGTCCGTACAGCCCATGATAAATTGGGGACCAAATTCTCCAAGAACCGGATGAGACACCTGACTTTCTCTCCTCTGCTGGGGATTATTGGTGTCTCATCCGGTTCTTGGAGAATTTGGTCCCCAATTTATCATGGGCTGTACGGACTGGGGGGGCTCCGTGGAACCGGGTCAGGGCCCCCGGCTATCTCCAGGCCGGTGGTCCTGCCCCGATATCCGCTGTGCCCCTCCTAATAATTTACCCCCAGTTTTATCCATCTTTCCCTCAATCCCATATTGCCTATGGACCTTTGATCCCAGGCCCTATTGCAATTTGCCCTCTTGTGCATCAGGTGGCAGTGTTTCTGGGCGGGATCCTGATGGAATTTTCCTCGCTTCCTTCCCGGATGCCCCTTGTTAGCTCTATGGCGCTTCCCTTTGTAAGGCAGTTGAGGATTTTTTCGCCTTGCTTTAGGCGTCCTATGTGCGTCCTGACGACTCCTCAGGGAGACGCCGGACACGTCCGTATGACGCTCGCGCATGCGCGATTGGGTAAAGCTGTCCGCTATTGGATGGCGGTGACGTCAGACGCCGCCAAATTGGAGGATGAACGCCGGTTTATAAAAAGCCTGATATGGCAGTGCCATACACAGACCTATCTTTAACACATGCTGTATCTTTGGGAAACCGCCTCAAGCCCGGGACTTGCTACTTTGGTATGTTCATTCAAAAAACTTTTCTATTGCCATTGGGACTTGGTCCTATCAACAATATATATATACTATATTTATTATTTTTTTTCATTGAATAGTCACTATGCCGGGTGATCCAGGGGACGGGGTTTTAATACCCCGCCCTTGGCCACTCTGTATAATGAAAGTGATATTTACTACATTTATTTCCCTTTCCCCTCTCTAGCACAATCATCTGCTTCACCATTGGTGATTTAGATCATTGAAGCACAGCGTGGGTCTTGTCTGTGATAGTCTGACCTTCTTGACCAGTGTACACATGGTCTTTTTCTGGAGCAATTATGTGCCTTGATATTTGAAACCAAGATATCCAGAAAACAGGTATTTCTAAATGCTCATGTCAAAATAATTCATACTTTATTCTATGACTGCCTTTTTAGTCTTGGCTTGTCTATTGTTTCTCCCCACTGCTATTGCATATGTTTAAATCCCATTTATATTACTCGAAACACCTCTCATTGGGAGGTCTGGGTCTTAATTTAAAAAGACTCTATCTCTAGACCATCCTTGCTGTCTTTCCATTTGGATGGACAATTTATTAATTTAAAATAACAAAATATTTAATTTAACTGGGATTACTTATTTTTGCAATATTGTTCTACTCTGCAGTCTGGTTCTTGTGGGACATCGTTCTCCTGGAATTGGATTTGGCGCCTGATCCCCTTCTAACAGGAGTGTTTTTTGATTGTTGAACAGGTAAAAAAGCAAAAAAGCAACTTTATGAGGTTCTAGGAACACATGGTTTTCTGTGGTACAATTTTAATATAATATTTTGTAATTATGCACTATATGTGGATTATGTCGATACAGCTGTAAAATCAGTATATTTGATGTATAATCAGTATATTTGTTGTCTATTTAGAACTTATCTACGCCTATAAAAAGTTCCTGATGAAACAAAGAATTGTGAAACATGTTGAACACACAGGCAATGAGATAATATTCAAAGTGCATCATTCAATTGTATTCCAATGGTGTTAAAAAACCACATGTGATGGATTGTTTTTTCTTAAAACTCCTTTTTATATATTTTATTCTCTAAATGATACAATAAAAGTTTTTTTGTATATAAAACAGAATGTTGTTTTTGCATATGTTGGCACCATAAAAATCCCATTTTTTCAGATTTGTGTAATATACTGAATGCAAGGATGAAAGTCCTCCAGATTTTCTCAAAGCAACACAGTCCACTTTCATTACCATCATCTGAGCAGTTCAAGTGTTCTAAAAAGAAAAGGAGCACATCCTTTAACTACTTACCCACCAAAGCCGTTTTTTTACATTTGTTGTTTACAAGTTAAAAACACGCAACGCTCTAAACAATTTTTAACAGTTACCAGGTTAGAGGTGCAGAGGAGGTCTTTTGCTAGAATTATTGTACACACTCTGGCGATCGCAGCGATACCTCACATGTGTGGTTAGAACACCTTTTCATATGAGGGGGAGACTTATGTATGCGGTTTCTTTGCTTTTTTTTATTATTTATTTATTTTTTTTAGCACTGGTCCTTTAAAAAAAAATCTGATCACTTTTATTGCTATCACAAGGAATGTAAACATTGTGATAGTAATATATGGTGACAGGTACTCTTTATGGAGGGATGGGGGGGGGGGGGTCTACTGCACTTCACAGTATTCAGATGGCCAAAAACTGTGATTCTGAATACTGTAATTTTTTTAAAATCGGCGCCGTTAGCCGCCAAGTAAACCGAAAGTGACATCGTGACGTCGCTTCTGGAATTTGATGAAGGAGACTTGCTCGGAGCTGATTCCGGCTTCCTTCAGGTCTCCTCCTAGCCGGCGGATGCGCTGGATCAGAACTCCGGTCTCCCGGTGGGACGGGAGGTCGGGGAAGAATGGCGGAAGGCGGCGGGAGGAGGGGGGTGTCCCCTCCTGCGGCCCGGGATAACGACTGAGCGGTTTCCGAGCCGGATCGGCCGTTATCGCCGGATAGCCAATCGCCTACTCTAAAAACCGGTTCCGGGATATAGTCTGCAGGCTATATCCCGTACCTCCACTTAAAGCAGCTTATAAACAGCAATTCGCGTTAAGTGGTTAAACATGGAAGATACTCACCAATAATGAAGCTTTTATTACAGGGGATGCCTGTAATTTGTCTTTTAGCTCAGATTTCTGTAAAAATAAGTGATCCAATCACATAGTGTGGTTTCTCTTCAGCAAGAAGTCACTGAGTATAGGGGCTTCAATCACAGGAGAGTTTATTATATTCATGGGCAGGCATCTGGTCAGGACCAATACCACTCATTCAACAACAATGCAGTTTGTTGTCAGCTCACAACAAGAAAGTGCATTTATAGCTCACATTCCTCTGTACTTGCAGCGTCTTTAGGGGAAATGTGCATTTACTGCAGAAATGTGATCTTGCCCTGACACATGCTTTTAACTGGCTCATGGACAGTTGAGGTTTGGGAGTAATCACTATAAGCCTGTCTATAACGGCATAGACCCCTATGGTGTAAATGATTGCGGTGCTGTTAAAGAAGAATTCCGGTTATGGGTATTTTATATATAGTTATATTGGTCCAACCTACTCTTCAAAGCTTGCCACCTCAATTTTGGTAACATCTCTAAAATACGCCCCTTCCTAACCAATGACCCCACAAAGCTCCTGATTCACTCCCTGGTTATCTCTCATCTTGACTACTGCAACCCCCTCCTCATTGCATTACCTTTAAATAGGCTATCCCCTATTCAGTCCATCATGAATGCAGCTGCTAGGCTCATCCACCTTACCAACCGTTCACCATCTGATACCACTCTCCGCCGATCCCTCCACTGCCTTCTGCTCACCCAATTAATTATATTCAAAATACAAACAACATTTTACAAAGCCATCCACAACTATGCCCCAGCTACATCACACTAACCTTGTCTCAAAATACCAACCAAATGTCCTCCCAAGACCTTCTACTCTCTAGATACCTTGTCACCCCTTCCCTTGCTTGCCTCCAGGAATTCTCCCGAGCCTCTCCCATCTTCTGGAACTCCCTACCCAAATCTGTCCTACTATCTCCTACTCTGTCATAGTTTCATAGTAGGTAAGGTTGAATAAAGACAATAGTTCATCCATTTCAACCTGTGTAGGTGCACGTGTGCCAGTGGCTATAATTATTTCCCATATCTCTGTATGTTGTGTTCTTTACGATGCACATTCAAGAGTCTCTTAAAAATATCAATACTTCCCACAGCCACCGCCAATTGTGGAAGAGAGTTCCACATCCTTATTACCCTGACAGCAAAAAAACCCATGCGCAGTTTAAGGTTAAACCGCGTCTCCTCCAATCTTATTGTGTGGCCCCATGTCCTCTTACTCTCCTTGAGACTGAATAGTTTTTTTCCTATGCTGGGATCGCCATTGAGGTATTTGTAAATCGCTATCATATCTCCTCTCAAGCGTTATTTCTCCACTTTTAGGCAATCCCTGAAAACATTTCTCTTAGGAGAAGCCTATCCTTCCCCCCACCTAACAACTGTCCTTTTATCTTCTCCATCAGCCCATCCCTCACATTTATTACCTTTTGTATCACATGACCCTCGATCCCAGATTGTAAGCTCCAACGAGCAGCACCCTCTGACTCCTCCTGTATTGAATTGTATTGTAACTGTACTATCTGTTCTCATGTTGTAAAGCGCTGCACAAACTTTTGGTGCTGTATAAATCCTGTATAATAATAATAATAATAAACTGCACCAATGTAACTATACACAGAGGTGGCTCTAGACTTTGTGAGGCCTTAGGCAAAACTTAGACATGAGGCCTCACTCACGCCCATAATGGGAAAAATAATTCAAGCGATAAGAAAATTAACTGTATAAATTGCATATATTAAGAACTTTAAAGTGCGGTGTCAGTGTTCTCTCTATCTCAGTGCTGGTGTCAGTTCTCTCTATCTCAGTGCTGGTGTCAGTGCTCTCTCACTCAGTGCTGGTGTCAGTGCTCTCTCACTCAGTGCTGGTGTCAGTGCTCTCTATCTCAGTGCTAGTGTCAGTGCTCTCTCACTCAGTGCTGGTGTCAGTGCTCTCTCACTCAGTGCTGGTGTCAGTGCTTTCTATCTCAGTGCTGGTGTCAGTGCTCTCTATCTCAGTGCTAGTGTCAGTGCTCTCTCTCTCGTGACTGTGGTCGTGACTCTATCTTTCGTGACTGTGGTCGTGACTCACTCTCTCGTGACTGTGGTCGTGACTCACTCTCTCGTGACTGTGATCGTG